>CM069908.1:112201686-112311397 GCA_036172215.1 Camellia granthamiana | reverse complement strand
AAATATGCATGATCCTATATACAAATCCTAATGCAATACATACACAAGATGCAACCAAAGATTCAGCTTCTAAAATATGGCATGTGAATCATCTCAAAAACATGAGGTAGCGCACATAATCACATACGAATTGAATAAATCCACAAATGCAAACTTAGCCGAATTTTAATGCATGAAACATGGATGCAAAGTATGGATATGCATAGCATGTCAGATATATACATATGTACATTTAGGGAAAGCAATTAAAGAATGGGATAGAAAGAAGCAGGGTGGGGGAATTATTACAACATTTTAAATATTACAGATCCAATGAGGTGAATAAACATTACAAAAAAAAAAAATCTCACAAACACTCAAACTAAAAATAAAATTTTTAAACCCCCGGCCATTCATCAACTAGCAAATAACCATTTGTCTTCAATCCACCAAGCCTCAGCCCATGTAAACTCATCCTCAATGGAGGCTCCACCTGGGTAAAGATTGCTTTTGCTTTTGATATTTTGAGCCTTGTCGCAATTTCAGTTGGAGCAAAGCTATCAGCAATGGATACAACTGCATAGCCTGCCAGAACAATAGTCAGGTAGATCACCACAGAATTCACATCCATTGTCATATCTATCGCAATTCCACATCCTTTGTCCAATCCTAATGTTTCAAGTGCATATGCAACTAACCAAACCTCTGTGTGCAGTTCCTTAAGAGTCATCTTATTAACAGGCATTTTATCAGCTCCTTCATCATGCCACATCACCATTATATCATCCAAAGTCCTCTTATCATTCAAACTCAAGCAATTCTTTGCCGGATTCAGATGTGCACCAGGTAGCCATTGACCTCCTGGGTGCGATTGGTTCTCACGTAAAATACATTGGGGAGGCACCGAAAACGATACACTTATTTCATCCAATACAGTTTTCCAATAAACCTCAGGGTTTGAGACGGAAAAATTCTGAAATTCAGAGAAGCTTGATATGGGATCCTTGTATCTTGAATCCAAGAACTCTTTCCCACGCCTCTCTAATAGTTGCCCAACATTGGTTGAGGCCGCTCTTTTTGGGCCAGGTATCTAGGCGGGAGGGTCGTGTCCGAAGTCTTTGTAGCAGCCGTAGTACATCATCAAATGAAGAGAGAAGGGAAGGTCTGATTCGAGGAGGTGTTTGGAGACGCGTTGCCATGTCTCTGGAGTGGCCGAGCCGTAAGTGCGAATGCTTTTGTTGAGATTTTGGTAAAATCGCTCTGCCACTTCAGAGGGTAATCCAAGAGCTTCGATGTTTGAGGAGGTGATACCATCCAGAGCTTTGTAAGCCATTAATCTTCTTCTTCGAGACTGGTTTTGGATCAATCAGCTCAGCACTATCTTCAGGAAACTGTTTTGATGTGAACTGACCAAAGTATTCAACATAGGCAGTAACTCGGGTTGCGTTCGCTCCATCCCACCGGTGTTTTGAGTCAACATGATCATGTCGATTTGGGAATTGACTTTTGCAGCAGCAGAAGAAGCAGCCATAGTATTATCAGGTGGTATCAATGGAACAAGTCCTGCAACTATAATGACCTTTCCATTCTCTGGTAGAGCTTTGTGGCAATTCTTTAGCAGCTTCAAACAGTGATCATCACTCCAATCATGAAGTATCTACTATCAGATTCACACCATCACCATCATTAGGGTAGTCTAGCAGTTGGAAATTCAATCTCCATCAATTTGTTTGTTGTCCTTCAAAGCCAATTCAGTTGCTTCTTTCGCCTGTGGATAATATGGAAGAGAAGGAATTGCGATTGGAAGCTTGGTTGGGGCACTGGATAACGGCAATGGAGGTCACTAGAGGTGAGGGCACTGGTGGCGGCGGAACTGGAGGGTGGAGAAGATTACGGTGGCGCACACCACTGTGTGTGTGTGTTTTTAGCTCAGAGATAAAGGCTCTGTTCTTCTCTCCAACGAGAGAGAGAGAGAGAGATTTTTTTTCCTACCATAGACCCGAGCGAGACAGATCTCCAGTGTATCTCTGTATGTTTGTTTTTTCATCCTCTTTGAATCCATCTACTATCAACTAATAAATAAAATAACAAGGCAGAGAGAGAGCCAGTGCCCATCTCTGTGTGTGTGTCTACCCTTTCTTTATTTTTTTTTTTTTTATTTTTTTTTTTTTTATCCCCCCAGAAGATTGAGAGACTCCAAACATGAAGCCCCCCAGCCGACCCCCCCTTGAATCTCTATTTTTTATCAAATTCTTGTAGTGCTGTTTTTATTCTCTCCACTCTCTCTCTCTCTAAAAATAATTTTATCTTCCACCCACACACATGAACACCCTCTATTCCCATTCAACACCGAGAGAGAGATGATTTATATTGGTCTTGTTCTTATCTTTTCCAAAATCAAAAACTCCACCCAGAGAGCTATATTCTTTTTTTATTCTTATAATAGACCAGATACACCACCGACTGAGAGAGAGATTGGCCTTGATATGGGTCTCTCTTTTCTGCCTTTCCACAAAGAGAGAGAGATATTGGCCTCCCCTTTTTTAATAGCCCCACCGAGAGAGCTGAGCCATGACCTGCTTTGAACCACAAACTTCGTATCTCACACCATGCAAACAATAATCAAATAAATCTACCACTTGTGCCACCAACCCATGCTTTCTTTTTTTTTTAAAAAAAAATCATTTGTTTGCCCACCCAAATATATCAGCCTTTTTCCTTTAACAATATCAACTTGAATCCAGAGGGAAGGTCGGCACCGTCTTTTTTTTTTTTTTAAATATCTAAAAGGTATTATTTATATCAATTTATATAAACACACCTACACAAATATGTACACACATAAAATTAGATAAAATTATAAAATGCTACAAATTAATGAAATAAAAAAAAATTGAGTGATATAAAATAATTTGGCCAAAATGAGTGAGGTTTGGGATTAAAGCTTCAATTTGATTTTTCTGCTGAGAAATTCATAAAATAGCATATTTCAATTTTTATCATCAGGTGTTCAAAAGAAAGCCCAAGTCTTAGGGTCGGTCAAAATGGGGTCACACACATTCGCCAACTTCCATCTTTTTTGGCTTTAATAATGCCGAAACAGCACATGGACTTAGGCTTTCACGAATAAGTCCCTTTCGCAACAATTCTTCGACTTTCTCCCGCAGGATCTCACTCTCTTTTGGACTCATTCTATAGTGTGGTAGGTTTGGCAGACTTGCTCCTGGTATGAAATCAATCTGATGTTGAATGTCCATCATGGGTGGAAGTTCATCTGGCAAACTCGTTAACAGTAAGCTCCCAGAATTCCTCCAACAATGGTTGAATTTTCTGAGGGATTGGTATGACTGTGTTCTCCTTGGCCGTA
The DNA here is from genome assembly GCA_036172215.1 of Camellia granthamiana. NCBI lineage: Eukaryota > Viridiplantae > Streptophyta > Magnoliopsida > Ericales > Theaceae > Camellia > Camellia granthamiana. The sequence continues at coordinate 112,308,051 of CM069908.1, read as the reverse complement.
GGTACCATTGTTTTCACAACCATAGCATATGCCTCTTGTGAAGTTTTCGCATCTGCCACAAACTCGGCCTTTGAACTGGTTATAGTGAGGAAAGACTTCGCTTTGACTTTCGGAGGCACTGTGTGTTGCTTTAAAGGACTCATAGCAATTTTATGAGACCCCCAATTGGACACATAAGTGTTGTCTTGCCCTCTAAATGTAATATCCACATCAAAATTGCCAAGGTCTTCCAAGTAATACATGACTAAGATCCATATCACCCACATCACATAATACATCGGATTTATAATGTTTGCCAATAGAAATAGGTACCTTACATACTTCGGTTATCTTGACAGCAGGTCCTTTTTTGATCCAGCCAATACTGTAGGGAGAAAGGTGTGGTTCAAGAGACGACTTCAGGTGCGCTACCAATTGTCTAGCCACAAAATTTTCACAACTTTCACTATCCACAATAAGGTCACACACCTTTTGATTATGGTACAACGAGAGGGGGAAAATGCTAATGTCGTTGACTGAGGTTCTCAGTTTTTGGTGTAAATAGAACCCTTTGAACTACACAGTTAACTCGTTCTCCTTCTCTGGCAAGATCAGCACCTTCATACTGATCACCCTCATATTCTGCGTCTTCATCATCCCCAATTTCATCTTCTTCTTCAGCTAAATTAACAGTTCTTCTTTCTGGGCACACATTAGAGCAATGGCCAGGCTTGCTACATCTATAACACTTATCCATTGCTAGTTTGGCATAAGGATTTGTGTTTCAAGGTGCCTCCCCTACTACTTGATCCAGTCATCTGGTTTCCTTCTCTCCACCAGCGGTACTCCTCCGCTGATTTACTAGAACTATTGGTTGGGCAGCCCCTTTTCCCTTTTTCCTTAGTAGGAAACGACGAATCAAGAAGGTTTCGACAATATCTAGAATAGATTGTCTTGTGCTCCATTAGCTCGGCTTTGAGAGCCATATTATGTGCTTCATCCACAGTCCACACTACTGATAACCCCATCTTCTCTCGAATGGTTAATCTTAACCCATTGAGATACCGGGCTACACACTGTCCTTCGGTCTCATTTAGATTATTGTGATATGAAAGTCGGCAAAATTTAGTTGTATAATCAAATACATATCGGCTTCCTTAGGTGCAATTTTGGTACAACTGAAAACAAAGTATTGATCATAATCTGGTGGTAAAAATCTGTCTTAGAGAAGTTGTTTCATTCGACGCCAAGTCCGTACAGATTTTTTCCCTTGTCGATGCATACTTTTCTGTAATTGATCCCACCATATTGCAACACACCTCCTTTTAGGTTTGTATGCCACCAATTTCACTATCTTTGATTTTGGAACATCCATCATCCCGAAAAAATCTCTCCACCTCTGAAAGCCAGTCAAGAAAATCCTCAATATGCAGATTTCCATTGAACTGGGGAAGATCTATCTTCATTCGGTACTCATCGAACCCTTGTTGTTGTGGCTTTCTGGGTTGATAGTTGGCTGGAAGTGGTTCAAACTCTGGTTCATACTTCTCCTCACTATCAGATGGACAACGAAGGGGATGTTTAGGAGCATTTTGAACAGGTTGACCTCGGGCAAATCCTTCAGTGCGTACTCTGTTCTGATTAACAGGTTGGCGCAACTCCCTCAACACGGACCATATCAACCACCGGTGGCCTGTTGTTGGCATTGAGATTCAGGTCAATAAGCTGATCACAAATTTCATTCAACTGCTCTTGTTGTTTCTCATATGCTACCCATAGGGCCTCGATCCCACGATCATCGCTAGTATGGTTTGCATGATCTACTCTGTCTTGTGCCATTGAGCCAGGTTGACTCCTTGCTTTGATACCATTTGACGCAGCAAAAATAAATCACATGAGACTAGATATCATTCTAGTAGACGAGAATTCTTGAATCCACAAGACCACCCTTGAATCCACAAGGAAGATAAAAGAAAAACTTTTTAAAATGCTATTAATTGAATGAATAAATTACATACGCATGTAGGCTTATTTATAATAAACTAAACCTAATACTTGTAGGAAAAGTAATTCTAAAATAAACTAAGAAACTTAAATCAACACAAATTAAGAAACCTAAGAGAATAAGAAATTAGGAAACTTAAATCAACACAAATTAGGAAACCTAAGAGACTAAAATTCTAAACTAATTAAAATTCTAGTCAAAGTCTAATTCCAAAATAATAAAATTAAGAAATATAAAAATTATAGAATTTTGTTCTACATCTTTCTTGCCTTTTGTCGGTCCAATTGTTCCAAGAAGTCTTCGGCTACTTGTTCTACATCAAAATCCTAGTCAAAGTCTAATTCCAAAATAATAAAATTAAGAAATATAAAAATTATAGAATTTTGTTCTATATCTTTCTTGCCTTTTGTTGGTCCAATTGTTTCAAGAAGTCTTCGGCTAGTTGTTCTACATCACAAACCGTTGCAAAACAAATTCGCGAATACAAGGAAGATGATGAGATTTTCACAGATCCAAATATATTACGTCGTTATCTACCTAGAGACTTCTTCTTGTTGGTGGATTGTACTAACGATGGGCAGATAGATCTACATGACTTAGGTATCCCTAATTCTGGATTTATACTAGTGCTTACAACTCAATCACAAAAGTCTATGAGATAATCGATTTAGATCTGGAGATCAGAATGGAGGACCATCTGTTACCCTGGGAACTACTCTGTAGGAATGTGGGGCATTACTTGTTCATTCTTCTTTTGTTATCCAACAAATGGCTATCCGTTTAGTGAAATAGTGCCACGGCAACCGACTTGCCATCATTCTTCTTGTGAGGGCCTTGAAAGGTGTGATTGATATTGGTATGTGGGATGTTGTACTCCACGAATTAACATCACAGTCCTCTCTAGAGCAAGTAGAAGAAGGAAGTGAAGTCATGGTCCACGTGTTAAAACTCATTTGGGATCAAAAGGACATTACAACAAAACATTGCATAAAAAACTATGCACTTCTACAGCAATGGAGCACACATTGAATTGTAGTAAATTGGATCCAGGATGATTTAGTAGAAACACCGAAAGAAGGAAATGTTATTCTTGGATAACTCGTCAATTCCTTCTTGCTAGAGAAGGTTGGCAACAGTTATGTCCAAATGCGGGATGAAACTAAAATTGTCCTGCAGAAATTATTTACACCGAGTCTTTTTCTAAGGCAAGGGGGATTAGGATTGACTGAGACACCAAAGGTTGAAAAATGGACTAATCTCAAGGAAATTGAGTTGATGAATAATATCTACCAGAGAACCCTAAGTGCCCATTTCTCGAAAAACTATTTTTACATAATAACTATGATCTGATGGAAATTCCTGGATTATTCTTTGAAGGCATGCCTCTCCTACGAGTTCTAGATTTGTCCTATACTAGCATAAAGTCTTTGCCACCTTCTATTTCCATATTGAGATCAATTCAAACATTCAATTTGAGAGGTTGTGCACTTCTCATGGAGCTGCCCCCCTCCCCCCCAATCGGAGCACTTGGGAATCTTGACATATTTGATCTTGAAGGAACTGAAATTATGTATATGGACTCGATAATCCCAACAAAGGCATTATCAAAACTCTCTGAATTGGAAGAATTAAGCATTGATGTGAACCCAGATGATGAGTGGTGGGATGCTGAGGTGAAAACAATACTCAATGAACTGAGTAAAGCATTAAAGTTGAAATTCCTTGAGTTGTATCTGCCAATGTTGAAATATTACAGCTACTTAGATGGAAAGGCACACAACTCAGGTATCTAGATTGGTTTGAAATTAGATTCATTGTTGGTCATCACCGATAGTGCCTTATATCCCGCCTACCACATGAAGTTGAAGAGAGATTCAAGAAATGGAACAAATAGAGGAAATGCCTTGAGTATATAAATGGTGACGCCAAACCAATTGAAATTACCGAGGCTCTCAACAGTGCCTTTGTTTTCTTCTTGGATCGCCATTGGACTATTAAGATGCTTTCTGATTTCGGAAATGAAAACCTGGTAAAACTCAAATTTTGTTTGTTGGTAGAATTCAATGAGCTTCAAACCATTATTGATGGAAATTATAAATATCCATCGAGTGTTGTTAAGGAACCTGTATTCGAATCGTTAAATTACTTGGGTATTCATCATATGAAGAATTTACAAAGCATTTGGAAAGGTCCAATTGAGAATGGTTGTCTATCATGTCTGAGTTCCTTGACATTATGTACGTGCCCCAATTTGACTACCATTTTCACACCAAGTTTGCTTAATAATTTGTCGCAATTGAAAGAGCTTATAGTTGAAGACTGCTACAAAATCAAGAGCCTAGTTACTCAGGAATCTCCTAACTTCAATCTGGTTATGTTCTCCGAAAATTGAAGAGGATGTCACTAATTGACCTACTTGAACTGGTCACCATGTCAAGCGGTCTAATTGTCAATCCAATATTGAAATGTCTTATTGTTTATGGTTGCCCAAAGCTCGAAATTCTTTATCCCACAGAAATATCTAGTACTATTTCGAAGATCAAATGAGCGAAGGAGTGGTAGGAGGCATTAAAGAGGAATGAATCAGAGTCCAGCAATATTTGGTCAACTTTTGAGGAACTTAGAAGTGGTGAAGATTTGATGGATCAATTAGCTAAAGACATCTATTCGCATCAATTGGGGATGGACTTTTAATAGCCAGGTAATTTCTCATATCCTTTCCCATTTAAGGCGTATAGAGCATTTGTACTTTTTCGTTTAAAAATATTTATTTTACCAAACTTCCATACGTGCAATGTGATCACTAGACCTAATTCATTATAGTATTCTATTTTAAGTTAATTTGGGATGAATCCTCAAATTATGTATACATTTTGCTCCATTTTAACACCCTTAAAGCTAGTATCAAACTACAAATGTTTAATTAAATAAACACCCTTGTGGTAAGACCTAAACAACAAATTATTACTTACAACTGATGCGTCCAAATTTCAAATTTCTATTACAAGGCTAGGCTTACTATTACAAACAGTTTGAATGAATATTATAGGCTCACTAAAAATCGGAAACATGGCACTTAATGAACTTATTTTATTAATTAATCTGACATTAACTGTAATCATCACCATTTGTTTGCTGAGTGACAGGTTGTGACAAACCTTGTGGACAACTGGGACAATCCAATGGAGTTTAGGAGCTCAAGCTGAGGAACTATTGCTACTGGTGGCAGTAAATACCAATAAATCAACTTCAAGCAAAACTTTTAGGGGACGGGGTAGACCTAGATTAATGTTGGCTAACATTGTAAATAGAGATATGGATCTACTTAATTTGACTAACGAAATGGCCTTTAATAGGACCGCGTGGAGAAGAAGGATTCATATAGCCGACCCCATTTGATGGGACTTAAGGCTTAGTTTGGTTTGGTTTGGTAAGTGATTCAAATTTTCTCTATCTTTTCTGGAAAACTTTTAGTTCTGTGATAACTCCATTTAACAGGATGACTTGTCTTTTAGAGGCGAACAATATTAATACTGGAATGCTAAAACTTTTTCAAATTATTGTGTTTTCTTTTTCCATTTTTGCTAATGGCAATGTCTACATTCCATCAATATGATTTTTGCAGTACCTTTATTTTTTTGTATTCATGAGGGCCCTCACATGTAGTAAGGCCACAAATGTTAGGGTGCTTTAAAACAGTCTGGATTGTAGATTTAGTTTATTTCTATAGATAATATATATATACAATTAATTGAGTTGTCCTAATTAGCTAGAATACTATGACTTTCATATAAAGAGTTATGGGTTTAAATTTCAATTGCATAACAAAAATTTTACTCTCACTTCCTCAATTGATTCAATCCTTTTCGAAAAAAACATACAAACATTTTATTATCACTTCCTCAGTCTCTGAATTTACTCTACTACTATGTTATAACTAAACAGAAACAACACCAATAAAGGAGGAGAAATCACATCGCCTCAATGGTTTAGGCCAGGGGAGGACACTCTTGTGTGGAAACTAATTTCAAGCGGTCTCTTCTCCAATGTATTGGCCCTTTCTTTATTCTAGAAGGTCGAACCATCTTACCCCTTTTCTAACTGGGTGTGGCTTTGGAAAACTTGGACTACCCCTAGAATGATCCCCACTTCCATTGGCTTGATCTACTGAACCGAATCAGCACCAAGTCACTTTTAGCACATAGAGACATTGGTACGAACCCTTCTTGCCCCATCTGCCACTCAGCTCCGGAGGACCCCAACCAGATCTTTCGGTTAGCCATGTTGCCTCCTCTATTGGAACAACCTGAGGACACCTCTTCCAAACTGACCTAATACAAATCTCCACGCATGGATCAAATCTAATTGCATATCTAATTCAGTCCATGACAGACATTCCTTGGGCAATTATATTTCCTATTGCTTGTTGGAACATCTGGCTCCTTAGGAATAAAACTGTCTTTGGGCCTTCATCATCCTTTATCCCTCCCAACCTATCTACTGCACCTCATCTCATTCTTGCCAAAGTGCTTCAGTGGTGCTTCCTAACAAGGCAAGAAGGTCGCACACCAAATCGGGAGACAATTAGTGTTAGATGGACAACCCCTGAACCAAGCTCTTTCAAACTCAATATGAATGGGGCCACTAAGGGCTGCCCATACTAGGCCAATGGGGGGCAGTATCATTAGAGATCATCTTGGGCAATGGTTCGCCGGGTTCTGCCGAAACATTGGGCATACCACAGCTATCATTACTAGAAAATTGACTTTTTGCGACTGACTATTTAACCGTCGCAAAAAAAAAATATTTGTAACCGCAAAAAAAAGCGGACGCAAAAAAATAAATGAATGGAAATAGTTCAAAGCTACATGATTTTACTTTGCTCAATTTATTATTCCTATTTCTTTTATTTATTTTATATACCAATGCCCTAGCCCCTTTCACTCTCACGACATTCACAAACTGTCTCTCTCGCTCTCTTGCTAGCCATAGTCGTAGCGCCAGTGGTATGAATCTCTGTCTCTTGGTCTCTCACTTTCTTCATCATGCTCTGTTTCTCTGATCTTCAATTTGATTTTTTGACTCAAAATTCGATTTTCTAAGTTGAATTTTCTCGAAAAAGATTCAATGTCTACGAGATTTGATCGACGATGAAACAGAAAATTGTTGAGTGAAATTAGGTTAATTGTTTGATCGGGCAAAGAGAAAAAAATAGAGAGATGAGAAGCACGAACAACAATGCTCTAGATACGATAAGCACTGCTGCGACTGCAATCATGTCAGCTAGGACTCAAGCTTCGGTTCAGGTAAACAATTTGATTCGAATTTTAACTATAATTTACGTTGCTTGTTGTGGTTGATGATTTGATTATCTCAATTAGATGCATGAATCTCTCGAGTTTCGATTTCTAATTCTAAGCTCTATATAATTTGAACATTTAGGTTCAAGGTCTATTGATTATATATATGTTACGTTGATCATTTCACTTTGTTTTATGTAGTTTTTGGAAATCATATTTGTTTAATGCTTTTTAATTTTTTTTTTTTTTTCCAAGTCATCCTCATCATCTTGAAATTGAGAAGGCAAAGAAGATGCTGAAAGTAGGAACTGAGATGTATCCTACAATATATATATATATATCACTTTGTTAACGTTATTGTTTGGCAGTAAGTGCTTGAATTAACAAGCACTGATTAGCAATACAAATGGTAAATTATTATTTAAAGATTTGGTTATGATATATTTTATTTTTATTTTTATTTTTTCTATTTTGGAGGAAATAACCATTGACATTGACAACCTGAAGCTCATCTTGTCATAATAGCTTGTGGCTCTGCTTTGGAGGTAATTTATACTGTTGTTATCTTTTTTGATAATGTTAATGTTGGCCTAAATTAAAAGTTAATGTATTCTCTGAAGCTCCGTCATCGTTACTCCCAAAAAGAAGCACTCCTTAATTGCCAGAGTTTCAAGTGCATGCTCAAACTCGTGCACTGCCTGTGCATTTGTGCATGTACAAATATCATTGTTTTGAGTCTAAGTTTGGGCCATATCTTGTGCAAATAAAATCTCTTCCCACTTTGTGTGGCTAAAATATTCCTTCATCATGTTCCTTCTCAGGAATTTCACCTGAAGATGGTGGAGAGGGCTATGCGACATAAAACTGCAGTTTCATCATCCTCGGTTTCTTGCAGTGATACTGATAAGGTTTGTGATTGAATTTACCCACCCAAAAAATAAAAATAAAATTGTGATTCAATTTAATGAATACTTAAGTATATTCTGACATAATTAATATATTGTGTCCTTGATTGCGACTCTTGTGCCAAAGAAGAATACAACCCAGTTCCAATTAATATATGCATGTTTATGTTTATTTTAAAATGTTGTTAAATAAAAAATTGAGTTAAAAATTGAAAACTAGATTAAAGTAGTTTGATTGTCATGACCCAAACCCGCCCCTACAGGTTTAGCATCGTAACCGGCCAGTAATCCAGGGACTACCCAAGGCCTCTAAACAGATTAAAAAAATATAAGGGGCTACGGAAGCAAATATATATAAAACATACATAGTCCATTAAACTATGCAGACATATACGAGACAGAAAATTTAAAACCTTAGTATACATGTGATGTAGCTAGCACAGCAAGCAATCCGTGACCACCCACCTTCGTAGTAATTTCTGTCTGTTATGGCTTTAGTTGCCATTAGCTACCATTATTTTATTTTGTGTTCACTTTTGGCAATTGCCTTATTATTTGCCTTATATTTTATCAGTTGCCTTGTTGCCTTAGTTTATTATATTTTATTAGTTGCCTTGTTGCCTTAGTTTATTTCCAAACCTGTTTGTTGCTTCGTGGAGTTAGCCTCTGTTTTTCTTATAAATAGTGGGTGTAAAGCCTTAGGGCTCTAGAGTTTTTGATCATTAATATATTTTGAGTTTTTATACTCTTTGTTCCAACTTTGGTTAATTCTTTGTGAATCAACTTTTGTTGAGCCTTTAAACTCGGTATTCTTGGAGAATCAATGGGTCTAGAGAAGAGTCTTATTTCCGGAATTCTTGCTTGAATCAACGGATTTTAAGATTGTTACTATTGTTACGACTCGCACTGCATCAGTTGGTATCAGAGCCTAGGCTACGATGGCACTAAGGAGGCGGCCCATGGACGACGTTTATGAAGCTGACACTGCGAGGATGCAACAACAAATTGATGCCTTGACTGAGCAACTCGTGGTGTTGCAACAACAGCAGCAGCGCCAGCCACATCCAAACCCATGGTCTATGGAGGACAAAGAAAGTATGGATGAGATTAATGACAACCTTTTTGCTAGAAATTTCCGTAGGGAAAGAGTTCGACAAGTTGCGGAAGCAAATTCACGTCGGTGGGAAGCAGGTCAGAAAATTGACATCCCTGAATTTCAAGGCAGTGTTCAACCCGAAGACTTCTTGGATTGGCTTTTTGTTGTCGAAGAGGTTCTTGACTTCAAGGAAGTTCCAGAAAACAAACGAGTTTCCTTGGTGGCCACACGATTCAGGGGAAGAGCAGCGGCTTGGTGGCAACAAATAAAGTTAACTCGAACCAGGCAGGGAAAGAGTAAAATTGCTTCTTGGGAGACGATGAAGAAACATATGCGTATGGCGTTCCTTCCTCATAACTATACACGCATGATGTATCAACAATTGTAGAATTTACAGCAAGGGACGAAGACGATCGATGAGTATACCACTGAGTTGTATCAATTGGTGTCACGGAATGGCCTTGCTGAAAACGAAGACCAACTTGTTTCCAGGTACATCGGGGGATTACAAGAACATTATCAAGATACCCTGAATTTATTTGATCCCTATTCAATTTCTGAAGCACACCAGAGGGCTATACAATTAGAGAAAAGGTCAAAGCGTCGCTCGGGAGGTACTAGGTGGTCAAGTAGAAACACTAGTGGCAACCGTAATGTACCCCCAATGAACCGAAATACTAGTACGAACCTTCCAAGGGCACAGTGGAGCACCACACAATCTGATACGGTTGGTAAACCTTCAGGAGGACAGTCAAACAAGAACTCTGTTACTAGTAGTGGTATGTGTTGCTTTAAGTGCGGAGAAGTTGGTCATCGCGCTGCAGATTGCAGAAAAAGTGACCGGGTTGGCAAAGGCTTATTTATAGATAGCGAAGAGATTGCCGAAGATGGGACTAATGAAAGTCTGCAAGATCCTACCAACAATCTCGAGGCTAGTATTTATGACAAGGAAGAACGAGTTGCCGGCGATGATGGTCCTCTATTGGTTGTACGCAGGGCTTGCTTTACACCTCGAGAGGTTAAGGGAAATGGGTGTTTACGAAACAACATCTTCCAATCCACGTGTACCATTAGTGGGAAGGTGTGCAAGTTCATAATTGATTCCGGAAGTTGTGAGAATGTCATTGCGGAGGACGCTGTAGCAAAATTGGGAATAAGTACAAGCCAACATCCCAACCCCTACAAACTGTCATGGCTTCAGAAAGGCAAGGAGGTAACGGTTTCCAAGCGTTGTTTAGTCCCATTATCTATTGGTTCTAATTACAGGGACAAGGTATGGTGTGATGTGGTTCAGATGGATGCTTGTCATATTTTATTAGGAAGGCCTTGGCAATTTGACCGCGACGTATTACACGATGGACGAAGGAACACTTACTCCTTTGTATTTAACAAGATCCGCATTGTTCTTGAACCTCATAGAGAAGAAGCACCAAAGCTAGCCACTGAGAAGAGTTCTAGCTTATTGTCTATGCACCGGTTCTTGGAGGAGGTGGCTGAAACGGGAATGGTGTTCGTACTAGTAGGAAAAGACAGTGCTATAGAGAGTAAGATCCCTGAGCCTGTGAAGGCTCTAATTGCAGAGTTCCATGATGCATTTCCCAAGGAGTTACCCCTAATGTTACCACCCATGCGAGACATACAACATCAAATTGATTTGCTTCCAGGATCAAATTTGCCAAATAGACCCCATTACCGCATGAGTCCAAAAGAGCATGAGGAACTTCGCCGACAAGTGGAGGAATTGTTAGCCAAGGGACACATCCGAGAAAGCCTCAGTCCATGTGCCGTACCTGCACTATTGACCCCTAAGAAAGATGGCTCGTGGCGCATGTGCATCGATAGTAGAGCAATTAATAAGATCACCATCCAATATAGGTTCCCCATACCTCGGTTGGATGACTTATTAGATCAGTTAAGTGGAGCAACCGTGCTTAGCAAATTGGATCTCAAAAGTGGTTACCACCAGATTCGGATTCGGGAAGGTGATGAATGGAAGACAGCCTTCAAAACTCAAGAGGGGCTTTACGAGTGGCTAGTCATGCCATTTGGTTTATCAAACGCTCCTAGTACTTTTATGCGTGTGATGAACCAACTATTTCAGCCTTTTTTCGGGAAGTTTGTTGTTGTTTATTTTGATGATATTTTGGTTTATAGCGCTAATAATGAATTGCACCTTCAGCACTAGGTTCTATCAGTACTGCAAGAAGCAAAATTTTATGTTGGCACCAACAAGTGTTCCTTCTTAACCAATACTATTGTGTTCCTCGGTTATGTCGTATCTAAAGATGGCCTCTCTATGGATGAAAGCAAGGTAAATGCAGTTCGTGACTGGCCAATACCAAAAACCATTCACGACGTACGGAGCTTCCATGGGTTGGCTTCATTCTATCGGAGGTTTATTCCCCATTTCAGTAGCATTATGGCACCAATTACGGACTGCATGAAAGCTGGCCAATTCTGTTGGACAGAGGCAGTGACAGAAGCATTCCAGCAAATTAAACAGAAATTGACTTCAGCACCAGTCCTCATATTACCAGATTTTTCTAAACCCTTTGAGGTACATTGTGACGCATCTAAAATGGGCATTGGGGATATTTTGAGCCAAGGGGGTCGACCGATTGCCTACTTTAGTGAGAAGCTTAGCAGTTCCAAAAGCAACTACAACACTTATGATGTGGAATTTTACTCCATTGTCCAAGCCCTGAAGCATTGATACTCTTATCTGTCCCAAAGTGAATTCATTTTATTTTCTGACCATGATGCTTTGAAGCACATCAACAGCCAAGACAAGCTTTCATCAAGGCATGCCAATTGGGCAGCATATCTGTAGCAATTCACCTTTTTTATTAAGCACAAATCCGAGACCTTAAACAAAGTGGCTGATGCACTTAGCCGCCGTTCATTACTGCTTACTACTCTGAGAAATACGGTCCTTGGGTTTGATTCCTTTCAAGAATTATTGTCTGTTGATCCCTATTTCTCTTGTATTGTGGCGGAAGTTAAATCAAGTCAGAGGTCGGACTTTCTTCTCCATGACGGATTCCTCTTCAAAGGCAACCAATTGTGTGTGCCTGCATCAAGTCTTCGATTGAGAATTATCAAGGAGTTGCATGAAGGAGGCCATGTTGGGCATGACAAGACTCTGTAGCTTGTGACTGGTTCTTACTTTTGGCCTTCTATGAGGAAAGAAATTTTCAAGCTTGTGGACGGGTGTCGCATCTGCCAAGTATCCAAAGGATCCGCAACCAATGCAGGCTTATACATGCCATTACCCGTGCCCAACCAGCCATGGATTGACGTTAGTATGGACTTTGTTTTGGGACTCCCGCGCACCCAGCGAGGTTGTGACTCCATTTACGTAGTCGTGGACAGGTTCTCAAAAATGGCCCATTTCATTGCGTGCAAAAAGACGACAGCTGCTGTAAATGTGGCCCAATTATATTTTTGAGAAATCTATCGTTTGCATGGGCTCCCTCAGTCCATTGTATCTGATAGGGACACCCGATTTCTTAGTCATTTTTGGAGATGTCTGTGGCGCTTGGCTAACACAAAGCTTGATTTCAGTAGCGCCTATCACTCTCAAACCGATGGACAGACAAAAGTTGTCAATCGTTCTTTGGGCAACATGTTACGGTGTTTAGTAACGGATCATTTGAAATCATGGGATCACAAATTGCACTAAGCAGAGTTTTCTTACAATCGCTCTGTAAATCGAAGTTCGGGTTTTAGTCCTTTCTATGTCAATTATGGCTACCAACCTCGGGCCCCGCTGGATTTAGTACCTGTGCCAGACTTAAAGCGCATCAATGAGAAAGCAAAAGAGTTGATTCACAACCTTCAGGAGGTGCACAAATTAACCCAGTCCAACTTACAACAATCAGTCGCCAAGTATAAGTTGACGGCCGACAAGAAACAATGATTGGTCGAATTTGAAGTTGGTGATTTAGTGTGGGCAATTCTTCCAAAAGACAGGTTTTTAGCCGGTGAATATAACAAGTTGGCAGCCCGAAAAATTGGACCCCTTGCAATTTTGGAGAAGATCAATTCAAATGCTTACCGTTTGCAGTTGCCTAGTCATATTCGTACTTCCGATGTGTTCAACGTTCGCTACCTCATTCCTTATCACGGTGACAACACCACCGATGAGGCTGCGAATTCGATGGCGACTTCTCTCCATCCCGGGGAGGATGATGTAGCCAGCACAGCAAGCAATCCGTGACCACCCACCTTCGTAGTAATTTCTGTCTGTTATGGCTTTAGTTGCCATTAGTTGCCATTATTTTATTTTGTGTTCACTTTTGGCAATTGCCTTATTATTTGCCTTATATTTTATTAGTTGCCTTGTTGCCTTAGTTTATTATATTGTTGCCTTAGTTTATTATATTTTATTAGTTGCCTTGTTGCCTTAGTTTATTTCCAAAACTGTGTGTTGCTTCGTGGAGTTAGCCTCTGTTTTTCTTATAAATAGTGGGTGTAAAGCCTTAGGGCCCTAGAGTTTTTGATCATTAATATATTTTGAGTGTTTATACTCTTTGTTCCAACTTTGGTTAATTCATTGTGAATCAACTTTTGTTGAGCCTTTAAACTCGGTATTCTTGGAGAATCAACGGGTCTAGAGAAGAGTCTTATTTCCAGAATTCTTGCTTGAATCAACGGATTTTAAGATTGTTACTATTGTTACGACTCGCACTGCATCAACATGCATGTGACGTCATAATACAGTAGTCTTACACCACCTACTGATACAAATAAAACAAAAGTGGGACTTAGCCCAATATACAAATAGTCAGAAATTGTACGAGAGTCCCAAAAGAAAACAAAACGAAAGTTTAAACATCGATCCCAAAACATGACCACTAGACTTAACTTAATCCGGAACCTCCTCGGAAGGCACAAAGGGTGGCCGACAAAACGGAATTCCAGGAGATCATCATTGAGCCTGGCCATGTTCCTGATCACCTACATACATAAATAATACAGTACAAAGTAAAAAGGTTTAATGTATGTTGTCCATGACAATTGCAGAAAATGAAATTCATCATCATGTTCAGAAATCAGAGTTCATATCAGAAATAGATTTAGAATTATGCCCATAATCAGAATTTTGCAATTTATCATACGTGGTACATCTATTAGCACTAGCAGAAACAGTTGACCTATAAAGGGACGGCCATAAAGGCATACAGTTGACTCACGTGCATGGAGACAGTACAGTTGACTCATGAGACATACAGTTGGCCCATAAAAGGGACGTTCATACGGATCCATATGCAGTTTGCTCATGAGACGTACAGTTGGCCCATAATTAGGACATAACAGAACAGATGACAGATGTCATCGGAAGCTAATGATGCCACAAGTACATTTCAGAAATATTGAACAACCATTCATTCATACAGAAAATACCATTTCAGAAAACAGAATGTTTCATATCATTCAGAAAATAATTAAAGTTAAACATAACTTTACTAAGTTATTACTCACAGATGACTCCAATTGCAGAACAGATGAAGTAGACAGATTAGATAGCTTACGGCATGTGACCTACAAAAAACACATAACACGTGCACATTGAAACACACGCTTGGGATTCATTACAGTCATTGTGTTTCATTCTTAGTGTGTTTCTAAGTCTTAGCCTCATTATTGTGTCTTAATCATGGCCTAGGAATGCCTAGGATGCGGTGAGGATGCCAAAATGCACTTTGAAACACTTAAAAAAACTTGTTGAAAACAAGGGTCTCGCTCAAGCGCAACTTCCTTCGCTCGACCGGACGTTCAGAAATGTGAGTGGTCGCTCGAGCGGTCTGTAAACTTATGCAAAAGTACTGGTTGCCTGATTTTTCCGCTCGATGCACGCTCGATGGTCGCTCGAGTGTGAGACTGAGGTCCTCGTTCGAGCACAACTCTTGTCGCTCGAGCGGTCTACAAAACATGTAAACTTCTGGAAGCATGCAATTTACACTCGAGCCAACTTTTGCTCGCACGAGCGGAGGTGTAAAAACAAAGGTGGTCGCTCGAGCGCAGATTCTGTCGCTCGAGCGAAGAGACAGAATCTGGAATTTCCAGATTGCTCTACCAAGTTCACAACTCGAATACAACAAATCAAAACTTATCCTTTTGGGCCAAAAACTTAAGAAAACTTGTATAAACTTGCCAAACATCAAGAATTCAAAACCATTTCTCAAAATCAAGGCCCAAAAGTATTCCAATTGTGTGAAATAAAACTTGAAATATTGAGAACAAACATGTATGTAATCTCTCAGCTTCAAAGCTTTCAAATCATGATCAACTAAGGCAATTTAATAGAAAACATGATGAATTCTCAAAACCATGGTAGACTTGGTGCATGCATGTGAGAATTGTGTGAACTTCAAACTCAAAATGCTATGATATATGCATGCATGCATGATACACTCCTATTTTCAGCTATCTAAGCTCAATTCTAACATTATACAACTTAATTCCTTAGGTTCATGTGCTAAATGACTCAATTCCAAAGTTGCAAGGTTGAACTCATACCTTAGATATGACTAATTATGCTCTAAGTAGTTAATTGAGTTTGAGCGAGGATGTGAGAATATATTATATATATGGCATGATTGTGTAAATAGGAATTAGTTAGTATTTCCTTTTTTAGTCATAAATTTAGGGCTATATAAACTGATGAACTCTTTGTAAATTTATACAATTGAATATACAGAAAAGCTTTCAGGAATCTTACATGGTATCAAAGCAACACGATCATTGATCTTGTGGTGGCTAGGGTTTCGCACAATCTGGTCACTTTGTCTGGTTCTTCATTTGGTTGATCGACTGGTTCGAAGTTGATTCGACGACCCATCTGGTTCTCCATCAGCTTCTGCTCTTTGCTTCGACTTTGAATTTGAAAGTGAAAGTCGAGTGTGATCTTTGGTTCACATTGACCCCTTTCCTTTTGAGGTCCCGTCTGATGAGTACATCTCCATTGTTCCTCTTGAGCCCATTCCTACTTTTTCGTCTGCGTCACCTATGGCTTCTTCTCCTCCTTTGGCTTCTTTTTCCCCTCCGTTGTTGGTATATTCTCGTCACCAAGCTCCTCCACCACCAGTTGTCTCTACTCCTGTTGCTGCTCCTTCTGCTTCTGGCAACTCTGATCCTACTGCACATCGATATCCTACTTGTGAGCATCGTCCTCCAAACAAGTTGGGTTGGTCTAATACATGTTTTTCTGCTTCCTATTGTACCTTTTTGTCTGTTATTCATTCTTTTTTAGAACCACAGTCTTACACAGAGGCCTGTCAGAATCCTAATTGGGTTCAAGCTATGGAGGATGAGTTGTTTGCCTTACAGAAGACTAACACTTGGGAGTTGGTTCCTTTGCCTGCTGGCAAGAATCTGATTGGTTACAAATGGGTCTATAAAGTGAAGACTCATTCTGATGGTTCTCTCGAGCACTACAAAGCTTGCTTGGTTGCCAAGGGTTTCTCACAGGAGTATGGTATCGATCATGAGAAGACATTTGCCCCTGTTGCCAAGATGACTACTGTCCGTACCTTGATTTATGTTGCTGCTATTCGACATTGGCCTCTATATCAGATGGACGTTAAGAATGTTTTTCTGGACGGTCATCTCACTGAGGAGGTCTACATGCGTCCTCTCCCTGGTCTTCTCCACTCCTCTAGAAATGTTTGTCATCTTCGGCATGCTTTGTATGGTTTGAAGCAGTCTCCTCATA
Organism: Camellia granthamiana; assembly: GCA_036172215.1. Classification (NCBI taxonomy): domain Eukaryota; kingdom Viridiplantae; phylum Streptophyta; class Magnoliopsida; order Ericales; family Theaceae; genus Camellia; species Camellia granthamiana. Next base: position 112,291,049 of record CM069908.1, on the reverse strand, counting down.
CTTGGTATGATTGCTTTCAGACTGCCATTACCGAGCTTGGGTTTCATCCTTCTACCTCTAACTCTGCTTTGTTTTTGAGATATACCTTGGCTGGTTTTGTTGCTCACGTACTCTATATGGATGATATGATCATCACTAGTTCTGACTCTTCTGCTATCTCTGAGGTCAAGTAACATCTCTTCCGCACCTTCGAAATGAAGGATCTGGGTCCATTGCGGTATTTTCTTGGTATTGAGGTTGCCTCTTCTCCAAAGGGCTATTTTCTGTCTCAGGCCAAGTATGCTAATGAGGTTATTCACCGTGTTGGTCTATGTCAAGGAGCTTATCGCGAGGGGTGCTACTGGAGCAGTTGGCAAAACTTCTGTTGCTCATCTGGAAAGGATTAAAATACTCTTGCAGAAAGTTCTCTAGCAATCCTCCTACTTTTGAGCTCAATCTTCTCCTCTCTCTATTTCTTCACGTTTTTGGTCTCAAGAGTGGTGATACAAAAGTGCCAAATGTATTCTAGAGGTTGTAGGAGCCTTATATGGGTTCCGTTAAGAAGATTTAATTAAACTTGGTTAGGCTAATCAAATGGTTAGCATTTAATTCTAATTAATTCGTTTCGAATTGAATTTCAATTAAATCTACCATAAAATTCTAAAAATCCTAAATAACACATAAGTCGAGTCAATTTCACAATTAGATGCCGATAAGGCCTTCAATTCGTAAAACATAATAGAAACACAAATAGATATTCCTACGAGAGACAGAAAGAAGTACAAATAACACAATGCACATGTAATTAACTTTGGATTTCATCTTAATTACTCAGTAGGCATGCTTGATCATGATTTATTAGCAATCGTAGGTCGGGGTTGTTACATTGATGATTAATTTTTATAATAATAAATTAAGTTAGTTAAATTAATTTAATTATATATATAATATGTATATTTAATTTAAAGTGTTATTAAATAAGAAATTTAGATAAAAAGATAAAACAAGGTTCGTTTCGTCTTCTTACATTGAAATTTAACTTTGACTAATTTATTTATTTTTTTCCTTCTCCACTCTCAAAATATGCATGTGAAACAAACTCTCTGTTAGTTTGGATGGAAAATATAACTGTAGCATTTTAGTTCAAAACCATATGGGAGGTATGTGGCTATTTTTAAAAGATATCGAGGAAAAGTGCTATTTGGTCCGTAAAATGGATTTTGCCCAAATATATATATATATACGCTCAATGAAAATTTTTTAAAATCAATTTAAATAGAATACATAACTGTTAACATTTAATTAATTTTATATGGCAACCACCAAAGCATGATTATGTTATATCAATGTCCATGAATGTTGAATAATTTGTTACTAATAACAATGCTAAATATGTATTATGGATTGTTTAAATGGTTGAGCTTTTGTGCGTAGAAATTCTTTGCAGGAAGTTGCTGAACCAATGCACATGTATAACATCTTTACATAATTTTAAAATAGATACAGTACTTTTAAATTATTCTACATGCTTAGTTGTGGTCCCTTCACCTAAGAATGCTTGCTGACATGATCTTCTCCTTTATTGCTGACATGATCTGAAGTAGTGGCAGCTATTAACAATTGTGATGGGAACAAGGCCCCTGGGCCTGATGGTTTTAACCTTATGATGTTCCAGAAGTGTTGGAAAATAATCAAAGGGGATGTGATGCAATTCATGAGGGAGTTCCACACTAACTCTAAGTTAGTTCTTGGTATTAATAGTTCTTTTGTAGCTTTGCTTCCGAAGAATGAAAATCCTTCTTCTCTCAGTGATTTCAGGCCTATCAGTCTCATTGGATCGTTGTACAAAGTGTTATCCAAAGTTTTATCTACTCGACTTAAAGTAGTACTACCAAAGATCATCAGTGAAGCTCAATCTGCGTTTATAGGGGGGAGAAGTATTCTGGATGGCATCCTGATTGCTAACGAGATTGTTGATGGTTGGAAAAAGAAGCATAAGAAAGGCATTATTCTAAAGCTTGATTTCGAGAAAGCATATGATTTAATTAATTGGGGGTTTCTCTTTTCCATGTTATCAAATTTTGGTTTTGGATCAAAATGGATCAAATGGATGAAGGAGTGTGTCAACTGCTAAAGTCTCTATCCTGGTAAATGGATCACCTAAAGCTGAGTTTAGCCCCCAAAGGGGGCTCAGACAAGGAGATCCTCTATCCCCTTTTCTCTTCAATATTGTAGCTGAGGGCCTCAACATTTTGTTTCATAGAGCTGTCCAGGCTGGATTGTTAAAGGGTACATCAGTTAGTTCAAATGGGCTCATTATTACTCACTTACAATTTGCTGATGACACAATTTTGTTTTGCGAGGCAAAAAGGGAGGAGGTGCTAAATATTAAAAGAATTTTGAGGTGTTTTGAAATTTTGTCTGGGTTGAAGATTAATTACCATAAGAGTGTGGTGTGTGGGATAGGAATTAACGAAGAGCTCACCAAAGATTTTGCTACCATCCTCAACTGCTTGCATCATAGGTTACCTTTGAAGTATCTCGAGATGCCATTGGGTGCTAATCCTAGGAGAAAAAGGACTTGGCAACCTGTCATTGATAAATACAAGTTAAAACTAGCTTCTTGGAAGAGAAGGTTTCTGTCTTTCGCTGGTCGGTTGATGATGATTAAGTCTGTGCTATCTTCTCTACCAGTCTTTTATCTATCTTTGTTTAGAATGCTTGAAGGAGTAGCCAAGGAGATTGATAGGATTCAGTCTAGATTTCTTTAGGGGGGTGATGAAATTAGAAGGAAAATTCACATGGTAAAATGGGAGGACATCACCCAAAGTAAAAGTACTGGGGGTCTTGGCATCAGAAAGGTGAGAACCATGAATGAATGTCTTCTTGTCAAATGGTGGTGGAGATTTAGGTGTGAATCTGCTGCTCTTTGGAAACAAGTAATTCTCAACAAATACCCACAGTTAGGTGGGTCTCGGTGGCCAGTTCAAGAGGTTAATTCCAGATGGTCTATGGTGTGGAGGGATATATTGGGGGTAGCTATTAAGTGCCCTAAATTGTTGGAATTTTTCAAAGCTAACTCAAGGATCAGTATTGGGGATGGGAGGCTCACAAAATTTTGGATGGATCTGTGGCTTGGTAGCGACTGTTTAAAAAATTTATTTCCTCGACTATTCTCTATGTCTAATGCATAAAGGGGAATCACTGGCAGTGGTTAAGAGTAGGAGCACTAATAATGAGGATTGGGGGTTGGTTTTTAGAAGAGTTCTGTTCCAATGGGAATTGGATGATCTGAGGAGTTTGAAGGAGCTGTTGCGCACTGCTCCAGAGCTTAGGAATGGCGTGGCTGATGGGTTATGTTGGACTGCAGATAAGTCTGGAATTTTCACTGTTGACTCTGTCTATAAGTGGTGTGAATTATCCCCTACTCTGTCTGCAAATTTGGGGGATCTCATATGGAGGAATGCTGCCCCTCCGAAAGTGCAATTTCTGGGGTGGTTAGTATGGAAAGGGAGAATTAAGACCACTAGTTATTTGTAAAGGATTGGAGCAATCAGTGCTAATTCTGATGTTAGTTGTAAATTCTGCAGGAATGAAATTGAGACTGCCACTCATGTGCTACTGTGCTGTCCGTTTAGCTGGCGAGTTTGGTCAAATATCATTGGCTGGTGGGGTGTATCTTGGGTGCAGCCGGGATCACTGACTGGTCTGTTTCAGTGGTGGTCTGGATTTAGATGTAAAAACAGACTGAAGGTACTCTGGAAGATAATACCTTTGGCTGTGTTTTGGTCTCTATGGAAGCAGAGGAATGAAATCATTTTTGGTGACTCACATGTGGACTTTGAAAAGCTATGTGAACTTATTAAAACACGGATCGCATTGTGGTTCAGAGCGTATAGCCCTTCCTTCTGTTATTTCGTGAATGATTTAGTGTTAAATTTGCATAGTGTCAAGTTCTGCATTATGCATTGAAGGTGAATGCTGACTTGCTGATTTGCTGTTTCATTCTGCTTCTGTGCTACTTCTGAATTCTGTCTTGAGCTGGTATTGTTGGTAGGCAGAGGAGTGGATGGTGTTGAAGGCAGTTGTTCTTGGTTTGCTTTCAGCTGGGCTGGACTGTGTAGAGGAGAATCTTTGGATGGACACAATGGGTCTGCTGCTGCTATATACTCCAAGGAGAATCTATTGAATAATGTTTTGGCTACTATTCCATCAGATCTTAACAGAGATGAGTGGGTAGCAATACACCTAAAAACTGATAAAGAGTTTCAAGAGAAAGGCATTTGGTTTCAAATTTTGGTGTGTGGTTTGGATGAAGGGCTGCAGCTGTTCAAGGCAAGGTATTTGGTATATAACGCCCTCAAAATAATAACATTAATCCCAACAATATAGACATGCTATGATATATAAAAGGTCCACATCCTTCCATTCATCAGAGTTTTATTACAAAAAGTATCACATGTTAACAACAAAAGCAAATGCCCTAAGGGCTTACAGCTTTCCAAGTTAACACTTGGTTACACAAAAGTAGAGTGCTAACTCATTTACACATAAAGCCCTTGGCTTGAATTTACATGTAATACAACAAAAGGAGAGACAACCAAAAAGCCTGACCGCCACTAGCCTCCCAACTAAGTCCTTGGGGGTGGCATGCTACCTGTACCTGAAAATGATGTTCCCATATAGGGTGAGCCACAGCCCAGTAGAAATATACTAAACCAATTATGAACAATGACTAAAAGATTAACAGTTGATAGATGGCCAACACTTTTACATTCATTCATAACATAACACAATTCCAAGACACTTAAGTCTATATTTCCTTTCATTTCCATTTCTTTTCCTTTTACTTGCCATTTCATACCCTTGGCTCAGAACCTGGCCAAACATCACACATGAGACAAACACTCATGCCAACACTTTTCACTTCATCAAAGATAAACATAACAGTTATATCAATACTTCCAAAGACAAGCATATCCGCTCTGTCAATACACTTCCAGATAAGCATACAAGCTCTATCTACGGAGTTCATCCCCTATCTCCTCCCAACAACACCCGGTTTAGAGGTTCATCCCCTATCTTCCCCTAAACCGTGGAGTACATCCCCTATCTCCTCCAACACAACACAATGCATATAAACAACAATTATATACATCACAAATCAATACAATTAATTATCCAAATTAATTAATCAATGTAATTAGGGCATTCTCCATAATTAACATCACAACCCTTAGGTTCCAATTTCCTTAATGTTTCAACATTAATTCCATGTTTCTATACCAAACATGCTTCTAGGTTTATCTTAGATGAAAACCCCCAACTTTTGTAAAATTACACAATGGCCCAAAGTTTCCCAAAATCACACAACAACTTCCAACATATCAAAATGCTTAAAATTTAAAGACAAAACTCATAAAGAGGAGTAGGATATCCCTACCTCAAAGAATGAGTTCCAAAGGAGAAGGACCCAAAACCAAAATGCTCCAAACACCAAACTATTCGGATCAAAAGGACGCCCTCGACGATCTACACCCTTTTTGTGAAGACCAAAGGTGAGCAAAACACCCTAACTAGATCAATACTTAGAGAGAAGTTAAGGTTTTTGAGTGAGAAGCTCTGAAAATGGCGTTTTTGGTAAAGTAAGAGAGAGAAGATAAGTCAAAAAGTGATTTAAAATGCCCAGTCCCACTCAGTTATACGACAGGTCCGCTCGAGCGTAAGCCACTCCGCTCGAGCGTAAAGACACGAAAACATGGTCCGCTCGAGCGCAACATTGTCCGCTCGAGCGCCAAGACACAGACACAAAGTTCGTCCGCTCGAGCGTAGATACTAGCCCGCTCGAGCTCAGGTCTCCCCCTCCCAGAACTCTCACCACAAACACACTGTCCGCTCGAGCGCAACATCCCCGCTCGAGCGTAACCAGCTCGAGCGCACCAAACCCGCTCGAGCGTAGGAACCACACTTGCAGAAGTTTTGCAGGTGCACGAAATACTGGATGGGTGCATTCTCCGCTCGAGCGCCAAAATCCCCGCTCGAGCGTACAAGCAACAACAACCTCTCCGCTCGAGCGTAAACATCTCCGCTCGAGCGAACCAGCCAAAACCTGGGCAACTAGACTTTGTTCCTAAGCTCAACCAATCTGTAACAAACCTGCCCAACACATCCTATAACTCAAATACCAAGCAAGAAAGGATGTAAACGAGACAATACTCAACTATCAACATCCACGGACACATGTCCGGATCGCTATACAGCAAGGGGTAAACCCGGGACCGCTATAACCTCCCCCCCTTAAAGAATTTCGTCCCCGAAATTTAGAACAAGTTTTTGAAAAGCAAATTTTCCTCTCTTTTAAACAATGTTATACCACAACTTTCCACAATTCGACCCATTCCCGGTCATTCCATCTCTTATCAAGAGGCATTCTACAATATATACATTTCGACATGCATTCTCTTTTCATTTCAACCATTTCCAACACACATGGTTCACAATTCATATCATAAGCAATAATCATGATACAATTCCATTTCTATAATATAGCCAACACATGCAATATTATAATCAACTCCCATAACAAGGCAAGTTCTACAACATTTACATTAACCGAAACATGCACCATGTTTTTCAATTTAAGACATTTTTAATGCTCTTAAATTTCATTACAATTACACAATTGCAATACTTGATTACATATCAACAAACAAGTCCGGATATTTCTCGCGGACTCCCAATTCACGTTCCCAAGTGGCCTCCTCCACTCCGTGATATTTCCACAAAACCTTAACCAAAGGGATGGTCTTGCCACGCAGGACTTGATCCCGCCTATCCAAGACCTGAACCGGTCTCTCCTCATACGAGGCATCCTCATCTACCTCTAAGTCGGTCCAATCCAACACATGTGATGGATCCGGCTCATACTTCCGAAGCATACTCACATGAAACACGTCATGAACCCCGGATAACTGTGGCGGCAAAGCTAAACGATAAGCAACCTCGCCAACCCTCTCAAGAATCTCAAAAGGACCAATAAACCGAGGGGATAACTTCCCACTCTTCCCAAACCTCATCAAACCCCGTCTAGGTGATATCTTCAGAAACACATGATCACCCATCTCAAACTCCAATGGTCTCCTCCTACGGTCAGCATAAGATTTCTGACGACTCTGGGCTGTAACAAGCCTCCTACGGATAAGCTCAACTTTCTCCGTCGTCTCCCTAACCAACTCCGGACCCAACAAAGGTGTATCACCCACCTCGGCCCAACAAACTGGAGACCTACAAGGTCGGCCATACAAGGCCTCAAACGGTGCCATACCGATACTAGACTGAAAACTGTTGTTGTAGGCAAACTCTACCAATGGTAAGTACCTCTCCCACGTCCCACTGAAATCAAGGACACAACCCCGAAGCATATCCTCGAGGATCTGAATAGTACGCTCGGACTGCCCGTCAGTCTGAGGATGATAAGCTGTACTAAAGGTCAACTTAGTACCCAAGGCACTCTGCAAACTCTGCCACAACCTAGCAGTAAAACGAGGATCTCTATCTGAGACGATCGTCACTGGGACCCCGTGCAACCTCACTATGTCCCGAATATACAAGTCGGCAAGATGATCTACTGAATCTCTCACGCGCATAGGAATGAAGTGCGCCGACTTAGTCAACCGGTCTACAACCACCCAAATAGCATCACTACTCCGCTGAGTCCTCGGAAGACCTACAACGAAGTCCATAGTGACATGCTCCCACTTCCACTCGGCAATAGGCAAGGGTTGTAACAAACCCGCTGGCCTCTAATGCTCGGCCTTCACTTGCTGGCAAGTAAGGCACTTAGACACGAAAACTGCCACATCTCTCTTCATACCCCGCCACCAAAACTGGCGACCCAAATCCCGGTACATCTTAGTACCTCCCGGATGCACCGCAAGGCGCTAATGGTGAAACTCTCGGAGTACTTCCTCTCGGCAAGACTCCGGTACAAACAAACGGTCTCGGTATCTCACACTCAGGTCGGGATACACCGTCAAACCCTTCTCAACCTTCCCACTGGAGATCTTCTCTCGGAGGGATTCTACCTCAAGGTCACCTCTCTGTGCCTCTAACACTCGAGTCACAAGTGCAGGCTGTGCAACAACAGAAAACAAGGCCGCAGCCTCAACGGATTCGCCCAGAAGCAAATCAAACTCGCCAAGTGCCCCCAACATCTCCCACTCCCGGATGGCTACACAAGCTACATCACTAATGGATTTCCTGCTAAGGGCATCGGCCACAACATTGGCCTTCCCCGGGTGATAGTGCAACTCGAAGTCATAATCCTCAATAAACTCCATCCATCTCCTCTGCCTCAAATTCAAGTCTTTCTGTGAAAACAGATATTTCAGACTCTTGTGATCCGAGAACACCTCGAATCTCTCACCATACAGGTAGTGCCTCCAGATTTTCAAGGCAAAGATCACAGCTGCTAACTCTAGATCATGCGTAGGGTAATTCTTCTCGTGAATTTTCAACTGACGTGAGCCATAAGCTACCACTTTCCCCTCTTGCATCAACACACAACCCAAACCCTCTCGTGAGGCATCACAATAGACTACATAACCCAACCCTCTCTCCGGAATAATCAAGACCGGAGCGGTGGTCAGTCTAACTTTCAACTCCTGGAACGACTTTTCACAAGTCTCACTCCATACAAAGCTGACTCCCCTCCGAGTCAATCTGGTCAACGGCGAAGCTAACCTGGAGAAATCCTTCACAAACCGGCGGTAATACCCAGCTAATCCCAGAAAACTGCGGATCTCAAACACACTCTTAGGCTGTGCCCAATCTTGCACTGCCTCAGTCTTGGATGTATCAACAGACACCCCTTCCCCGGAAACCACATGGCCTAAGAACTTGACTTCTCTTAGCCAAAACTCACACTTCCCAAACTTGGCATACAGCCTATGGGCTCTAAGCAACTCAAGCACCACTCTCAAGTGTTCCTCGTGCTCCTCCTCTGAAGGTGAATAGATAAGAATGTCGTCCACGAAGACGACTACAAAACGATCCAAGAATTCCCGGAAAATCCGGTTCATCAAGTCCATAAAGACTGCCGGTGCGTTGGTAAGCCCAAATGGCATTACCAGAAACTCATAATGGCCATACCGCGTACGGAATGCCGTCTTCGGAATATCCTCCTCCCTGACCCTCAACTGGTGGTAACCCGATCTCAAATCTATCTTAGAGAAACAACGGGAACCCTTCAACTGGTCAAACAAATCATCTATACGGGGCATAGGGTACTTATTCTTAACCGTAGCCCGATTCAACTTCCGGTAGTCAATACACAATCTCAAGGCACCATCTTTCTTCTTAGCAAAGAGTGACGGCGCTCCCCACGGTGAAACACTAGGGCGAACAAAGCCCTTATCTAGCAATTCCTGGAGCTGAACTTTCAACTCAACCAACTCTGCTGGAGCAAAACGGTAAGGTGCCATAGAAATCGGCGCCGTGCCGGGCACTAAATCGATAGAGAACTCAATCTCTCGGTGAGGTGGCAAATCAACAAGGTCCTCGGGAAAAACATCCGAGTACTCACAAACTACCCTCGGCAACACAATCTGGATCTCATCACACTCACCACTCTCAAAGCTAGCAAGTAGACCACTAAGTTCATTCCGCCCTCGCGGACCATACCCCGGTGGCATAATACTACCAACCCGGTCTCCCAAGAAATGGAAATACTCCCCGCTCACGGTACAACAAGTAACCCTCTGGCGGTAGCAGTCAATAACAGCTCGGTATGACGATAACCAGTCCATACCCAAAATAACATCAAAGCCCTTCATGGGCATGACTACAAAAGGAAACGGAAGCCTATGATCATCAACCTCTATATCACAACCTCTACACCCGTGTTTCAAAATCAACTCACCCCCAATAGGTGACACTACGCAAATAGGAGATGCTAACAGTGCTAACTCCAATTCCAACACAGATGCAAATGCAGCAGATACAAAAGAATGAGACGCACCCGTATCAATCAATACACTAGCAACCGAATTGCAAAACAGAAAGGTACCTCTCACTACTGATGGAGCCGGTACAAGGTCCTGCGCGGTAACAGCATACACGCGCCCTGTAGGCCCCTGATCCACCTGCTCGCCTCTCGGAGCATAGGACTGCTGCACTGACTGGGACGACGAAGCCCCCGGATTGGCCCTCGAGGCCTGCACAGACTGAGCTGGCTGAAATCCATGCGTCTGTCTAGAACCAGACGCTCCTGAAGTGGCACTCAACCGTGGGCAAAACCTTTTCATGTGCCCAGGCTGTCCACACTGATAACAAGACAAGGGCTGCCCCCTGCCCGAACTCTGACTCTGCGGTCTAGCTGACGAAGAAGCAGCTCTCTGACCCCCGCCTTTCTGCGGGCAAACTGAAGCTTTGTGACCCGGCTAGCCACACTTGAAACAGGTGAACTCTCCCTGATTGCCCCTCCCGGAGCCTGCACTCGGTACTGGGAAAGTCGACCTGGCCAAACCACCCTGGGACGGCTGAGGGTTATAACCTCTCTGCCTCCTACCATCACCCTGTCCCTCTTGGCCCCTCTTGGAGCCTCCATGTTTCTCCTCCTCTCCCTCCTGCATCATCAGCTCCATATGAGCTGCAGCATCCACCAAATGCCTGTACTCTCGAATGTAGGGTCCACCAACTTTCAACTTGAGATCCCATCTCAACTTCCGCTCAAACTCGTAGCAACGGCGCTCCTCTGTCGCCACAAGTTCAGGTGCAAACCTGGACAAGCTAGTAAATGTAGCCTCAAACTCGGCCACAGACAAACCCTCCTGCTTAAGCCGGCTAAACTGATCCCTCAGCCTCTCTCTAGCCACAGCAGATAAAAACCTCTCCTGGAATGCATTCACAAACGCCTCCCAAGTACCACCAACACGAGCTTTCTCATACTTCCACCATTGACCCGCATCTCCCTTCAGCTGGAAGGATGCCAAGGTCACTTTCAATGCTCCGTCCTCAATGCCTAGCATCTCGAACGTTTTACTCATCTGTTCTAGCCACTCGTCTGCCTTCAGTGGCTCCTTAGGATCCCCAACAAACTCCTCCGGGTTAGACCGGAAGAACTCCCTCTTCAAGAAGGAAGGCCCTGCCTCAGCTGCCTGATTCCCTGCTCTGAGAATACCCAGAGCTCCTGCTATCTCCTGGGCCAAGGCACTCATGGCCTGCTGACCCGCTGGCTCGGCCACATTGGCCTGACCAACCCCCTCCTGAACTGCCGGAATCTCCTCCGGTAATGGCACCTCCTGCCTCCTAGGCCTACCACGCCTACCACCTCTTGCTCGTCCTGACATCCTAATAAAGGTAACACAGAACGTTAGCACATTCATAAACGTGCTAAAACTAAACACTCACGTCCTAATGCATGGACAACTGTAATCCATTCCACGTAAGCACATAAACACATAAGCACTTACGAATTTCATTTCCGGATAATGATAGTTCCAAGGCGTTACTAGAGTACCGGTTAGAAACAGCATTGATCAAGTGCTTTTCCAACAAGACTCCCAGAAACCCAAAGATCCAATCAACATCCTAGAAACTAAATCCCATACCCAAATAATCACATAACCATGTTATCACATAAGCATAACAGTATACTTAAGTCTCTATTAAGCGAGACAAACCCATTGTGATCCTAATCACTTCCCACGTACCCAAAGTATTCGAACCCGGTACGCTCTGATACCAAGTTGTAACGCCCTCAAAATAATAACATTAATCCCAACAATATAGACATGCTATGATATATAAAAGGTCCACATCCTTCCATTCATCAGAGTTTTATTACAAAAAGTATCACATGTTAACAACAAAAGCAAATGCCCTAAGGGCTTACAGCTTTCCAAGTTAACACTTGGTTACGCAAAAGTAGAGTGCTAACTCATTTACACATAAAGCCCTTGGCTTGAATTTACATGTAATACAACAAAAGGAGAGACAACCAAAAAGCCTGACCGCCACTAGCCTCCCAACTAAGTCCTTGGGGGTGGCATGCTACCTGTACCTGAAAATGATGTTCCCATATAGGGTGAGCCACAGCCCAGTAGAAATATACTAAACCAATTATGAACAATGACTAAAAGATTAACAGTTGATAGATGGCCAACACTTTTACATTCATTCATAACATAACACAATTCCAAGACACTTAAGTCTATATTTCCTTTCATTTCCATTTCTTTTCCTTTTACTTGCCATTTCATACCCTTGGCTCAGAACCTGGCCAAACATCACACATGAGACAAACACTCATGCCAACACTTTTCACTTCATCAAAGATAAACATAACAGTTATATCAATACTTCCAAAGACAAGCATATCCGCTCTGTCAATACACTTCCAGATAAGCATACAAGCTCTATCTACGGAGTTCATCCCCTATCTCCTCCCAACAACACCCGGTTTAGAGGTTCATCCCCTATCTTCCCCTAAACCGTGGAGTACATCCCCTATCTCCTCCAACACAACACAATGCATATAAACAACAATTATATACATCACAAATCAATACAATTAATTATCCAAATTAATTAATCAATGTAATTAGGGCATTCTCCATAATTAACATCACAACCCTTAGGTTCCAATTTCCTTAATGTTTCAACATTAATTCCATGTTTCTATACCAAACATGCTTCTAGGTTTATCTTAGATGAAAACCCCCAACTTTTGTAAAATTACACAATGGCCCAAAGTTTCCCAAAATCACACAACAACTTCCAACATATCAAAATGCTTAAAATTTAAAGACAAAACTCATAAAGAGGAGTAGGATATCCCTACCTCAAAGAATGAGTTCCAAAGGAGAAGGACCCAAAACCAAAATGCTCCAAACACCAAACTATTCGGATCAAAAGGACGCCCTCGACGATCTACACCCTTTTTGTGAAGACCAAAGGTGAGCAAAACACCCTAACTAGATCAATACTTAGAGAGAAGTTAAGGTTTTTGAGTGAGAAGCTCTGAAAATGGCGTTTTTGGTAAAGTAAGAGAGAGAAGATAAGTCAAAAAGTGATTTAAAATGCCCAGTCCCACTCAGTTATACGACAGGTCCGCTCGAGCGTAAGCCACTCCGCTCGAGCGTAAAGACACGAAAACATGGTCCGCTCGAGCGCAACATTGTCCGCTCGAGCGCCAAGACACAGACACAAAGTTTGTCCGCTCGAGCGTAGATACCAGCCCGCTCGAGCTCAGGTCTCCCCCTCCCAGAACTCTCACCACAAACACACTGTCCGCTCGAGCGCAACATCCCCGCTCGAGCGTAACCAACTCGAGCGCACCAAACCCGCTCGAGCGTAGGAACCACACTTGCAGAAGTTTTGCAGGTGCACGAAATACTGGATGGGTGCATTCTCCGCTCGAGCGCCAAAATCCCCGCTCGAGCGTACAAGCAACAACAACCTCTCCGCTCGAGCGTAAACATCTCCGCTCGAGCGGACCAGCCAAAACCTGGGCAACTAGACTTTGTTCCTAAGCTCAACCAATCTGTAACAAACCTGCCCAACACATCCTATAACTCAAATACCAAGCAAGAAAGGATGTAAACGAGACAATACTCAACTATCAACATCCACGGACACATGTCCGGATCGCTATACAGCAAGGGGTAAACCCGAGACCGCTATATGGTATGCTTGTTTGAGCAGTTGTAATTCATGGCATTGTAGCTCAAGGCATCTGCTTCATCTGTTCTGTTTTGGTGCTTCAAATGGCTTATTGGTGTTCCTGTTAGCTTGGTGAGTTGGTTGAAGTTGTTTGCTGCTGCTGGTGTAGTGCAGATAGTAGGATTGTGGCTGTTTTGGCTGCTGCTTTGGTAGTGTTTGGATTACAATGGTAAGTGTGTGTTGCTGCTGCATACTACTGGTTTCTGAGGATGGATCTGTTATATGGTGGTTTAATCAGAGAGCTGGCTGCAGTGTGGATTGAATTATTATGTGTGTCTTGCTGGGATAATCTGACTTGTTGTATGCTGCTAGTTTTGCTACTGACTTATGGCTGCTCACTCATGGCAACTTGGCTGATATTTTAAGTGACAAGATCTATATAACAATATGAGTTCTGGTTTTGGTGCTATACTGTTTTTTATCCTTTCTTTTTTGAGTTCCTTTCTCTTTCTGTGCTTCTGCTTTTGTTCTTCGTTGGTCTCTCACCAACTAGGAGGTTGGAGCTTTTTTAGCTCCGAACTCCTCTTTATTGATGTAGTTTTCCATACTCTGTATGCATTTCTTTCATCAATAGAGTCTTTTCTTTTGCCAATCAAAAAAAAAATATTATATACTCAAAAATTAACAAATGAATGAAATTATGAAACAAAGGTGGAAAATGGAGGCCATTGAGAAATGTGATGTGATGGTGTACACGAAGATCTTCTTAAAGTTTCCATATAAGTTATGGCCTTGTGGACCCGAAAAAGAATTCTTCATATATGCCCACGAGCGGAGAGGTTACTACACGTTCTGGCAGGTTCGTATAATTTATTCACAATTACTATACTTGCATCCTAAAGGCATCGTGTTTTTTTATTTTATTTTGTACTGGGTGTGTTCTATTATTTCATGGATCGTGATCCATTCTACTGAATTATCTGTGTGTGGACAGCATTTCCTTCACCCATCTATCAATTTTATTCTAATCGTTCTATCACTTGTTCCACATGACAAATAGCATTTTATTGTCTTCTATTGCAGTTTATTTTGAGTATCTAACGACTTTTGCTTTGTTTATTTGGGTAGGCCTTCAAATTCACTCTTCAATGATCATAGGCAGCCTGTACCTCAAAGGCCACGACCACCTCCTTTTTTCCCAGAAAACCATCATTCTGTTGACAATTTTGGTCCTTTTGTTGAAACTCAGAGGTATTTGTAACATAAACTGTGCCTTCTGTGTGTGTGGGCAAGTGCTCATTACTGTGTATTTGTTAATGTTATGGAGAATTTAAGCATGTTGCTCGTACTCAAGTAATGCAAGTGGAAGGTAGACTCCAGTAACAAGTTCCACTGCATCTGGAGGATAAAAACATTGTAGTAGATTTGTTTTGGCATTCTGGTAGTGAAAAAGGATGGATGGAAAAGGACTTTCTAGAGAAGGCTTCTGATTCTTTTTTTTTTTTTTTTTTTTTTTTTTTTTTTTTTTGATCAACAAAAAAAAATTATTGATAAATCAAAAAAGGAACGAGGAGAAGGCTTCTGGCCTGGATAAGAATAGAAAATTTGGTTTTACTATTTGGTTTTATACCTTACATGTACATGACCCAGCCCTATTTTTTTTATTTGAACTTCTAGTTAATCATTCTTTATCAAAGTGAAAATAATGTAAGTTTTTTACTTTGCTCCTTGTACTAGAAAAGCTGAATGCTGAGATCATTTTTAAAAAATAAATTTAGCGCGTAAAACTGCATTTTAGAGGAATGAGAGTGCTGAGAAAGATTGAAATTCTCTCTCTCTCTCTCTCTCTCTCTCTCTCTCTCTCTCTCATATGTTTGACATTGACAAACTTTATATACTTTTCCCCCACATGAGAAATTAATTCTTTTAATTTGTTTTAGTTTGTGATTGACAACCATGTCCTCCCTTTTCTCTATCAACTTCTCACACAAAATCACAAAAAAAGCATCAAGGAAGAAGCTTGCCGGACAATATCAAATATCACTGCTGGGAATAGAAGTCAAATTCGGGTATATGGATTCTCTCACATATCCTCAAAAGATTCTTATGTGTCATCAACTATGATTATGTGACACAAAGTGGCACAAATCTCTCTTTGCTTGCATGTATTGTGTTTGTCGACCATGACTGATTGGGTTCACTGGTGGAAATGAGGGCTTTTATCCTCATTTTATTCACGATTGATAGGACATTTTTTTTAATCTTTTCCAACTAACATCTATCTAATCTAAAATCATTTGTTACTCAAGATATATATTTGAGTTAGAAATTTGGGCACAACTGGTTTATCATCAGAAGAGAGGCACATGCACTTATCATAGTTGTTTCCATATGGAACCACTCTTGTTTTGTTTTGTAAATGGCATTTGGCTTGTGTTCTGACTGTCTATTTTGATTTTCATAATTTCTTTGCAATGTTTGCTCTGCTTGAGGCTTTATATCTAAAGAAAGATCTAGAAATTGGGTACTCTGTGTTCTGATCTATTCCCCCTCATAATGTGTATTGATCAGGTGCAAGCTTGGATTTGAGGAACATATATCTCCATGGTAACAAATTGGAACTCAACCGGTACCTTGTATAGTGATGAACACCAGCATTATAGATTTTGACTTTACTAGCATTCTATTTGGATTGTATTTTTTTCATAAAAGAACTTTTTCCAAGTTTTTAGTTGTAATAAGTTTCACGTATGGCTTCAATTTTGAGACTCAAATGGAATGCTTGATTAAACTACAATGCTATACTGTCTGAATTCTTGTCATTGTTATTCCTACAGTGCTTAACGTTACACTTTTATGTTTTTTTTTTTGGCGACGGTAACAAGATGGTCGCTAAAAATCATGTTAGTGTTTTTCTTTATTTTTTGTGACGGCAAAATAGCGGTCGCTATAAGTAATTTAGGCGATCGCGAATAATTTGCGACTGTTGCTTTGTCGTCACAAAAAGTATTTGCTACCCCCACATTTGCGACCACCATTTGCCGTCTCATAGGCCGTTGCAGAAGGCTTTTTGCGACTGTTTTTTATTATTTGCGACGGTTTATAGTGGTCACAAAAAGTACTTTTTTAGTAGTGTATTGAGGCAGAAATATGGGCCATAAGAAATGGGCTAACTTAGCAAACGATCTAAACCTTAAGAATCTAGTAGTGGAAGTGGATGCCAGGTTTGCCATTGACCTAGTAGCTAAAGAAAACACAACTCATCACAGGTTCAGTAACATCATTCTTAACTGCAGTACTTAATGAGCAAGCTGGGGATCACCAGAGTCTACCATTGTTACAGGGAAGCAAATAAATGCACTGATTTGCTAGCTAGCATTGGAAACGACATAGATTTTGGAATTCAGTTTTTCAATGCTGCACCTTATTGTATTAGTAATCAACTGACTTTGGATGACAGGAGAACTTCTGGTACTATAATTTATTAATTATATGTTAGCTCCTTTATACCACAAGAGAGAGAAAGAGCAACGAAGGTATTAACCAAGTTTTAAAGGTATTATATAATCAAGTAAAATACAACACAATTTCAAATAATCATCTCATGCAACATGCATTTAATTTCTCAATGGAAGAGTAATAGGTCCACCAAACATTCTCAACCAATTAATTCATCAAATTAGTTGGTCAGTCTCAAAGCACTTAACCGTTTTGTACATTTCTTGTTCTCTATATTCATTTTTGAAAAACACAATATTAAACTTGTACGGCAAACTATTTTCAAATTTAAAAAAAAAAATTATGAAAACACACCTTTTCAAAATTTTTAAAATTGTTTTCACAAATAAAAATGATATGAAAATGTAAGATGTTTTTTAACTATTCATTGTATTTGTTTCTAAAAACATGAAAAATGAAACTGATATATAGAAGAGGTAACCTTAACCATGCTCCCAGATCTCAGCAGCCAAATCTAACACACAATCAAAGTGATACGATGAGAAAACACCATCACATCACATAAAATGGAACCATGTCTTTTAATTCCTTTATCATGACAAACAAATTAGGTATGAGTTCTAATCATTGGAGAAACATGTAAATTGACCACAAAAAAAAAAAAAAAAATTCTCAACTTCAAATCAGATTTCTGGAGAATAGCATAGCAGAGACCTTTATGGTCTTATTTAAACAAATAGGTAGTATCTAAAGTTCAGGAAAAATAATTCCAAACTAGCGATGACTTACCAAACTCTTCCAACTGCAGCAAAATATAAGCGCCCTTCATATATGAGGCAAAAGAATCAGGATGTTGCCTGTGAGAACTCGAATATACAAATAAAAAAAATAGTTAGATAATAATAATTTTACAAATCTCAAATATTTTGGTGGTAAATCCTAAAGTGCAAATTAAATATTTGGAAGGTCTTTTAATTAATTTTAAAACCTAAAATAAATTTATGGTGAAAGTCTTTAATTTAGAGGCAATGTTTATTACAAATTAAAAAATAAATAAATAAATAGAGAACAGGGTGTGACTTGAACTCTAGGCCACAAAATTAATAAATAAGGCTCTTACCATTTGAGTTTCATATAACTCATACATATACTTTGTATATTTATCTATTTATTTGACCCACACATGCTTTAGGTGTACCCAACCACTAGTATAAAATAAAAACAAAACAAAACCCTAACTCTTGTTATAATTGTTTTCCACAACACTAGCAGCCCTAGCAACCATGGGTTATGAAGGAAAGAGAGGGATGATTCAATCATCAAGATTATTGTTGAAGCCAAGAAGGAGAGCTTTGTGTGTATTGTGCCTTGTGGCCTCTTAGGTTTCCTTCTCTTCTTTCTTTGTTCTTTATCCTTATTCTATTGTTATTTAATTCATTGATGGAGAGGTTGTAGGTGTATGTATTTTGTGTCCATATAGATATCTTGTTAAGAAACCTGAGGAATTAAATTTATGTATAAAGAATGAGAGAAATTCTTAGTTTAAAAATTCTGTACAGAACCACAAACTTTAAAAATCAAGAAACCATATCAAATGAATGAATTTTGAACTAAAATTTTTACAATAGATTTTTAAACTATAGATTCGGGAGTGTTGTTCTCTTTGGGTATAAATCCGAAAATTATCAAATCAGCGTCATTAGAACTGCTTACGAGTCTAGTTTCTTATATTTTTTGCCTTGCGTTGATTACTCATGTATACTATGAGAACCATTAATTTCTTTAAAGTGCTGCAGAAAACAACCTATTTGGGCATAATTAATTGTAAATAATTATTTTGATAAGCAAATCAAGTAAAACAAATTGGGTTTGAAACTTAGGATATATTAGTTGATATCTGGAGGGTTTTGGAATTTTTCGAATGGTGTAGAGTGGGTTTTTAATTTTCAGAGTTAGTGAACAGTTCGGGAAAACCTATCAAAAAATTCTATTTTATCTCAAAGTCACATTTAATTAAGTTTCGACCGAAACCCATGCCTTGGGTGATTTTAGACCTTAAAGAACATGAACTTGGGTAATATTTAAGAGTAACGGTGAGTTGGGTTGAGCTGTGCTAGTGCGCTTTAGTTTGAGGTTACTTAGTTCCTATTCTTTAGTATTTTTAGATTAGTAGTGACGTGTAGTTTTTATACTTGGTTCAGGGCACTAGTTGGACTTTTATACTCTCTTCGAGGATTACATTATTTCGTTTTCAGGTGAGTAGTTTCATGCTACATATTTTTATAAATGTACCCCTACCCTGAATTGTTGGAAAATACTATTTTGATAAATTATTATATTACCAATGGAAGCAAATTATTTCTGAAACATGTGTGAACTTGGCATACTGTAAACTATTTGTTTTGGTCTCATGTTTATAACGATGAACTACTATGTTTTGCGAAACTGATGTGTATTGATTATTGGGACCATCTATGTATTTAGTCCAGGGAAATTATTCCACTGTGTGTGGTGACTCTGGCTACTAGGGAACATATCCGGATTAGGCCGTGATGACTCTAGTGCTCAACGATTGTAAGGAAAAGACCTAGGTTAAGCTAGGTGACCTTCAATCGGATCGTCTTAGAGAAAAGGCCTGGGTTGCCACCCTGAGGATGACTCTTAGTTCGGTATTGGATCCAACGGGGCTTATAGCCTTGAGAATTGTGTGGCATATTACTTTTATTTCTTGGTACCCAGAAAATATTGGTGTTCATGTTGTAATCTGTTTTAAGTGGAAAATGTCATTTATCATGTTCTTGAGAGACATGAGTATTTTAACTATTGAACTGTGGAACCTTCTTTTTGAAACAGATTGTCCTTACCAAACTGTATGCCAATCTAGTTTCTGTGATATATATCTTATTTTGGAATTGAACCCTGTTTTCAAAACTGTATTTACTATCCATGTTGCTACTCACTGAGCTATCAACTGACTTAGTTGTTTACCACTTCCAGGTGTTAGAAGGACTTAGAGTGGACTTATGGCGTAGCGGGGACTCAATTGCATGGACCTCTAGGACATTCATTTATTTTGTTTTAGATTGTTATGTCAGGTTTTGTGCATACTTTGTGGTTGGATTTTTTTTTATTTAGAATTATTTTAGAGTGTGAGTGGTTTGTGTTCCATTTAGTATATATTTTTGGAAGTTGGTTATGGTTAGTTTTGCCATTTATACTTGTGACTTATCACTGGATTGGGTGTTGATTTATTTATTTATGGGCTATCATCACATTTATTCTTCGTGATTTTGGGTTCATATTTAGGCTTACGTGTGCCTTAGGCTGAGTCCCTGTGGGCCACGGCTGATCATGCCCGAATTTGGGGTGTGACATTGCCTACTTCAGATATGCTTTGACGTCAGCATGCTCCTATGGCTTCTTTAGTTCGGGGAAAACCATCTTGATTCCAGGGATGTACTACACAGAGACAACATACAGACAATTAGTTCATAACTTTCGTTTGTTTGTCTAATGCTGTAGGTGGACAGAGATCAAACAAGTTCCCTTGAACATTCAAAACTACGCTTCATTCAATTTTAAGTCAAGTAAATATATATAGCTATGAACTTTATTGATGAAACACATAGTACAAAGTACACATACAACAACATCAATAAAGGATGGCGAGTGCAAAGAGCATCACAGTATGCAAGATCATCCCAACTATGTTGGCACCAACTTGTACACCCAATCATTTGCTATCACAATACGAAGTTGGTGAAAAACCAACCAACAGCAAAGCACCAATAAAAACAATAAAACTCAACCACCCAACTTTAGTTACCCTAAAGTCACACCAGATCACCACCATACCACAACAGCGGGGCAGACATGAGCCAAAATAGGTAGCATGTAGCAGTAGAACACCTATTTCAGGCAATGCCTTACACTCCCTAAAGTTGAAACAAAATCCTGAGCTGTAAAATGGAACCCTTTTATACTTGATCTTTCCCACAAAGCCACCCTCACCTTCACCAATTCCCCTATCTTAGCATAATCTGGTTGACTTCCAATAAAAACACAATCATTTCTTGCTTTCCAAACAGACCATAGTAGTGCAATCAGTTATGATTTCCAGATCAGATGTTCCTTTTTCTTGAGTTTAACTCCTATCCACCACTGAAGCAGCCCCTCCACACTTGCTGGTGTTGCCCAGCAAATTCCCCACCAATCCAATAGCTCATACCATAATCTCCACACACCTGGACAAAGTAACAACACATGATTCCCTGTTTCTGGTTCAGATTTGCAAAATGGACAAGTGAACTCCTCACTACTACTAATTACTCCAAGTCTTTGTAGAAAATCTGTTGTTTTCACCTTCCCTCTCCAAGCTAGCCACCCTACAAATTGGGTTTTATTTGCTGCTACATTGTTCCACAACAACTTCGACACTTGCAATCAAGATCCATTATTAGTATCACACCACTATCTTACTAATGCTACAGTGAATTGGCCAGATGGATCTGCATCCCAATGTAGAGCATCAAGGCAATTCAGCCTGATTCTTGGGCCACAACCCAACCAACCTTGTAACCATCAACTTCTTCCTCTTCCCATGCTAAAAGAGGCCTTCTAAAAGGAAAAATCCAAACGCCTGTGCTCTGTCTTCTTTGAACATAGTCCTTCAGAGTGCCATCCTTATCCCCTGATAGGCTGTAAAGCCTAGGGAACTCAACCTTCAGTTTGGGTGTTCATGTGTGTGATAACCCAACTTGTATTATGCTTGATTATACATGTGATTATGTGTTTGATATGAATTTGCAAGTTTAAGTATGTGAAATATGTGAATTTATATGATGGGCGCAAGGCCGTTTTGGTTATATGATGGGCCTAAGGCCATTCTGTTTATGTAATGGGCCCAAGGCCATTCTGTAACGTATGATGGGCCCAAGGCCATTCCGTATTATGATTATGGATATTGTGAAAACATTATGATCATCTATTTACACTGCTTTACTGTATTATTACTCATTGAGTTTTGCTCACCCAATATTATGTATGCACATGTAGGTGACCCACAGCATGGAGCCCACCCTTAGAATCAGCTTCAGGAGCTATTTTTGTGAGCCTGTCAAGTTGTGCCTCCGAGATATACTTCGACTTTATTTGTTTTTGCTATTATGGTCTTGGGTTTGTAAACGATACGTATAAATTTCCTGTGGTACTTATATTTTTGTATGGGCACGTAAATGTTCGAATGTGTTATGGGGTTAACTGTATAATTTTGCTCATATTGGCACAATTCAATGGACTTCTCATTTGTTGTATGCTTCCGTTTATGGCCCCATTAGCATAAATATTATGTATGTTTGTTTGAGGCCTTTTGTAATCTACGGATTACTGACCAGCTATGACCCAAACTTTTAGGGGAGGGTTCGGGTCATGACAATGTGCCATTTATCAGACCAGAAGTGTATCCTATACACATCCCCAACTCTTATCTTCAGCATATGGACCAAGATGATACACAGGACAAAAACGTAAAAACTATCAATGTAATTTGCTCCAAAAAAAAAATGATGCATACATAAATATGAAAGCAAGAAAGAGAACTTGAAAACACAATTTTGTTATACTTAAACTCACATCGTCAATGTAAGCCACCCAAACTTGATTAATATAATGCAAGAATCATCCACTCATTGCCAATTGATTTTGAGTTGGATATTTTAATATGATATCAAAGTTGGGTCTTGGATGGTCTATCACATTTTTTGGTACAAACGGTCCATTTCTCAATCGGACCTTTCAATAATATATAATACAAGGAATGCAAGGGCCCCTCCACTCATTCCACTCAAGCTTAATTAATATAATCTAAGAAATGCACGGGTTCCTCCAATCGTCAATCTAAGCCACCTAATTCTCCACTCATTCTTTAAGAAAGAAAGGAAAAAGAAGATGAAAAGAAAGAGCCAGCACCTAGAAAGCACGGATATAGGATACGGATACGGATACAATACAATACGAATACGGCAATACAACAAAACTTAAAAAAGTAGGATACGGGTACGGCTAGGATACGTTTGTAAAAAATAAAAAATAAATAAATTATTAGCAGTGAGCTACACATAAGCTCAAGAATGTTGAGAAATCACAGTAACTTTATAATGCAAAATACTAATCTTTAATAATTAGATATTAATTTAAGCTAGTAGCTAGTTTAGTTTTTAAATTTTCAATAGGTCTTGCAGATATTTCATTTCAATATCAAGTCTAATATGTTGATATTATAATATCAAAACAATCCACAACTTGACCCTATGCTTTTTCCTTTTGCACTAGTTAAAAATATTCTATGCAAGTTTATTTGCTTATTTATTTATTGATATTTAATTTTACTATTGTTATATTATCTTATTAATTCTTATTTCTATGTAGTTATAGGGGACATGCATGATACAATAAAGATAATGTCAATTTGATGAATTCTATTACTTTAGCTTACTATGTTATTTTTATAAAAAAAAAAAACTAAGCAAAGTATTGTAAAAATATTCTATTTATCCTTACAATTATATTATATTATGATGTTATGCAAGAAATGATACAATTCTAATTTCGTAAAATGAATGATACGTGACTTGGAGCATTTGATACTACAAAATTAATTAAGAAGTATCCAATAATATCTGACTTGGAGTATCCGATACTTCAAAACTAAGTATCCGCTACTTCAAAATTAATGAAAAATTAATTAAGAAGTATCCGATACTTTTAATAAGTATCTGATACGCATCCGTAAGTATACAAGGAGTATCGGTTTCCGACACGGATACGATACGGATACGTCTCCCTATTTGAAGTATATGTGCTTCATAGGCCAGCACAAATTCCGCTCATTGCCAATTGATTCCTCCTCTCACCAATCTAAGCCACCCTATTCTCCACTCATTCTTTAACAAATAAAGCGAGAAGATTAACTAACTCACTCAGTCTATCATCTCCACTAACTACAACTAACTCTTGCTGACTCTTCTAGCTCAAAAGATTAATTAACTCACTCACTCACTCTATCATGTCATGTTCACAATGGTAACTAACTCACTCCCACTCATTCTTTAGAAGATTAACAGCTTATAACTAACTTACTCACTCTGTCATCTCCACTAACTAACTAACTCACTCTTTCATCTCGACTAACTACAATCAACTCTTGTTGACTCTTCCAGCTCAGCTTAGCTCAATAACTTGTTACTTATTTAGAGATTGTTTCGAATGATTTAAACAAGTGTACCTTTTTATTTTTTATGAAAAGATGTGCAGAAAAGTAAAAGGATGATTTGAAAAAATATGCTAACCAGCACAGTTTTTCATTCTATACAAACTAACAGTAAATGCAGATTTAAAGAAATTTTAAAGAAGGATTGGCTTCCCTTAAGTTTAAATTTAGATTGGAGAGTGTTATTTGGGCTCATGGGATTCATCATGGGTCCGGTTTCGATGATTCGAATCGTTCATTTTATTGGACCATGCGTGTATATCATCCATAAAAAAAAATTAGATCAGTCCGATATTCGTAACTCCTAAATAAAAAAAATTAGGTTGATTTGATATTCATAGCACCTTCATTTTATCAAATTTGTCTTCAAAAAAATTAACAGTGAATGTTTTTTTATTATAAATATAGGATTAATCTAATTTTTTTATGGATGATTTACACGCAAAGCTCTACAAAATGAATTATTCGGATTATCAAAACAGAACCCATGGTGGACTCCACGAGCCCGAATAGCATCCTCCAATCCAGATGATGGACATGAGAGAAATCCAATCTTTTAAAGAATAAGCTTGGTACATTTTGACACTAAATAAATTTATCCGTATCTTTTTTTTTTTTTTGGGTATAAATTACAATTACACTAACTTCTTCTGATATTCAAAAAAAATACAATAAATATCATTATTTTAATATAATTACACCAATTCTTTTTAATTATGTTAAAGTGACAAGAACTAATATAGATGGTGTGGAGATATAATGATAAACAAATAAGGATATGTATTTCAATGTAAAAGAGATGACAATATTACTTTTTTTATTTATATGACTAACAAGTTATTCATGAAAAAGAAGATAAGTGTAATATGAATTAAAATTGAAATATTGAAACCTAAATTAGTTGTGCCTAGAGGAAGGTGAATAGGCCAATTTCTTAAACACTATGATTTAAATGATTGATTAACCACTTTTAACCTTGGTTTGAATTAATACACAAGAAAATAACACAGTATTTTAAGGCAGAAAACCAAATAAGGGAAAAAGGCTACAATCCTAACACCCAAATCAAATCCATTATAAGATTCAAGCATACAAGGCACATGCGAATCTTCAGGACATCCCCAAGTGCCACGTCTAGATTTCATTCTCAAACGGCTCCAATTATTCAATTGGCCTTGGGTGTAAAAACACAACTATTGGCTTTTTTGATCTTTGAAGGTTAGAAAAGTAATTTTGAGCGCATGTTAATAAGAATTGAAAAATTCTTACGGAATTAATATTAAGCCAAACACTTAATAGATGGTTATGTAGAGTTTCTTTTTTTCTCAATGAAGAGAATTTTCATAGTGAGTATCAAATTCATAACCAATTTGCAAGGAAAATTAATTGAGAAAGAGGTTAAGAAAGAGAGAGATGAAGACGAGAAATTGCAATTAATTAACTGGATAATACACTCACTAGTTGAAGTATATAACCTTGATACTCCTACCTCGGAATGAAAGTGTGAGTAAATAACTTGTCACGCCCCAAGCTCCGTGACAACGCCGCACACTTATTTAAGTGAGCATGCAAGGCTAAGAGTCTAATCACATAAACCAACAATGTAAAATACTCAAATTAAATCTTTAATTATCATAATACCAAAATCCATAAAAATAAATAATTCTTATCATATGAAATTGTCTACCAAGTCCACTAATATAATCCACTAACAAAATAATAATCCAAGTACTTAAATGATAGTCCTACTGTCGGCACTCCCACAAGTAAAAACCAAGCGCAGCTCTACTCCTCAGAATTTTAAAATAAAATAAAATAAGGGTAAGCTAGACAGTCCAGTAAATAACCAACCATCAGTAGCTAGATCAATTATACAAAAAAAAAAAAAAAAAGTCGATAACCAATAAATATATTTTTGCTACAATTCAAATAATAACAATTATTTTGTAAGATGGTTTCATAGTTGAAAATAAACAGTGTAGCAATATATTCTAATTGAAAAGACAATGAGATAATTCGAAAAAAAAATTCGTTGTTCAAATCGATGGTTCAATATTCAAATGGTTCAATGATGCGATTCACAAAACCAAAGTCTTGGTGACTACGGTCACTTAACCCGTGACAAGGCCCAGAACCACACATAGGCCGGTGGTAAAGCCCCAAAAGAAACTACTTTTTGTGCCAATAAATAACCCCCATTGGCTAGGGTCCAAATCATAATCAGACTAGAGTGATGTTCAAAATTCAAACAATACACAACTTTTAAATAAAATATTCGATATTTTCAAAATAATCATTTAGTACAATTTTCAGAATAATTCCACAAAATATTCAAATAATTTTCATAATAATATTCGATGTTGTTTTATACTTGACCCATATTTTATTTTAAGAGAACATGAAGGCTATAATAAATACTTATAATTTTAAACGATTCAATACAAATAAAAATGTACCAACAGTGATAGAGGGTTACTTCCCTCAAACGCTGAAAATAATATTCCACCACACTAACTCCAGACACCCAACTCCACTAATTCAATCACACAAACCTAATAAATAGAACCTCAAATAAATTAATATTTTGATGTCTTTCACACATCAACAAGAACCCATTATATATATATATATATGCTTAAAATCCAAGAGACACCATATCAATCCACCCAATTCAATAGCCAAACACACCTTACCCAATGTACAAAACCCAAATGTCAAAACACACCCACCCAAATTACTCCACTTTTTCTACTCTTTACCTAGACCACACTCCACACGTGGGTCCATTCATCAACCTCTCAAAACCAAATAGGCACATACAGGTTACATAAAGCTTCGGTGTTTTTTTTTTTTTTATATATATATGTATCAATAGAAAATTAATAACTTGTTGGTGATACAAGAATCTTACCCCAATCAATGGTTGAATCTTACCACAGGTTACATAAAGCTTCGCAGCCTCACTTGAACCTCTCTTTTTTTCTTTTTTTTCTTTTTTTTTCTTTTTTTAAACTTTTTCAACCCTTGCTGCCTCCAAAACCCTTCACAACAATTCACCAGCCTCTGTTTTATTTTTTTCTTCTCCCAGACTTGAAGCAAAACATGTGGGTTTATTAACCTAGTTTCTCAAAATTACAAAATAACCCATCTATGTTATAGAAATTATAATACCACTCATAACTAATTCCTTGATATTACTAAATGACCCATATAAATTAATTTAATTACTAATCTGTCCAAAAATAATTATATACAGAACTTGGGTTTTACATTCTCCCCTCCCCCCAAAAGAAATTTCGTCCTCGAAATTTGACATACCTGGAGTCTCAAAAAGTTGTGGATACTTTTGTCTTATTTCATCCTGGAGTTCCCAAGTAGCTTCTCTTTCTGAGTGATTGCTCCACTGAACCTTAACGTAGTGAATGACTCGACGCCTCAAAACTTGTTCCTTCCTATCAACAATTCGTATAGGGTGTTCCTCATAGGTCAAATTTTCCTTAAACTGCAATGGTGCATGATCAATCACATGACTAGGATCCGGTATATTCTTCCTTAACATTGAGACATGAAAAACATTATGAACTCCAGCTAGTGAAGGTGGTAGGGCAAGTCCGTAAGCTACCTCTCCAATTCGATCTAAAACCTCAAATGGCCCAACAAATCTAGGACTCAATTTACCACGAACACCAAACCTCATTGCTCCTTTCATAGGAGACACCTTAAGGAACACATGGTCTCCAACCCCAAACACCAAATCGCGTCTCCTATTATCTGCATAACTTTTCTATCTACTTTATGCAGTGCGAAGTCGCTTTCTAATAAGATTGATCTTGTCCACTGTTTGTTGCACAATCTCAGGCCCTAACAACTTCCTTTCACCTACATCATCCCAACAAATAGGTGATCAACACTTCCGTCCATATAAAGCCTCATATGGTGCCATCTGAATGCTTGCACGATAACTGTTATTATAAAAGAATTCCACTAAGGCCAAATGCTCATCCCAAGAACCTCCAAGATCAATAACGCAAGCCCTCAACATGTTTTATAGGGTTTGAATTGTTCTCTCTGACTGTCCATCAGTCTGAGGATGAAAGGCAGTGCTAAAATTCAACTTAGTACCCAAAGCTGCATGCAAACTCTTCCAAAACATAGATACAAATCTGTTATCTCTGTCAGACACTATGGTCATCGGAATGCCTTGCAACCTCACAATCTCCTTGATATACAATTTTGCAAACCTCTAAGAAGAACCCCACCTTAAAAGATAGAAAGTAGACAGATTTTGTCAACCAATCAACGATAACCCAAATAGCATTGTTGCCACCTTGGGTTCTAGGCAACCCTGTCACAAAATCCATGGTAATATGTTCCCACTTCCACTCGGGAATAGGAAGAGGTTGTAACTTACCTGCAAGTCTCTGATGTTCAACTTTCACTTGTTGACATACCAAACATTGAGCAACATACTGAGCAATTTCCCCCTTCATATTATTCCACCAAAAGTGTCTCTTCAAGTCTTTAAACATTTTAGTGCTCCCTAGATGTACCGTATACTTTGAACTGTGAGCTTCCCTTAGGATTTCTCTCTTGAGCTCTAAATCATTAGGCATACACAACCTCTCTCCAAATCTAAAGGTTCCATCTTTATGCATACAAAATTCCATCTGAAGCCCTATTTCCATTTCAGCCTTAAGTTTTTGGAACTGAGGATCTCTTCCCTAAGCATCTTTAATTCTATCAATCAATGTGGGTTGAACCCTAAGATTTGCCAACTGTACTCCATGGTTGTGCCATCTAATCTCGATATGCAACCTTCGCATGTCCTCCAAGATATTTTTTTGGTCAGTGATCAAGGTAGCCAAGTTACTCGGGGTCTTTCTACTCAAGGCATCCGCCACTGCATTGGCTTTTCCCGGATGATAATTGATAGTCAAATCATAGTCCTTTAATAGCTCCAACCATCACCTTTGCCTCATATTCAATTCCTTTTGAGTGAAAATATACTTCAGACTTTTATGATCAGTGAATATCTCACATTTTACCCCATACAAGTAGTGCCTCCAGATTTTCAATACAAACACCACTGCAGCCAACTCCAAATCATGCGTGGGATAATTTTGCTCATATGGCTTCAACTGCCTAGACGCATATGCCACTGCCTTATCATTCTACATCAGGACGCAACCCAAGCCCATCTTCGATGCATCACTATAGATGGTAAAACCTTCATCCCCGGACGGAACTATAAGTACTGGAGCAGACACCAATCGACTCTTTAGATCCTAGAAACTCTTCTCACAATCATCAAACCACTCAAATTTTATCCCTTTGTGTGTTAAACGAGTCAAAGGCATAGAAATTCGAGAAAATCCCTCAACAAACCTTCTATAATATCCTGCTAAACCCAAGAAGCTACGAATTTCAGTGACACTAGTAGGCCTATTCCACTCTACCACAGCCTCTACTTTCTTGGGGTCAATAGACACCCCATCTTTAGATATCACATGACCCAAAAATGATACACTCTCCAGCCAAAATTCACACTTCTTTAATTTAGCAAATAATTTCTTCTCCTTTAATAGCTGCAACACTATTCTCAGATGTTCTTTGTGCTGCTCTTTACTCTTCGAGTACACAAGAATGTCATCAATAAAAACTACCACAAACTGATCTAAGAAGGGTTTAAATACTCTGTTCATTAAATCCATAAAAATTGCAGGTGCATTGGTCAATCCAAATAGCATCACTAAAAATTCATAATGCCCATACCTAGTTCGGAACGCTGTCTTAGGTATATCTTCCGCCTTAACCTTCAACTAGTGATAGCCAGAACAAAGGTCAATCTTAGAAAAGACTTGTGCTCCTTGCAACTGATCAAATAGGTCATCCATTCTGGGCAAAGGATATTTATTTCGAATTATTACCTTATTTAACTTTCGATAATCAATGCAAAGGCGAAAACTACCATCTTTCTTTTTCACAAATAAAACGGGCACACCCCAAGGAGAAACACTAGGCCTAATAAAGCCCTTATCTAGTAACTCTTGTAATTGTTCCTTCAACTCTTTCAACTCTGCTGGGGCCATCCGATACGGAGCCTTGGAGATAGGACCCATGTCGGGTATCAATTCGATGGCAAACTCAATCTCTCTATCAGGTGGCAACCCTGGTAAGTCTTCAGGAAAAACATCGGGAAATTCCTTCACAACTAGAATATCCTCTAACTTCAATTCAGTCTCATGGGTATCTCTCAAAGAAGCTAAATAGCCCTCGCCACCATTCCTTAACAACCGTCTAGCTTGCAAAGCTAAGATTACCAGAGGAGGAGTGTTAACTCTACTACCCACAAAACAAAATTCTGGTTGATCAGGAATCTGAAGCACTACCCTTTTGCCTTGACAATCAATAGAAGCATAATTGGTTGCCAACCAATCCATTCCAAGAATTATGTCAAAGTCTCGCATATCTAAAACAGTCAAGTCTACAAGCAATCTCCTGTCATCTATACTAACCACACAAGACTTGCAAATTAAGTCAGCAACCATAACACCTCCTATTGGGGTTTCAACACACAAGTCGATCTCTCTAGAGACACATTTCCATCCATGTTTCTCAATAAATCCCATAGACACAAATGAATTTGTAGCGCCAGAATCAAATAACACATGTGCATAAACAGAAGACACTAAAACAGTACTTGACACCACCGTGTTGGAAGTCTGAACATCTTGTTGCGTGAGTGCATACACTCGGCCCTGAGTCTTTGGCTTATGACCTCCATTTTTCTTTTGATTTCCTGAAGACCCTCTATCTGTTGATGTTCCTTTATTTGTCCATGCTTTCTGTTCAGTCTCACGCCCCTTCCAGTTAGGGCAATCAGCTATCCTGTGCCCCTGTTGCCCGCAGGAGAAACAAGCCCCAGTATTCCAGTGACACTCACTATCCCGACAAAACCCATTACATCTAGTGCACTGTATCCAATCATTCTGCTTATTAACACTACCACCCACAGTTCGACTTCCCCAACTCCCAACCGAAGAAGTGTTTTATCTCTTTGCATTGCCCTTCAAACTGTTGTTAGTTTGAAAGTTGGAAGAACTAGGTCTCTTCTTATAATTCCCTTATTTCTCTTCTTGGGCTCTAGTGAGGCCACTCTCAACCAACAATGCCTTATTCAACACTGCTCCAAAAGTAGGTAACTTGAAAGGAACCACCTATTGTATAATGTTTGTTCTTAGCCCACCTTCGAACTTTTGTGCTCTGCTATCCTCGTCTGCTTCAAATGCTAATGCAAATTTAGACAACTTCGTAAACTTGGCTTCATATTCTGCAACTGTCTTCTTCCCTTGCTCTAACTTCGAAAATTCCCTCTGTTTTTGTAGAAGAACACTCCTAGGGAAGTATTTCTCATTTAATGCATTCTTAAACCTTTCCCATTTATAGGGGTTGGCATCATGCTCATGTATGCGCTTCTCCATCTGCCACCAATCATTAGTTATCCCTTGTAGCATGAACATAGCATAGGTCACCTTCTGATCATCCGTACACTCAAAAACGGGAAACAACTTTTCCATTCCTGTCAACCATTTTTCAGCCTCCAAAGGGTCTGTGGCTCCATCAAATGCCAAGGCTATCTTCTTAATCTCAGTAATGTTACAACGTGGCCTCGGTTGTGGCCCAACACCTGGCTGCATCCGTTGTTGTTGCTCCATAAGTCTAGTCAAGTTATTCCCTATGGTGGTTTATTGTTGCACCACTCCGGCCAAAGTCTGAGACATTTGAACCATTCCAACTAGATTGGGGATTGCAGCTTGTTCTTATTGTCCCAACTCTTGCCCCTGATTTCCTCCGACTGCTTGAGAACCATTACCATTATTAGTCACATTCCCTCGCGGATTGTTATTACTAGTCCGTCGATTCGTTTGACCCTGACGTGTACTCCTAGCTATATTTGCCAATGTCTCCTCATGTTCCATTGCAACCGATATGCATCAATAATAAAACCTCATCTTATTCTATTCTTAAGTCCCTATAACATGTAAATAAAATTAGCATTATACTAAATTATAAGTGTTCCCAATCCTGCATCTACCCAATCTCACCACTATTCTATACCATCCTTTAAAATTACAACCTAGCTCTAATACCACAAAATTGTCACGCCCCAAGCTCCGTCACAACGTCGCACACTCATTTAAGTGAGCATGCAAGGCTAAGAGTCTAATCACATAAACCAACAATGTAAAATACTCAAATTAAATCTTTAATTATCATAATGCCAAAATCCATAAAAATAAATAATTGTTATCATATGAAATTGTCTACCAAGTCCACTAATATAATCCACTAACAAAATAATAATCCTAGTACTTAAATCATAGTCCTACTCTCAGCACTCCCACAAGTAAAAACCCCGCACAGCTCTACTCCTCAGAATCTAAAAAAAAAAAATAATAAAATAAGGGTAAACTAGACAGCCCAGTAAATAACCAACCATCATTACTAGCGGGATCAAGTATACCAAAAAAAAAAAATAGTCGATAACCAATAAATATATTTTTGCTACAATTCAAATAATAACAATTATTTTGTAAGATGGTTTCATAGTTGAAAATAAACAGTGTAGCAATACATTCTAATTGAAAAGACAATGAGCTAATTCAAAGACAAAAAAAACTCGTTGTTTAAATCGATTGTTCAATATTCAGATGATTCAATGATGCAATTCACAAAACCCAAGTCTTGGTGACTACGGTCACTTAGCCCGTGACAAGGCCCAGAACCACACACAGGCCGGTGGTAAAGCCCCAAAAGAAACTACTTTCTGTGCCAATAAATAACCCCTGTTGGCTAAGGTCCAAATCATAGTCAGACTAGCGTGATGTTCAAAATTCAAACAATACACAACTTTTAAATAAAATATTCGATATTTTTAGAATAATCATTTAGTACAACTTTCAAAATAGTTCCACAAAATATTCAAATAATTTTCATAATAATATTCGATGTTGTTTTATACTTGACCCATATTTTATTTTAAGAGAACATGAAGGCTATAATAAATACTTATAATTTTAAATGATTCAATACGAATAAAAATGTACCAACAGTGATAGAGGGTTACTTCCCTCAAACGCTTAAAATAATATTCCACCACACTAACTCCAGACACCCAACTCCACTAATTCAATCACACAAACCTAATAAATAGAACCTCAAATAAATTAATATTTTGATGTCTTTCACACATCAACAAGAACCCATTATATATATATATATATATGCTTAAAATCCAAGAGACACCATATCAATCCACCCAATTCAATAGCCAAACACACCTTACCCAATGCACAAAACCCAAATGTCAAAACACACCCACCCAAATTGCTCCACTTTTTCTACTCTTTGCCTAGACCACACTCCACACGTGGGTCCATTCATCAACCTCTTAAACCCAAATAGGCACATACAGGTTACATAAAGCTT
The DNA here is from genome assembly GCA_036172215.1 of Camellia granthamiana. NCBI lineage: Eukaryota > Viridiplantae > Streptophyta > Magnoliopsida > Ericales > Theaceae > Camellia > Camellia granthamiana. The sequence continues at coordinate 112,257,193 of CM069908.1, read as the reverse complement.
TGGTGTTTTTTTTTTATTTATATATATGTATCAATAGAAAATTAATAACTTGTTGGTGATACAAGAATCTTACCCCAATCAATGGTTGAATCTTACCACAGGTTACATAAAGCTTCACAGCCTCACTTGAACCTCTCTCTTTGTTTTTTTTTTTTTTACTTTTTCAAACCCTTGTTGCCTTCAAAACCCTTCACAACAATTCACCAGCCTCTGTTTTGTTTTTTTCTTCTCCCAGACTTGAAGCAAAACATGTGGGTTTATTAACCTAGTTTCTCAAAATTACAAAATTACCCATCTATGTTATAGAAATTATAATACCATCTCAAAACTAATTCCTTGATATTATTGAATGACCCATATAAATTAATTTAATTACTAATCTATCCAAAAATAATTATATACAAAACTTGGGTTTTACATAAATTGCTCAAAGTGAATCTACAAGGAAATCAAATTCTATTGCCTTATTTGAAAACTTGGTTATTTTAATTGACTTTTTGGCTATTTTATGAGATGAAAAAAAAAAAAGTTTTGTTTAGGATAATTTGTGTGTGTGTGTGTGTGTGTGTGTGTGTGTGTGTTTTTACACTTAAATAGATAGTTGTGAAAAAAAAAAAAATTTGATTAAGGTGTAAATGTGACATTTAATCTTATTGACTATTTTTCTAAAAATAAATCATTTTAGTCAAAATTCTAGTTACCAAACAACGCCTATGTGTCACACCCCAAACCCGGGTATGACCGGTCGTAGCCCACAGGGCCTTAGCCCAAGGCACACGTAAGCCTAAACATGAATCTATAAACACATTGAATAACTATACAATAGTCCAATAATAAATAACCAAAACTCAATCCAGTGGCACACCACAAATATAAACGGCAAAACCAACCGTAATCAATACCATCCAAACAAATGGGATATAAACAGCCCACATATAAAAATAATCCTAAATGAAGCCCAATAAAAATAAAAATAAACATGCAGAAACTTGACATAACAATCTAAAACAAAATAAATGAATGTTCCTAGAGGTCCATGCAATTGAGTCCCCGTTATGCCATGAGTCCACTCTAAGTCCTTCTAACACCTTGGAAATGATAAACAACTAAGTCAGCTGATAGCTCAGTGAGTAGCAACATGGATAGTAAATACAGTTTTGAAAACAGGGTTCAATTCCAAAATAAGATATATATCACAGAAACTTGATTGGCATACACTTTTGATAAAGATAATCTGTTTCAAAAAGAAGGTTCCACAGTTCAACAGTTAAAATACTCATGTCTCTCAAGAACATGATAAATGACATTTTCCACTTAAAACAGATTAGAACATGAACACCAATAATTTTCTAGGTACCAAGAAATAACAAATAACATGCCACACAGTTCTGAAGGCTATAAGCCCGTTGGATCCAATACTGAACTAAGAGTCATCCTCCGGGTGGCAACCCGGGCCTTATCTCTAGGACGATCCGATTGAAGGTCACCTAGCCTAACCTAGGTCTTTTCCTTACAATCGTTGAGCACTAGAGTCATCATGGCCCAACCCGGATTTGTTCCCTAGTGGCCAGAGTCACCACACACAGTGGAATAATTTCCATGGACTAAAACATACAGATGGTCCCAATAATCAATACACATCAGCTTCGCAAAATATGGTAGTTCACCATTATAAACATGAGGCCAAAATAAATAGTTTACAGCATGCCAATTTCACACATGTTTCAGAAATAATTTAATTCCATTGATACCATAGTAATTTATCAAAACAGTTTAGTCCTGAAACAGCAATTTAATTTTCCAACAGTTTAGGGTAGGGGAACATTTATAAAAATATATAGCATGCAACTACTCACCTGAAAACGAAATAATATAATCCTCGAATAGAATATGAAAGTCCAACTAGTGCCCTGAACCAAGTATGAAAACTACACATCACTACTAATTTAAAAATACTAAAGAGAATAATAAACTAAGTATCCCACACTAAAGCGCACTAACACAGCTCAACCCTACTCACCGTTAGTCTTAAATAATACCTAAGTTCATGTTCTTCAAGGTCTAAAATTACCCAAGTAATGGGTTCCGACCGAAACTTAACTAAAAGTAACTTTAAGATAACAAAGTTTTAAACAAGTTTTCCCAATCTATTCGCTAACTTTGAAAATTACAAAACCAACTCCACGTTGTTCAAAAAATTCCAAAACCCTCCAGATATCAACTCATATATCCTAAGTTTCAAACCCAATTGGTTTTACTTGATTTTCTTATCCTGGTGTCCCACATCAAGAATGGAGGGGGAGCTCCTGGGCTATAAAAGTAAAAACATAAACCCTTATATAACATCGAGGCCTTTCCCCGGGTGGTGAAATCCCTAACAGAACTCCCTAGTTAAGCGTGCTTAGGCTGGAGTAGTTCTGGGATGGGTGACCTCCTGGGAAGAACAAATCTGTGCGGGCGTGGCCCAAAGCGAACAATATCGATGACATGAGAAGGGTTGAGGCGTTACAAATGGTATCAAAGTCGACTATCCGGAGTACCGAGTGTGGGCCCTTGGCATCTCTCGGTGCATGTGGGCGGGCTTGTGAGCTGGCAGGCTACTACACGGGGACGTGCAGCCTTATAGGGGGTGGATTGTAAGGTCCTGGTGTCCCACATCGAGAATGGAAGGGGAGTTCCTAGGCTATAAAAGTAAAAACCTAAACCCTTATATAATATTGAGGCCTTTTCTTGGGTGGTGAAATCCCTAACAGAACTCCCTAGTTAAGCGTGCTTAGGCTGGAGTAGTTCTGGATGGGTGACCCATTGGGAAGAACAAATCTGTGCTTGTCACATCCCAAACCCGGGAATGACCAGCTGTGGCCCACAGGGCCTTATCCCAAAGCACACATAAGCCTAAACACGAATCCATAAACACATTGAATAACTAAACAATAGTCCAATAATAAATAACCAAAACTCAATCCAGTGACATGCCACAATTATAAACAGCAAAACCAACCGTAATCAAAACCACCAAAACTTATGGGATATAAACAATCCACATATCAAAATAATCCTGTATGAACCCCAATAAAAATAAATATAAATATACACAAACTTGACATAACAATCTAAAACAAAATAAATAAATGTTCTAGAGGTCCATGCAATTGAGTCCCCACTACGCCATTAGTCCACTCTAAGTCCTTCTAACACCTAGAAATAATAAGCAACTAAGTCAACTGATAGCTCAGTGAGTAGCAACATGGATAGTAAATACAGTTTTGAAAACAACGTTCAATTTCAAAATAAGATATATATCATAGAAACTAGATTGGCATATAGTTTGGTAAAGACAATTTTTTTCAAAAAGAAGGTTCCACAGTTCAACAATTAAAATACTCATGTCTCTCAAGGACGTGATAAATGACATTTTCCACTTAAAACAGATTACAACATGAACACAAATAATTTTCTGGGTACCAAGAAATAACAAGTAACATGCCACACAGTTCTCAAGGCTATAAGTTCGTTGGATCGAATACCGAACTAAGAGCCATCTTCAAGGTGGCAACCAAGGCCTTTTCTCTAAGACGATCCGATTGAAGGTCACCTAGCCTAACCTAGGTCTTTTCCTTACAATCGCTGAGCACTAGAATCATCACGGCCCAACCCGAATCTGTTCCCTAGTGGCCAAAGTCACCACACACAATGGAATAATTTCCCTGGACTAAAACTTACAGATGGTCCCAATAATCAATACAATTCAGTTTCGCAAAACATGGTAGTTCACAATTATAAACATAAGACCATAAACAAAAAGTTTACAATATGCCAAGTTCACACATGTTTCAGAAATAATTTAATTCCATTGATAATATAATAATTTATCAAAACAGTTTAGTCCTGAAACAACAATTTAATTTTCCAACTGTTCAGGGTAGGGGAACATTTATAAAAATATATAGCATACAACTACTCACCTGAAAACGAAATAATATAATCCTCGAATAGAATATGAAAGTCCAACTAGCGCCCTAAATCAAGTATGAAAACTACACGTCACTACTAATTTAAAAAAAAAAAAAATACTAAAGAATAAGAACTAAGTAGCCCCAAACTAAATCGGTTTTGCTATACGTCTCTTCATTTTCGTTTTGCGTTGGGATTGTTGTGTCCCGATGTCTTTTCTCTAATTATCATCCTTGTTTATTTCAGGTTGGCTTTTCTTTTGTTTCGGAGGATGCGCGGCCAAGTCCGGAGTGCCTGGGAGCGAACTGTGGAAATTCTGGGCTGCTAGGCCAGGGCTGCACGTGCGGGGCCCTAGGCAGCACGTGCGAGGTGGGGCCGCACGTGCGGTAAGGGTTGAACTTCAGAGGGTTGCACACTACCTAAAAGGCACGTGCGGATTGAGGTGCGGAAGGACCACTGCACGTGCGGCAGTGAGGGCCGCACGTGCGGGGATGGGCACCGCACATACGACAATCTGGGCAGTCCGAATCTCTGTTTTTTTTTCTCTTTTTGACCGAGTGTGCATCACATTTTGGGCATTTCCCTTTCAGTCTAAACATTATTTTTCTCCTCCTTCTCTCTAAAAACCCTCATTAAACACCAAAACTCTTTGTTTTTCCTTACAACCCCTTGGGTGTAGAGTCATCTCCCCTCATTAATCTTGGAGATCAAAAGCTAGAGCTTCAATTTGTGTGGTGGAAAATCAAAGATTTCTCATCTTTTGATTCTAGGGTTTCTTCTCTCATCTTCTCCAAAAACTTTGAGGTAGCGATTTCTTGAGTTCTATATACATGTTTTGCTATATTAGTGTTGATTTAAGAGTTTTCTTGAAGTTCTCATGTTGATTTTTATTTTGAGATCTAAAATGTAGAGAGTTTTAAATATGGGTTTAAATCTCAACCCTTTGTTAATCCATGAGGATTTTCTTTTTATAAAACTTAAGAAAGATGATTTTGGTAGGATTTCACCAAGGAAATAGGAAATGTTTGGTTTTTGATGAAAACCCTAGAAATTGGGGATTTTGGAAAAATATAGAGATGCCTATGGATTTCTTTATTGTTCTTGTGTTGAGAGAATGAATGGGTGTAGATATCATGATGTGTTTTTTTGCAAAAATGGCAATCTTATTGGTACATGAGAATGGAGAATTTGTTTTAAAAACTATTGTTGAATGTATGAACATGTATGGTTGTGAAATGGCAAGTTGTTGTGTACCATGGGTTATGAGAAATGGAAATCTTGGAAATTAATGTTTGAAAACATCACATGTAATCTTGAAGATACCGAATTGTTAGGAATTGTACATGATGAGTAATTGTTGTTGTGTGTTGATGGTATATAGTTATTTTGCGAAATAGCATTGAAAAGAGGAAATGAGAAATGTATTTGTTCTGATATTGCTGTCAAGATACTTGAAAATAGAGAAATGCTATGAGGCATGGATTATCATTGCATTGCATACTCTTTCAATTAATTATTATGCATTGTGTATTTAGATTGGAAACATTTACATTCAAGAAAGGAATATATATATATATATATATGGTAATGAAAACAACTGTAATGTGTATGGGGTAAATACGTTGGTAAGTCTGGTTAGGAGGTGTAGATGAATTGATAAGTTGGCCTGAGTGTCCAGGATGAAAGACCGAAAACACACACGGAAGAGGTACCACTTCCCTTCCAATCAGCAACCGGTAAAGTGGGGTTATTGGTAGTGCTTGTTGGGCCTACTTGCAGACACCAACCTAGGGACTACCTGTGTCGTATTTACCGCCCCTTTTGATTAAAATTGGAAGTTTCAGAAATTGTTGAGATTGCAAAATTTTATTGAAACATGATGATCATCAAGAAGAACATGAAATGAAATTTTCTTTAAAAGGGCATTGCATAGCATTGACATTTGCATTTTACAATGAGAGTTTGCATAACTATATATACTTTGTAAGAACTCTCTACTGGGCTTTATGCTCACCCCTATGGGATTTTGGTGTAGGAAAGGACGTGGTGATCCTGCCAAGTTAAGGGAGTGGATAATTTGTGAAGAGTACACAACTCTATTTTGTTGTGAATTAATTGTTAGCCAAGGGCTATTTTTGTATGGGTCCGAGAGGCCACTTTTGTGTAACCGGGCTTAAGCCTTGGAAGTTGTAACCCATAAGGGCATTTTATTTATTTTGAGACTATATGCATCACATGCTATAGATTCATGTGTTTTCTTACCAATGAATGTAAAATTCGCATGTAAAATTTTTGTATAAACTCTATTAACCATGTAAAGACGGAAGGATTATTATCATATAATTAATGAATGTGGCTTGATATATTATACATGTTGGGATTATTTTCTGGGCATTACAGCTCAACCCAACTCACCATTACTCTTAAATATTACCTAAGCTCATGTTCTTCTAGGTCTAAAATTACCCAAGACATGGATTCCGATCGAAATTTAACTAAAAGTAACTTTAAGAAAAAACAGAATTTTAAATAAGTTTTCCCAATCTATTCGCTAACTTTGAAAATTATAAAACCCACTCCACGCTATTCGAAAAATTCCAAAACCCTCCAGATGTCAACTAATATATCCTAAGTTTCAAACCCAATTAGTTTTACTTGATTTGCTTATTAAAATAATTATTTACAATTAATTATATCCAAACAGGTTGTTTTCTACAACACTTTGAAGAAATTAATGGTTCTCTTAGTATACATGAGCAATCAATGTAAGGCCAAAAATGTAAGAAACTAGACTTGTAACCGGTTCTAATGACACTAATTTGATAATTTTTGGATTTATACCCAAAGAGAACGATGCTTCTGAACTTACTGTTTTAAATTAGTTTTCTGGACAGATTTGAACGCATCAGTTTATATGGATTTTGACTCCCAAAAATTATGAGAAAATTCAGATATAAAATTCAATATGTAATTAATCTACTGTAAAAATTTCAGTTCAAAATTCATTTGTTTGATATGGTTCCTTGATTTTTAAAGTTTGTGATTATATGTAGAATTCTAAACATATCCACCCACCATTTAAGCACAAGTTCTGCTCCTTAATTTGCTTTCAGATTTCTTTGAAACGAAATATATACACAGAGATTGTTATAGTACAAAAGGTAAGCCAAGACTAAACTATTATTATGGGTCACTCATGGACTAATATTTGCAGCCCCAAATAATATACCTAGCACCATAGTTATATCCACATTATCCACTTGTACTTGCTTGCAAAAGAAATCAACTGCACCCAAAACCTCCCATCACCAACCATTAATTTTTCACACCACCATCCATCATCCTCACAAGACAATGACTTCAGCAATTAAATGACCACACCATAGCCTTACCAAAAAGAAACAATAGCAAATGTGAATATGTATAAATATATAAAATACTTACTTGGTCGGTCCTTCAATCTCCTTCGCAAGCAACCCTTCTCTCTCTCTCTCTCTCTCTCTCTCTCTCTCTCCCCCCCCCCTCTCACGGCGGCTGTGAAGAATAAATAAGAAGGTAGGGTTTTGTGTATATTTTATTTAATACTAGTGATTGGATACACCTAAAGCATGTGTAGGCCAAATAAATAAATAATATACAAAATGTATATATAAGTTATATGCAACTCAAATGATAAGAGCCTTATTTATTAATTTTGTGGTCTAGAGTTCAAGTCACACCCTCTTCTCTATTTTTTTTTTTTTTTTAACAATAAATCTTGCCTCTAAATTAAAGACTTTCACCATAAATTTATTTTAGGTTTAAAATTAATTAAAAGATCCTCCAATAATATTTAATTTTCACTTTAGGATTCACCACCAAAATATTTGAGATTGTAATATTATTATTATTTAATTATTTACTTAATTTTTATATTCGAGTTCTCACATTCTCCCCCCTAGAAGAAAAGTTTCGTCCTCGATAACCTGAGTAAATCATGAGAATAGATGTGGGTACTTCTCGTGCATCTCATCCTCATGTTCCCAAGTCGCCTCTTGAACTAGATGATTATGCCACAGTACCTTAACCAATTTAATGGCCTTTGTACGCAATATTTTCTCTTTTGAATCCAAAATCTGAACAAGCATCTCCTCATACGAAAAATCCTCCCCAATCTGAAGCGGCTCATAATCTATCACATGTGACGGACTGTGCACATATTTCCTTAGCATAGACACTTGGAACACATTATGCACTCCTGCCAACCTAGGGAGTAAAGCAACACGGTACGCAACCTCACCAACTTTCTCCAATACCTCAAATGGACCAATGTATCTAGGACTCAACTTTCCTTTCTTTCCAAACCTGATGACTCCTTTCCATGGTGATACTTTCAAGAACACCATATCCCCAACATAAAACTCTAAATCTCTCATATGATGATCAACATAACTTTTTTGTCTACTATGAGCAGTCAATAATCTCTCTCTGATGGTGATAATTTTCTGTGTAGCATCCTCCACCAAATCAGGTCCCAACATTTGCCTCTCACCAACCTCATACTAACACAAAGGAGACTTACACTTGCTCCCATACAAAGCCTCATAAGGAGCTACTCCCAAACTAGAATGATAACTATTATTATATGCAAACTCCATAAGCGGCAAATAATCATCCCAATTACCTCTCCACTCCAAAGCACAAGCCCTCAACATATCCTCAAGGGTTTGAATAGTCCTCTCCGATTGCCCATCTGTCTGAGGGTGATAAGCTGAACTAAAATTTAACCGAGTACCCATAGCTGACTGTAACGCACCCCAAAACTTAGACACAAAACGAGGGTCCCGATCTGAGACTATTGACACAGGTGCACCATGCAATCTAACAATCTCCTTCACATAAAGCTGTGCAAATCAAGCTAGAAAATAGTTCATCTGAACTACAATAAAATGTGCTAACTTGGTTAATCTATCAACAACTACCCAAACTGCATCGTGATTACTACTAGTACGAGGTAATCCGCACACGAAGTCCATGGTAACATGATCTCACTTCCACTCTGGTATAGGTAAGGGTTGTAGTTTCCCCGCGGGTTTCTGATGTTCTACTTTAACCTGTTGACACACTAAGCACTGAGCCACAAATTCTGCAATATCTCCCTTCATACCATTCCACCAAAAATGTTCATGAAGATCCCGATACATCTTAATGCTTCTAGGATGAATGTTGTAACTAGAACTATGTGCCTCCATCATAATCTCCTTCCTCAAATCACCACTAGCAGGAACACAAATTCGGCTACGGAATCTAAGCTACCCATCATCACTAACCACAAAATCTACATGCTTACCCTTTGCCATCTCTCCTTTAATACGCTCACACTGGGGGTCAATCTCCTGAGCTAAACGAATCCGTTCTCTCAAGGTTGGCTGAACTTTCAATTGACTACAATAAGCTCTATCACCAGGCGTAACAACCTCAAGCCTCAAACGTCTCATGTCTTCCACCAAACAACTCTCAATAGACAAAGCAGCTACATCTCCAACTGCGACCTTCCTACTCAAGGCATCTGCCACCACATTTGCCTTCCCCAGATGATACAAAATATTCACATCGTAATCTTTTAGCAACTCAAGCCATCTTCTTTGCCTCAAATTTAGTTTTTTCTGTGCGAAAATATACTTCAAACTCTTATGATCAATGTAAATCTCACATGACTCTCCATACAAATAATGTCGCCAGATCTTAAGAGCAAAATCACTACTGCTAACTCCAAGTCATGCGTAGGATAATTTCTCTCATGTACTTTCAACTGTCGTGACGCATAAGCAATCACCTTCCCATGCTGCATGAGCACACATCCTAAACCCTATCATGAAGCATCACTATAAATTACAAAACCACCTCTATCTGCCGGTAAAGCAAGGATTGGAGCTGATGTCAATCTCTGTTTAAACTCTTGGAAGCTACGCTTACAATCATCATTCCACTTTAACTTTACCCTTTTCCTGGTAAGATTGGTAAGTGGTAAGGCAATACGGGAGAATCCTTCCACAAACCGTCTGTAATAACCAGCAAGCCCTAGAAAACTACGTACCTCTGTCACAGAAGTAGGTTGTGGCCAATCAACAATTACTGCCACCTTCGTGCTATCCACAGATACCCCATCTTTACTCACCACATGACCCAAAAAGGATACACTGCTCAACCATAATTCACACTTCTTAAATTTTGCATACAGTCTCTTCTCCCTAAGGATCTGCAGTACTACCCTCAAATGCTGCTCATGCTCCTCCTTACTCCTCGAATAAAATAGGATGTCATCAATAAACACTACCACAAATTTATCCAGTTGGGGTTTGAATACTCTGTTCATCAAATCCATGAATGCGGCTGGTGCATTTGTGAGACCAAAAGGCATCACCAAGAACTCATAATGCCCATAACGGGTTCTAAAAGCGATCTTAGAAACATCTCCATCCCTTACCTTCAACTGGTGATAGCCTGACCTCAAGTCAACCTTAGAGAATACTTGAGCTTCCTACAACTGGTCAAATAGGTCATCAATGCGTGGCACAAGATACCAATTCTTCACTGTGACATAGACCCATCATTCTTCTTCACAAACAACACAGGTGCTCCCCAAGGTGAGACACTAGGCCTAATAAAACCTTTGTCTAGCAACTCCTGTAACTGAGTTTGTAACTCCCTCAACTCCAATGGTGCCATTCTATAGGGTGCTTTAGAGATAGGTGTTGTATTGGGGACCAAGTCAATGGAAAATTCTACCTCACGGTTTGGAGGAAAACCAGGTAGATCCTCTGGAAAAACATCAACAAATTCCCTCACTACAAGCAACTCCTCTAACCTCTGCTCTGGTTGTTCGGTACTCACCACACAAGCTAAGTAATCATGACACCCTTTTCTCAACATTCGGTTAGCCTAAAGGGAAGAAATAAAACAGATAGAAGACCCTTTCCTATCTCCCTGAAAGAAAAACTCATATTGCCCCGGCATAGCAAAGACTACCCTCTTTCTAAAACAATCAACAGAGGCATAATGCTTCGTCAACCAATCCATCCCCAAAATTACATCAAAATCCTTCATCTCTAATCATCCATCTCTATCTCACAAGATCTACAAACATCCCCTAACACTACTGTTTCCCCTAGTGGAGTAAACACAACAATACATGAATCCAAAGGCTCACAAGGAATAGACAATCTGTGTAAATATGTAGGTGCCAACTCTTAACCTTCAAAATGAAATCTAGAACGATTCAACACAAGTTTAAACAAAACCAACTCAACCAAACACTACTAAGGAGTATAGGGACTCAGACCTCGTCTAAATGATGAAATGCAAGATATGTAACTCGATAAACTATAGCTCTGATACCACAATTGTCACACCCCAAGCCCGGGTATGACCGGCCGTGGCCCACAGGGCCTTATCCCAAGGCACACGTAAGCCTAAACACATTGAATAACTAAACAATAGTCCAATAATAAATAACCAAAACTCAATCCAGTGACATACCACAATTATAAACATCAAAATCAACAGTAATCAAAACCACCCAAACTTATGGGATATAAACAACCCACATATCAAAATAATCCTAAATGAACCCCAATAAAAATAAATATAAATATGCACAAACTTGACATAACAATCTAAAACAAAATAAATGAATATCCTAGAGGTCTATGCAATTGAGTCCCCACTACGCCATGAGTCCAATCTAAATCCTTCTAACACCTTGGAAATGATAATCAACTAAGTCAACTGATAGCTCAATGAGTAGCAACATGGAAAGTAAATACAGTTTTGAAAACAAGGTTCAATTCCAAAATAAGATATATATCACAGAAACTAGATTAGCATACAGTTTGGTAAAGACAATTTGTTTCAAAAAGAAGGTTTCATAGTTCAATAGTTAAAATACTCATGTCTCTCAAGGACATGATAAATGACATTTTCCACTTAAAACAGATTACAACATGAATACCAATAATTTTTTGGGTACCAAGAAATAACAAGTAACATGCCACACAGTTCTCAAGGCTATAAGCTCATTAGATCCAATACCGAACTAAGAGTCATCCTCAGGGTGGCAACCCGGGCCTTTTCCCTAAGACGATCCGATTGAAGGTCACCTAGCCTAACCTAGGTCTTTTCCTTACAATCGTTGAGCACTAGAGTCATCACGGCCCAACCCGGATCTGTTCCCTAGTGGCCAGAGTCACCACACACAGTGGAATAATTTCCCCGGACTAAAACATACAGATGGTCCCAATAATCAATACAATTCAGTTTCATAAAACATGGTAGTTCACCATTATACACATGAGACCACAACAAAAAGTTTACAGTATGCCAAGTTCATACATGTTTCAGAAATAATTTAATTCCATTGATAATATAATAATTTATCAAAACAGTTTAGTCCTGAAACAACAATTTAATTTTCCAACAGTTCAGGGTAGGGGAACATTTATAAAAATATGTAGCATGCAACTACTCACCTGAAAACGAAATAATATAATCCTCGAATAGAATGTGAAAGTCCAACTAGCACCGTGAATCAAGTATGAAAACTAGACGTCACTACTAATTTAAAAAAAATACTAAAGAATAAGAACTAAGTAACCTCAAACTAAAGCGCACTAACACGGCTCAACCCAACTCACCGTTACTCTTAAATATTACCTAAGCTCATGTTCTTCTAGGTCTAAAATTACCCAAGACATGGGTTCCGATTGAAACTTAACTAAAAGTAACTTTAAGATAAAACAGAGTTTTAAACAAGTTTTCCCAATCTATTCACTAAGTTTGAAAATTACAAAACCCACTCCACACTGTTCAAAAAATTCCAAAACCCTCTAGATATCAACTAATATATCCTTAGTTTCAAACCCAATTGGTTTTACTTGATTTGCTTATCAAAATAATTATTTACAATTAATTATATCCAAACAAGTTGTTTTCTGCAACACTTTAAAGAAATTAATGGTTCTCTTAGTATACATCAGCAATCAACACAGGGCCAAAACTGTAAGAAACTAGACTCGTAACCGGTTCTAATGACACTGATTTGATAATTTTCAGATTGATACCCAAAGAGAACGATGCTTCCGAACTTACTGTTTTAAATCAGTTTTCGGGACAGATTTGAACGCATCAGTTTATATGGATTTTGAATCCCAACAATTATGAGAAAATTCATATATGAAACTCAATATGTAATTAATCTACTGTAAAAATTTCAGTTCAAAATTCATTTGTTTGATATAGTTCCTTGATTTTTAAAGTTTGTGATTATGTGCAAAATTCTAAACATATCCACCCACCATTTAAGCACAAGTTCTGCTCCTTAATTTGCTTTCAGATTTCTTTGAAACAAAATATATACACAGAGATTGTTATAGTACAAAAGGTAAGCCAAGACTAAACTATTATTATGGGTCACTCATGCACTAATATTTGCAGCACCAAATAATATACCCAGCACCATAGTTACATCCACAATATCCACTTCTACTTGCTTGCAAAAGAAATCAACTACACCCAAAACCTCCCATCACCAACCATTAATTTTTCACACCACCATCCATCATCCTCACAAGACAATGATCTCAACAATTAAATGACCACACCATAGCCTTACCTAAAAGAAACAATAGCATACGTGAATATGTATAAATATATAAAATACTTACTTGGTCGGTCCTTTAATCTCCTTTGCAAGCAACCCTTCTCTCTCTCTCTCTCTCTCTCTCTCTCTCTCTCTCCCCCTCACGGCGGCTGTGAAGAATAAATAAGAAGGTAGGGTTTTGTGTATATTTTACTTAATACTAGTGGTTGGATACACCTAAAGCATGTGTAGATCAAATATATAAATAATATACAAAATGTATATATAAGTTATATGCAACTCAAATGGTAAGAGCCTTATTTATTAATTTTGTGGTCTAGAGTTCAAGTCTTACCCTCTTCTCTGTTTTTTTTTTTTTTAACAATAAATCTTAATTTATTTTAGGTTTAAAATTAATTAAAAGATCCTCCAATAATATTTATTAGCATTCACCACCAAAATATTTGAGATTGTAATATTATTATTATTTAATTATTTACTTAATTGTTATATTCGGGTTCTCACATGGGCTTGGCCCAAAGCGGACAGTATCGATTACATGTGAAGGGTTGGGGCGTTACACTATGATTATGCTACTTCTACCGGAAAGAAAAGGCAAGGCTGATTGAAGAAAAGTAGTGTTGGATTTAATTGCACCTTGCTGACTCAGCTCTGCATATTGCTAGGAGTACCACGTTGTCGAAAAATTATTTGATGCTCCTGGGATGCTACGTGGCAGTATCCCTCATCAATCACAAATCTCCATACTCTCTCATGTTTTTCAATTATCCAACACAAATTCGTGAGCACCACTCCTTCCACCAATCAGAACACCATTGCGGCATCGCGTGACGGTGCCCCAAGATCAACCAATAACTTCTCCATGTTATCTCCCATATTCTACTGCCACATGTATTTCCACACGTCCTCATGCATTCATCGTCGTGGGTAGCCCTATGTCTTGTTTCTGTTGGATGGTTTGAATATATTGTTAATATTACACCCCATGCTAGCATGAATCCAGATCCACTGTAGGGTTATTTTGTAGTACATCCCTGTAGTGTCCCAAAACGACGGCAAAACTACAAGAAAAACAAAAACAAAACAAAACAAAATAGAGAGACGAAGAAGAATAAGCCATCACTGGCGACCTCGCCAGCAGCCCTTCTCTAGACCCAAACCCTTTTCCACCGCTTCCGTCCCTCTACCAGTTGACACCACCACCTCTTTGCCATCACCGTTACAACCCACGTCCCCCCATCCCAACTCCTTCTTCTTTCTCATTTTCCTTCTTTCTCTCTCTAAAAACTACCAAATCCACATGCACGAGCCTCTCTGGCGACCTAACCAACACCCTTCCCTTCACCTTATCGTCGTCGTCGTCGTCTGTGTGAAATTGATATCTTTAGTGATCGCGAGGTAGAGAGAGATCGAGTAGAAGAAGATGATGGAAAAGAACAAGATGATGATGGAGGAGTAGAAGGTGAAGGGGTGGTTGGGGTAGCCGCCGGAGCAACGATGGATTTTTACATAGATGAGGTGGTGGTGTTGGGATGGTGGACAACACTGGAGAGGGGCTGTCGACGAGTGTAGCCAGTGATGGATTTCTTCTTTGTCTCTTTGTTTTCTTTTTTCTTTTTTTCTTTTTTTCTTTTTTTTTAAGTTTTGCCCTGAAATGACGTCGTTTTGGGACACTATAGGGATGCACTACAGGATAGTCCTATAGAGAATCTGGACTCCGCTAGCATAAGTAAGAATTGATTATGCTAGTCGACATGTTTGCGGCTTCTCACCCTCCTCCAATCTAATTTATGTTAATACGTAATTTAAAATTTTGGGAACTAAATTGAAATATTTTTTATATATCAGAACGAAATAAAAACACTTTTATGTATTTGAGACCAAATAGGACAATTTAAATACTAAAAACAAAAATGATATTAGTTTATACTTTGGGAACTAAAAATGAAGGGATTTGGTCAAAACTTCCTCACAATAAAACTTGGACAAAATTTATTTTATCCCCTGTGGTTTAGTCCCAGAGCACTTTAGCCCATGTCTTTTGAAAATAGTCAAAAATAATGCAACACCTAACATCTAATTCTGTTAATAGAATTAGAAATTTACTATTTTACCCTCTTGAATCAGTGTCAACTCATTATATATACACATGTTTACACAAAGGATCATATACATAAATATCTATATATATACATCAAATTGGGTACACGTATATATTTAATTATACACAAGTTTTATATATGTGTATATATAATCAAGATAAACAACATCAAAATTGTACATCCCTCCCTAATTCTCACTGTCAGACATCTACAGCAGACATGTCGACAATCAAAGAGTGAAGATTGAAGTAGGGTCACAGTAACAAGAAGCGTAGATGTCGACGATGATTGCAACACAAGACGTCATCTTTCTTGTCACCATATCGACGATGGGAGATGGCGACTTTATAGCCTGATAGTGAAAGTAAGGTGGTTGGATGTTGGGGCGTGATTGGGGTGCTTTTATGATTAGGGTTGAAGATGATAAGGGTTTTTTTGGGAAGAAGATGAAGTTAAAAGCTGTATTTTTGTATCATATTTGGCCTTTAAATTGATTTACTTTCTTGTCAACTCGAATTTATGGAGCGTGAGGTACAAACTCTGTCAATTTGGATGGAAATATTGACAATACAGAGGTAATTTACAAAACGACCAAAATCATAAGGAGATAATTGGCTATTTTTAAAATATAGGAGGGTAAAGTGTTCTACGGTCAAACCACAAGGGTTAAACGAATTTTACTCATAAAACTTTAATACATTAAGGACAAATACAAAATATTTTGAGAAAATTAGTCTAAGGTCCCTATCCCATTTTTAGAAATAGAAGAGATCCACAATATTATTTTGTGATATCTAGGGTCCCTCAACCTTGACACCCATATATCACAGAGAAATTTGATTATCTCAAATCAAACCGGTCTCTCCCTTTCTTTCTTTCTCTCTGCTCTTCTCTCCGCGATGAACTCCACCTCCATCGTTGCCGCTGACAGCTCTTTTTTACCTCTACATCTCCTCTCGCCGCCGCCATCTTCTCTCGCATCTCCTCTCGTGGTTGTATATATTCTCTCTCTCTCTCTCTCTCTCTCTCTCTCTCTCTCTCTCTCTGTTTTTTCCCTGTTTTGTTTTCTTTATTTTCTACAATATAGTTGATGCAAATATGTGTTTCTTGAAAATCTGTCTCATGAACAATGTGATTACGGTTTGTTTGACAATTTTGTATGGTGTTGATGGTTCTTAAAGGATTTGGGGATGTTGAGTTCTTGAATTTTGGATTTAAAGTTTTAGTGTTTGAGGAGTTGTATATGTGTTATGTATATGGACAAATGCAAATCACAATGAAGCCAAAAGCTCTGTTCCTTGAATTCTTCATTGCTATTTCTTGAAATCCAGAGAAAACTCAGAGAAATTCTCTAGACTGGAATCTAGAGAATTTCTCTACATATATATTGGTTATTGTTGTTACTTATTTGGGTGATCGATTTGTGTATTCATCATGATTGGGAAGGCAGTGAAATTTTATGGTGTTTTTTGAACTCTTCATTATTGTTTCTTGAAATCCCGAGAAAATCCATAGAAAATCCAGAAAAAAATATCTGGAAATCCAGAGAAAATCTCTAGATTGGAATCCAGAGAATTTCTCTGGCCTTCCTATGGACAAATGCAAATCACAGTGAAGCCAGATGCTATGTTCCTTGAACTCTTCATTACTATTTCTTGAAATCTAGAGAAAATCTTAGACTGGAATCCAGAGAATTTTTCTAGCCTTCCTAGACTGGAATCTAGAGAGATTCTCTGGGAAGTCCAGAGAAATTCTTTAGATATATGTATATTGGTTGTTGTTGTTGCTTATTTGGGTGATTGATTTGTGTATTGCACATCGTGATTGAGAAGGCAGAGAAATGTTTTGGTGTTTCTTGAACTCTTCATCACTATTTCTTGAAATCCAGAGAAAATCTATAGAAAATCCAGAGAAAATCTCTAAACTGGAATCTAGAGAATTTCTTTGGCCTTCCCATAGACAAATGCAAAGCACAGTGAAGCCAGATGCTCTATTCCTTGAACTCTTCATTACTGTTTCTTCAAATCCAGAAAAAAAAATCCAAAGAAATTCTCTAGAAAGCCTGAGAAAATAAGTCCAAAAAAATTCTCTGGATATATGTATATTGGTTGTTGTTGTTGCTTATTTGGGTGATCAATTTGTGTATTACACATCGTGATGGCAGATAAATTTTCTAGTTTGAACCTAGAGAAATTCGAGCGAAAACCAGAGAAAATCTCTGAAAATCTAGATAATTTCTCTGGATTCTAGTCAGATAGAATCCAAAGAATTTCTCTGTCTGGGAAGTCCAGAGAAATTCTCTGGATTGAATTTTCTCTGGATCGATGTTGAGAGACCTTAGACATAATGAAAATATTGAATGTCCTTTATGCTATAAAATTTTAATATCAGGGACCCTAAAAAAAATCCCTAAATATTTTCCTTGAAAAATCTAATATACGTCATTATTATAAAATATCTTTAGGGGCTAATTTAATATTTTAAACTTTAAAATAATATTTAACTTTTGATCTAAATGTTTATTTTTTTAATAAAATTAGTATTCTCATCGAGATCTATCAAACAACATCTAGATTTTCTTTTTCTTTTTCTTTTTTTTTTACAAAGCAAGCACTGACACTAAGCCAGCGGGAGGGGAAGACATCCAAGAAATTGGCAAAACCCCTCGAAGATAGCATTGGGTTGTCTAGTGAGCTGTCATGTTTGTCGATCGAGGACTCCAACGAAGGAAAACCTCCCTTGCTGGGCGAAACATTTGATGTCATGAATAATGGCCTTGCACTCCCAAGGAGGGACTATTTATGAAACAAAGATGGATAACAAACTGATTATCACCTTCAATCTCAATGTTCGAAAGGTTTTTTGCTTGAGCCATTAAACAAGCTTGACGAATAGCAAAAGCTTCACCTTCAAGAACAAAGGAGATAGCCACAGACTTGCTATTCCATCAATGAGATTTTTTGGTTGACTATGAAATTTTTAAAAGAAAAAATTTACTATGATGTAAACAGTAACATTTTACTCTATTCACAGTAAGTAAAATTTGACGTTGACATTAGTTTCAACAGAAAAAAAATATATATATATATATGGATTTTTTTTTTTTTTTAAAGAATTTCATAGCCAACATGAATCTTGTTTAATTGATCTTGACGAGAGGATTCTAAAATTACTAATTTTATTAAAAAACCAATATATAAATCAAAAGTTATATTATTTTAAAGTTTGAAATATAAAAGTAGCTACTAAGGGTAAGATTGTCTAAAAAAATGAAAAAAAAATTATTTGTCCTTTATGAAATAGACGCTTTTTCTCCAAGGGTTTTATAAATTAATAAAGTTTGGATTGCTCTTTTCACTTTAAAGGGAACTAATGAGGGGTTATTGGCCAAAAATCCCTTAAAAATGTAATTAGCCCATTATTTATTTATTGATTGATTGATATCCTTATCATTATTGATATAAAATTTAAGAATTTACAGTTTTAACGATAATTTGGCCAGATGGAGCTCGATGGTGTAGAAAGCCGCTCGTCTAAAGGTAAGCTTAGACAGAAGGTCAATGGTGGAGAAGGCCACTCATCTAAGGGTAAGTTTGGAGGTGATATTTTTAGTGGCTTTTTACTTTTTAATATTTGAGGTACTTACGTGTAAGTCCCAATAAGTGGATTTATTGTCTAATAGGTTTTATGGGAAAAATTTGTCATAAAAAAAGTCACTAATTGTAAGTTTTAACGATAATTTATAAAAGTCATGACAAAAAAAAGTTACTAATTGTCAATTTTTAGCGACATAGATAAAAAAATTGTCACAAAAAAATTATTTTTAGCGACAATTTTATCAAGACTTACTTTCAATAGAACTTTATGGAAATTAAGTCCAACTATTAGGATCTATTGGTAGTTTATCCTTTATATTTTAGTTGTTTTTATTATTAATGTATTTGGAAAGTTGTTGAAAATGTTTTTTTTTTTTTTTTTTTCAGTGAAAAATGTTAATGGTATATTTAGCTTTTTAACCGATGAAAAATGACTTGGTGGCTCTTTGACATTTTAAACAAAAATTGGCTTTTTTAATACAACAATGATACAAACTTACAAAAAATATCTAAAAAATTATTCAAAATTTGAATTATTTACACCAGATTCATTGTTGATATGACTCACAACACATCAACTTCAGTCTCCACGATATGGAAAATGCTATGGATCATGAATTTGTGTCCCGAATTCTATCCCGAAAGTGAGTGGTAAGTGGTGTAGATATGAAGTTGGTAATGTGAATCACACTCAGAATGAGTGATACATAGATGTACTTTTCTAAGTAAATTTTTGAGTACTTTTCTTAGATATGCAAGTATTGTTGCCACCACCATACACACATTTTCTAGACAAATTTGATGGCAAGCTTTCTGGGTTTATGTCTTTTCTGTTTTTAATTGGGACAAATTACAAATACATCCCTTGAGGTTTACTTAAAATACAGATTGTTCCCATGTGGTTTGAAAAATTACAAATACTTCCGTATAAAAACTTTTTATTTAACAGAATTAACTGAAAAAATAAATTTTTAACTACTCTATTATACAATAATTAAGTTACTTAAATTATTAATTGAAATAAATTTCTAACATCATTAAAAACTGTTTGTTGACTTGATGATTTATTGATAAAATAGACTATTTGTTATGAAATTAAAAATTTGGAAGGATGGATGTAATTTATAGAACCATAAGGGACAAATCGTATTTTAAACAAACCTCTATTATTATTATTATTATTATTATTATTATTATTATGTTACCAAATACCCACTAAACATTCTTGGTCGACTCGAGTATGACTGTAAGTAAATGTTTGCCAGATTCCCGGATGCCCACTCAAAAGTTGTACAAGCTAGCAGATTTCAAGAAAACGGTTGTTTCTGTGTGCAAATTAGTATTGGGTTTTTTCATGATGAAGAAGAAGAAGAAGAAGAAGAAGAAGAAGAAGAAGAAGAAGAAGAAGAAAGCAACTTTAACTCTATTGGACGAGGATGAGGCCTTGGAAATGGAAGTCTCGGAGAATACCTTCAGCCCACAAGCAAAAGATGGGAAAAAGATCATAGGAAAAGCTCAGACTTTGACAAGGAAGAAGGACTTCCTACACCTCATCTTGTCATACCCTATGAAACCAGAACCAGATGAAGATTTTTTTAATCCTGTATTTCTCAGGAGGCGATTTTTCGATGTGAATCAAGTACGAAGAGAAATAAAAGCTTTGCTATTAGATGACATATATGAGGAACATGAACATGAATTAGACGAGAAGATGATTTTTCTTATTCGTGAGGTCGAAGAATGTTGGATGTATATGATTTTCATATGGTGGCTTATTAGCTGATGTTATTACTGCAAGGCCAGATAAGAGTTTGAAACACAGAATTGAGGTTGGGTTAACGAGTGTGGTAAATTTGAAGCGCCGGATGAAATGTTGGAATTGGCTATTGATTCTGTTATTCACCAGGTCTCGAAATGCTTTCAGGATGGAATATTTTGAAAGATTGGAATTTCAGGAAGTAGAAGGGAGGAAGTAGCAAAAGCACTGAAAGATATATCGATGATACTAGCCAAATGTAATATCATCCTCTGCTTCTCTGTCTCAAGACATCGCAGAGAGCCAAAGAGATTAGGCAGAACATTGCTAAACAGATTGCCAGATTTCATCAAATTGATGACATTTTGATTTTCGAGGACCAGCTACTTCAATTCCCACCTGACGACTTCTTGCTGCTTGTGGATTGTTTGGATGTGCCAATAGATAGTGGAAAGAGGAAACTTGCATCCTTCCCGGTCTACACTCACCATGGCCTGAAAGGTAATAGTGAGCTCGAGCCGGAGCTGCTGCTTCTTGGGTTATAGGATTGAACACAAAGGCTATAGGTGTTGGGATCCACTCTCCAAATATACGACTTAAAAATCCCTGATCATGCATTCATAGTTCTCACAACTTGATCTCAAAATGTTTATGAGATAATGGATGTGGATCTAGAGATCAAAATGGATGATCATCTGTTACCCTGGAATCTTTCTGTAGGAACATGGGCTCATTACTTTTTTCTTTCTTCTTCTGCTATCCAACAAATGGCCATTTGGTTAGTGAAAGAATGCCACGGTCACCTACTTGCGATCGTTCTTCTTGCAAGGGCCTTGAAAGATGTGACTGATACTGGTGTGTGGGAACTTGCACTCCACCAATTAACATCACAGTCTTCTGAAGTCATGGTTCATGTGTTAAAACTCGTTTGGTATCAAAAGGACATCATAACAAAACATTGCATTAAATTTTGTGCACAAAACTCGGGATTTCAAGATTCACCAGTATCAAGTTGGATCTCAATTAGTTTAGTAGGAAAACGTGAAGAAGGAGAACCTATTTTTGAAGATCTTATCCATTCCTTCTTGCTAGAGAATGTTCAGGTAAATGATGTCCGGATGCGAAAGGAAACTAAAAATGTACTGCGAAAGTATTTTATACATTATCTACCAAGCCTTCATCTAAAGCAAGGGGGACTAGGATTGGTTGAGACACCAAAGATTGAAGAGTGGAATAATGCTAGAGAGATTTACTTGATGGATAATAAATTATCCAAGCTTCCGAAGAACCCTAAGTGCCCAATCCTCACAAAGTTGTGGTTACATAAGAACTATGATCTGATGGAAATTCCTTTATTTCTTGAAAACATGCCTCTCCTACATTCGCTAGATTTGTCCTACACTAGCATAATGTCTTTGCCACCTTCTATTTCCATGTTGGTTTTACTTCACACATTCCGTTTGAAAGGTTGTGAATTTCTCATGGAGCTGCCACCCCAAATTGGAGAACTTGGGAAGCTTGAGGAATTTGATCTTAAGGAACTGATTTAATGTATTTACCCAAAGAAATTGGACAATTAATCAGTTTGAAGTGCTTCAAGGTCTCTTTTTGTTGATGTGCAAACCATTAATGAAGAATTTAAGCAGATGGATTCGATCATCCCAACAAAGGTGCTGTTGAAACTCTCTGAATTGAATGAATTAAGCATTGATGTGAATCCAGATGCCGAACACTGGAATGTTGATGTGTGGGATGCTAATGTGAAGGAAATACTGAATGAATTGAGTACCTTATAAAAGTTGAAACTACTCAGGTTGTATCTGCCATCAGTTGAATCACTGTAGCAACTTGGAATAACAAACAAGTCATATTTCCAAATTTGTCTCAATTTGGATTCACTGTTGGCCATCATCCATGGCGAATCATATTCCGTCTACCACATGAAGTTGGGGAATTATTCAAGAAATGGTTAAAATCAAAGAAATGCCTCAAATATATAAATGGTGAAGGCAAGCCTGGTGGGATTACCAAGGCACTCCCGCATGCCTCTATTTTTTTCCTTGACCGCCATTATGCTGGTAAGACGTTGTCTGAATTCGGGAATGAAAATATGGTTCTACTCAAATTTTGCTTGCTAGTGGAATGCAATGAACTTCAAACCATTATTGATGAAGATAGTGAATATTGGTGGGGGGTTGATAACAAACGTGTTTGGATGGCTACAATACTTGGGTATTCATTACATGAAGAATTTATGAAGTATTTGGAAAGGCCGAATTGATAAGGGCTGTCTATCCAATCTGATACTTGGCATTGCACACATGTCCCAATTTGATTACTATTTTCACCCCAAATTTACTTAGTAATCTCGTCAAGTTGGAAGAACTTATAGTTGAAGATTGCTTCAAAGTCAAGAGCCTAGTAAGTCAGGAATCTTCGGACTTCAAATCCTCCGGTTATGTTCTCCAAAACTTGAAGAAGATGTCACTTCTTGACTTACCTGAATTGGTTACCATTTCTGGTGACCTAAGTATTGGTCCAGTATTACAAAGTCTGATTGTTTATAATTGTCCAAAGCTCAAAAGTCTTCATGCCATGGAAGTGTCTAGTGATAATTTGAAGATCGAAGGAGAGAAAGAGTGGTGGGATGCATTAAAGTAACATGAATTACAGTAGAGGAACAAAACTTGTCCAGCTTGTAAGGAATTTGAAAGTGATGAAGATTCGATGGGCCCATTGGCTAAAGATATATATTCGCACTAACCTGGAGCAAATGGTTTTCAACAATCAGGAATTTCTCATACCATTTCTCATTTATGAGATATAGAGAGATTATTTACTTATCTACTATAAGATTTTGTTTACCATTCTCTCAGAGACGAAAAGAGCGAATAGTAGTCTGTGTTCTCTATTTAGACGTGCCATCAGATTGCAACCACAACAGAAGCTTAGTTAAATAAGCAACCCGTACTTGACTGCCTAATTGAACTCCACCCATGAAAAACAATCTTATTCACTCAACCATGTTTTTTTTTTTTTTTTTTTTTTTTTTTTTTAAATTTTAAACTAGACTTTTACAAGCAGTTTGAATAAATTAGGTTCACTACAAATCTGAAACATGATTTGTTATTCTGACATTATTTGTCATTTTTTCCATTTGTCTGCTGAGTGATAGGCTATGAAAGCTTCATGAAGGCCCTCGAGGCAGGAGATTGGGACAATCGATCCAATGGTGTTAAGGAGCTCAAGCTGAGAAACTTGTAGATGTAATTACCAATAAAACTTCAGAGAAAACTGATCAGATTAAAACTTCATAGCTTGTTGGCTAGTTTCTTTGTATTATTGCTGCTTGCCTTAATGTTTTTAAATACAATATTGGGATGTGATGCTTTATCTGCTTTTTATCTCCTTGTGTGGATGTGACAGTAACAGTAATTATGGTAGTGTTGTACCTGATGTTCTTGTTTTTCTTGTTATTTGAAATCTATCAATAATTTTGTTTAATTTAATTTGGCAAGTAATACATGTTTATGCCCAGGGTTTTTGTCTTCCTTGAAGGAAAAATTCATATATAGAATTTGCCGACTCTTTTTTTTTTGGTTCATTATAACAAAAACCCTAGGATTTCGTATGTTTTCCATTTAAACCCCAAAGTTTCAATTTTGACAAATTGAAACTTGAAGTTTCATCCGTGTTTCAATGTGAACTCTCTGTCCATCTCCGTCCATCTCCGTCTCACTTAATCTTCTTCCTTCTTTCAGATTTAAACCCACATGTTCAAACCATTGTATCTCCCTCGTCGTAATTATGTTTCACCTCATTTTTGCTTCGTTGGATTCACCTCTTGGCTTAGTTTTCATTCCACCCCTCATACACCTTGTTCTACCTCTTTTTGCATGCCGTCAGAGCTCCAAAATTTGGCCAAATTTTTTTCTCTCTTTGCGCAAAATTTTCAGATTCAAACCCACATGTTCAAGCCCTTATATCTCCCTCGTCGTAACTCCATTTCACCGCATTTTTACGTCATTGGATTCACCTCATGGCTTAGTTTTTATTCCATGCCTCATACACCTTATTCCACCTCTTTTTGCATGCTGTTGAAGCTTTGAAATTTGACCAAAAATAAGATTTTTCTCTTTTTTTTCCTTCTTGCTGCTATCACGACAATATTCTTGGTAGCAGAGATGCAATGTATGATGCTTGATTGGAAATCAAGGTGCCTTGACATGCTCACTGACCCATTGGTTTTTTATTTTTGTGGGTAGTTGTATATCTATCACCACTCGACGGCACCGTCTCCATTTTTGATGATGAAGCAGCAATAGCAGCAAGCCAGGAGGAGGAAGACAAATAAATAAATAAATAAAAAGAAGAGAGAGAGAGAGAGAGAGAATCTTATTTTTGGCCAAATTTCAGAACTCCAACGACCTGCAAAAATATGTGAAACAAGGCATATGAGGGGTGGAATGAAAATTAGATCATGAGATGAATCCAATGACACAAAAATGAGATGAAATAGAGTTACGGCGTGAGAGATACAAGGACTTAAACATGTGAATTTGAATCTGAAAATTTTGCCCAGAGAAAAAAAATTGGCCAACTTTCGGAGCTCCACCGACAAGCAAAAAAGAGGTGGAACAAGGTACACGATGAGTGGAATGAAAATTAAGCCATGAGATGAATCCAACGACCCAAAAATGAGGCGAAACAGAGTTATGATGAAAGAGATACAAGAACTTGAACACGTGGGTTTGAATCTGAAAATTTTGTCCAAAAAGAGAAAAAAATTAGCAAATTCAGAGCTCGGACGGCATGCAAAAACAGGTGGAACAAAATGTATGAGGGGTGAAATGAAAACTAGGCCATGAAATAAATTCAATGATGCAAAAATGAGGCGAAACGGAGTTATGACGAGAGAGCTATACAGGTTTGAACATGTGGGTTTGAATCTGAAAATTTTGCCCAATGAGAAAAAAAAATTGGCCAACTTTCAGAGCTCCAACGACATGCAAAAGTGGTGGGAAAAGGCGTATGAGGGGTGAAATGAAAACTAGGCCATGAAGTGAATTCAACAACGCAAAAATGAGGCGAAACGGAATTACGATAAGGGAGATACAAGGGTTTGAACATGTGGGTTTAAATCTGCAAAAAAGAAGAAGATGAAGTGAGACAGTGATGAACGGAGATGGACGGAGCGTTCACATTGAAACATGGATGAAACTCCAAGGTTTAATTTGTCGAAATTGAAACTCTGAGGTTTAAATTGAAAAATACACAAAACCCTAGGATTTTTTTGTAATTAACCCTTTTATTTTTAAAACAATTACAAGAAATTTTTTTTGTTCTCCATCCATTAATATAGAAGTTTAAAAACTCTCTTGTTGCATGTGACTTCATTCTATTTATTCATTTGAGAATATAATATCTGCCTAAATTGTTGGTAACCTGAAGGAAACAAAGACATGTCCTGAAAGCTAGAGATCATTTAAATACCCAGATGAGTTTATGCTACAACATAGTAGAAAAGTAGGCGATTATTTACAGATCAGTGGAATCTTTTATAAGCCTACATTTGGAGTACTGCTCAGGACAAATTAATTTGGACAATTGATAGAGTTGAAGTTCCTCGTTCTGCAGTGTAGGAAGATTCAATCATTTATGTATGATTTGATTTCTTGCACATTGCCCTTCTAATAAAGTTGAAGTTGGCATAGCAGATAGATTTACCATTTCGGATTTTATTTTATTTTTTATTTTTATTTTTATTTTTTTGGAGTAAGTTAGGATTTGAAATTGTTATGCAAAGGATGTATGGTTCCAAACTTCCAATCTACAAAACAACTAAGAAAAATAAGACAAACACGGATGTGTCTACGAACATGAATGAGAGAGATTTAATAAAAAAAACAAAAAAAAAAAATCAACAATGCACAATAAGAAATACATGTTCAGAAATTTTCAACTCAACCTGTTCAACAATATTGTAACATACTCTCTGTTAAAAAAACACCTTACTATAAATATATGTAGAATATACGAACAAAAATATTGTTAAAACTCTTATCTTCTCTCCACAAAATAGAAATTTATAATAAAAATAAGGCAAAAAAATTAAGACTATATTTAGATATTGGATTTATTTAGAAATATAAATTACTTCAACATATTCAAATTTTTTATGAATAAAGTAAACCCCCCCCCCCCCCCCCAAAAAAAAAAAAACAAAAAAGTTTTTAAACCAATATTTGTTCATTTTTCTTCTCATTTTCCTAACCCAACCCAAATAGAAAAAAAAACAAATGATGTTATTTTCACTTCATTTTCTTTTAGCTATATATTAATTTCATTGGCAAAAATTCAAAATTTAAAATCCAAACATATTAGAAAGTTAGCCAAACAAGATGACTCGCATTGTTGAGTTATACATCATGTGAGATGGGGAAAAGCTTAATAAAACCTCAAAAGTGAACTAATTTTTGTCAAAATATAATCTGACCAATTAAATTACAAGGTAATCTTGCATATGATTTGAAACTACTAAAGTATAGAAACCTTTACATATTAAGCATGTTTCAGTAGATGACGAAAACTTTTCCACTTTAATAAGCTATGGTGACACAGTCACATTATTTTTCAAGTGTGGTAAGTCCTACCCCACACACATAACATTTATTGGGTAACTAACTACCCGTGCAATATAAAATAAAATGGTGAAATGTACCAAATACAGGTAAGATGTGAAATAAAGAGATAGTGATGGTGCAAATCATCACAAATGTAAACCTTACAAATGCTCAAAAGAATCAAAAGTATTAAACTTTACAACCAAACCAAATTAAGCTTTGTGAATTACCTAAAATTCAAATATATATATATATATATATAAACATCTAGCTGGTGCAACTAGTCCCTGTCATGTTTCATACACAGCAAGCTAGAAGAAATTCAAACATTATGGTAGAAAAATTACCAACTTATCTAAAAAATGGCCACTACTAAAATAATATAATATGAATCATGTGAACAATGGTAATTCTCAAAGAATTGTTTAATCTAGATGTAATCTTATTAAGACCAAAAATATAAAGAACTAAGAAAAAATAAATATAAAAAAATGGTACCTTAATTGCACTTGATTTGCACAATAATGTTGCACCATGTTTGATGTAATTAAATTGAATGAAATATCACAACTTTCGGCTGAATTATGCATTCACTAAATGAGATTTTCAAATCATAATGTGTCATATTCAGTCAACCAAATGATAAATTCCTGGAACTGATCCCCAACATCCCTCCCCCTTTCCCTTGGGCTAAAATTAACTTCCTGGGTTTTTTTTCATTGTCAAGACAACAACAAAATATCATGGTATGATATAATTATAGAGAGAGAGCAATAATATTATGAACTTTTAAATGTCTCAAACAAACACAAAATAGTGATTCAAATCATAAATAATAATATGACACAACAAACTTAAGCCTTCATTATCATATTTAGGTTTTTAATTTCTTATATATGTCTTGCCAAACAGAACGAACAAAAACAAGGAGGAAACCAAACCAAGCAGGAGAACTCCACAACCACTGGAATGTATCAACAAACAGAGGGAGGATGCAAAGAAACCCAAACTTTTGAGAACATGATCTCTCAGAAAGCGCGTTGGACCAACTCACGAACACCATGGTTGTATAATCTAAGAACTTCATGTTAAGCTTAGAATTAGGCAGAAAACTCTGCAAATTATTTTGACAAAAACACTACAAAGATGAAAACATTACCTGAAGGTGCAAAATTGCTGAAGTTGCTCTTTCACCTCTCGATTCTGCAAATTCTCCCACCACTGCTGCTCTACTTGGATAAGTTTCAGATTCTCTGCATTATCTTTGCCGAATGGTAGTTTGATCAAGGCTGGACAGTTACGAATCTTGAGCTTCTCCAAGGCTGGCCACTTCAATGAATTATCTGCGCAAATACTTCCCAACTTTGGCAGGCCACAAAGTACTACTTTCCTCAGTTTTGGCAGAGGTTCCTGATTTCCAGCGGTTGCAGATTGCTCAACCACTTCCACAATTTCTGGGCAGTCTTCAATTTTTAAACATTCAATTTCACGAAGATGTTGAATCACAACTAGAGGAAAAATAATTCTCAACATTTGACAGCTACTCAAAACCAAAGTCTTCAATTTGGTTAGAGTAGCCGGATCCACTCGATCATTCCAAATGCTTTGCAACTTTGGTAAATTCTTCATGTATAAATGCTTCACGTTGGGCAATATTACACTATCCACGACTGTTTCAAGTGCAGTACAACTTTCAATTTGACAACCTTGTACCTCCTTCATGTTAGGAATTCCCAAGTCTGATAGATGCTTGATGTCGTTCTTGTTCACCAAATCGAATGCATCAACATTTGCGAGGACCTCAAAAATTGGATGATTGATGCCTTCACCATTGCAATATCTAACATACCTTTTATATTCATAAAATTTAGGAATACAAGGGTATTTTGAGTTAGGGCAATCAATGAAAAATTGAAATGACCGGATGTGTTGGATGTTTCTCCATGAGCGGGTTTCCTCAATAAAAGTGTAAAGAATGTTTGCTTCAGGAACATTGATTCGGAGATCAGTAGTGGGAGTCTCCACCTCAATGACATCTACAACCTCATCAAAAAAGCAAAACTGAAGTTTTGTCAAATTTTTCAAAGCAACCACATTTTTTATGATATTCACTACCACCTTATTGGATTGGTGTCTCAGTGATTTCACATCAATGATCAATTCTTCCAATTTAGAAAGCTTGGAAATCACATTGCAATTAAACTCCACCTCTTTAGTATCATTTTCACTTTCGGATTTGGCGAAGGATACTCGAAAACGCCTTAGACCCTTCAAATTTCCAATAAAAGATGGTATATTACTGAACCCATTGCCCCGGATATCAAGCACTTCAAGATGTTCAAGTTTTTCTAAGCTAGAAGGGAGTTCCTTTAAATATTCACAATAGCTTAGATAGAGCACTTTGAGACAAATCACTCTTGATAGAGATGACGGTAATAACTCAATTCCTGTATGACACAAGTCCAAAACTTTGAGACTTGTCATGTGCTCAAAGAATGATGCAGGAATACTCTTCAAAGCCAAATTTTCCTGTAGGAAGAGTGTGGAGAGCGAGCCACAATTTGGGCAATCTGGTAACTTGTCAAACTTATTTTCAATCAAAGAGATCCATATCTTTTCACTCCAACATTTTGCATCTGGGGGCATTTGTTGCACCAAAAGTTTATAGTTAGGATCATCTGACAAGATATATAAGAGTACCTGTCTGATACATTTGTGCATCATAACATACTTTCGACTCTCATCTTCCTCGAGTAATGACTTATCCTTAAGGCTATTCAATATATGAATTCCATCAATATATGCCTTTCTTGAATCACTACCATTTTCAAGGAAATCTTCAGCTTCCCAACACTCCAACAAACAATCTATGTATATGCCAATTTCTTCAGGATATAACACACCATATAGTAAGCATTTCCTTTGAGTATCTTCCAGATCATCATGACAGAATTTTATCACATTCCTCAATTCTTTCAATTCATGTTGACCTTTTTCTGAAAATCTTTTCAAGCTTTTAAATCCTTCACTCCATAATTTCAAGTCTTTCTTTTGGAACACACTCGCTATTATATTTATTAAAAGTGGATGACCACCGCACTCTCCAATTATTTTCCATGCACATGCTTCTGCTTCACGATCATCTTTAAGTTTCGGGCAATTTGCTACATCTTGAAACATTCTGAAGGATTCCTTAGGAGATAAATAAGTCACCTTGACCACCCTATCCACTCTCGGGAAACGAATATGGCTTTTTCTAGTTGTCAATACGATCTTGCTCCCATTCTCACAAGGAGGGATTCCCATTTGATGTATATCAAGGTCTGCTTTAACATCATCCAGAAGTAGCAAATACCTTTTTCCCTTCAGCTCATTTGATATTCTCTCGGCAATGTCGTCAAAATCACTGGTGCCTGCCATATCCACTTTCAACCTTTTCGCAATAGCATTTTGCAACTGGCTCATGTCCAAATTCTCCTTGCTCTCCCCTGCTGAAACCTTTATCCACATGACCATATCAAATATTTTGGCTACTTCTTCATGATTGTTCAAGTTCTTCATAATGGCCGTTTTCCCAGTCCCCATCATTCCGGAGATTGCAATTCCTTTAACTTTGTCTTTTTTCAGCAAATCCAATATTTCTTCAAGTGGCATTTGAAGTGTCGAAAACTTATTAATATTTGGTGCTATCAGCTTGATAACAGGTTCCAGTGGTTGATCAACCAAAATACTTCCGAGTTGATTGCTGTCTTCCAAAAGTTTGATTACTTTCTCACCCTTTTTTTTCATCTCATTGCTGAAATTTGAACGTGGAAGGAAACAAATTATTTGTGAGCTTTCACTTTGTCTGTCATATCTGGCTAGTAGTTTCTTCACTTCTTCTTCGGTCTTAACAACTCTGCGAATCCATTGATCATAAGTTTTAGACGGCATCTGTATCTTGTGTCTCCGGACTGCATTTTGATGATCATCCCTTTTAGCACCTAGCATTGCAACTGCCTCGTTTAAAGCTGTGTAAATCTCCTTCATATCATTTGAAGAAGCAATTGTGTCCACGATTGGAGCCCAGAATGCTGTCTTGGCCTGCGATAGTGCTCCCATTACAGCAGCTCCTGCTGCTACTTCAGCAGCCATTAAGCAACTCTGAACTTGTACCAGAGAAATTCGAATAAGAAAAAGAAACAGTATCGGCAAGGATGGATTAAAACAGTCAGCCATGTACAGGAAATATATCATTTTCAATGCTTTGGTTACTTTCTAGAGAAGAAAAAAGTAGTGAAATTCAAGTAGTACCCTACTTTTTCAGAATTTATCAAATTAATAATGTGTCATGCATGCGTCCCACATCCATATCTATACTTTTTAAAAAGCAAGGACAAATATAAAAAATAATAATGATATTAAATCATATTTCAATAATTAAACAAGTAAATTTGGGAAGCGGGGTTGGTGATGTGAGTATAAGGCACAACACCGTGCTGTGAAGCCCATGGGGACGTGCCCCAAATCTATTTCGATAATCCAAACTGTTCATATTGTAGATTCGTCGATTAGATCATTCATGAAAATATTAAGTTAATTGGACATCTGTAGTCTCATAACAAGATTTATGTTTAAAAAAAAAAATAGACGGTTAGCATGATTTTGCTAATTTTTTTAAAAAAACAATTAGGGCATGATCATAGGGTTACGCATGTCTGATTAATTTCATTGTTTTTATGGATGATATGCTAGATGAACCATATAATATGAACGGTTTGAATCATCAAAATTAGGGATGGCAAAATTCCCCAACCGGATTTTAATATAAATAGTTTGAGAGAGCATTGATTGAGTAGGGTAAAATATAGTGGTAGGTAGATCAAAATTGTCCAGTTTATAGTAAAATACGAATTTTTTTTTTTTTTTTTTTTTTTTTGGATCAGCAACAAAAGAAAACTTTTATTAAAATGGAGGAGAGAAAAAAGATGTACAGACTCAAAAGCATAAAACAAAAAGACTAAGAGTCGCACACGGACTTCCAATCACTAGAAATCAAGAAAAGCGAAATCCCCCGAGCCATTGAAGCCCAAAAAGATGCCAAGAATCTGATTTACTCCCACATCGAGAATACATCAACACTTTCATTCTCAAAGATCCTCGCATTCCTTTCTAACCATATGACCCATAATAACACAAAAACTGCACTAAGCCCAACACCTTCGCTTTTTTATTTGAGCCCAAAAAACGCAAATCAATAAAGAACATTGAACTGCATGATTTGGGTGCCACCCAAGCAAGACCACCCAACGAAAAAAACTGCTGCCACAAGCTCCTCGCCACTGGACATTGTCAAAAAAGATGATTCAGAGTCTCCCCCTCTCCCTTACACATAATGCACCACTGGGCGAAAAGATAACTATTAGGCCTCCTCTTCTAAAGGACATCATTTGTCAAAAATGTTTCCATGAACCAAAGACCATATAAAAAACTTCACTTTGGGAGGCACAAAAGATTTCCAAATTGTGAAGAGTAAAGAATGGAATATTTGACTTCTCAATGATTTTATCGAAAAGGGATTTGCAAGAAAAGACACTGGTAGTATGCAAGAGCCAAACTTGTTTATCACTTGAGGAAGAGTCCAACGACAAAAGATCAATGCGAGACAGCATGGAGAGTAAATCACCAACTTCCCTATCAGTGAGATTTCTAAAGAATCTAAAATTCCATGCAATGGGAGCCAAACTAGAACATGTCACCGACGCAATGGAGGAACCATGAGAATTTGCAATCCTATAAAGACCTGGGAAATCCTTGGCAAAAGAAGAGTTCCAACCTAAATGTCCTCCCAAAACCGAATCTTCTCCTCATTTCCCACCCTTAGAGAAAGAAATCTTGAGAAAAGAGGAAAAATATGAGATATCGACTTCCAAGGAGATCAACCATTACCCCTCAAAACCACACAAACAGACCTACCATCCTCTTGAATCCCATACTTGCTTTTACTAATAGAATGCCATAATGAGTCACTCTCCAACAGAAATCTCCATTCGCTACAATATTTCCTATTGCAAGCCCCTCTTTATCCTTAGACAGTGAAATGGTCTCCCATCTAACCAAGTGCATCTTTTTACCGTCATCCTTTCCTTCCCATAAGAAATCCCTCATTAAACCTTCTATTGATTTTGCAATCCTAATAGGAACCTTGAAGAGGAATAAAAAATAGATGGAAATACCACTTAGAACAGACTGAATCAACGTGTACCTCCCCCCTTTTGAGAGCAAAGCTCTCTTCCAACCCTCCAATCTCATACCCATCTTTTCCACCACCAACATCCAAAAGGATTCACTTCTTGGATTACCCCCTCGTGGTAGCCCCAAATATTTGATGGGAAACTTCTCTATGGAACACCCTAGGATTACCGAACTCGACTTTGTTGCAAATTAATGCCCACAATACTACTCTTGCTCCTATTAACCTTGAGACTCGACGCAACCTCAAATATCCTTAAAAGCCATAAGATGCACCTCACCTTATCCTCCTTCCCTGATGAGAAAAACATAGTGTCATTTGCAAATTGAAGATGGGAAATACAAACTCTATCTCCCCCAACCACAAAACTATCTACTAGATCTAAATCTCTCGCCCTATAAACTAACCTACCCAACACATCTACCATCAGGATAAAAAGAAAAGGGGATAACGGATAACCCTACTTTAAACCCCTTGTGGCCTTGAAAGAATTTATGGGTTTCCCATCAACAATGACTAACATGTTACATGTTGACAAACAACCCCAAATCCATTTCCTCGACCTGTCCCCAAAATCCTTTCTAGACATTACAAAGTCCAAAAAAACATCAATCTACATTATCATAGACTTTCCCAAAATCAGCTTTAAAAACGACACCTTCCTTCTTCGAAAATTTATACTCCTCCACCACTTCATTTGCTACCAAAACTACATCCAAAAAATGACGACCCTTAACAAAATCTCCTTGAACCAAAAGAAACAGTATCCCCCAAGGTCACTCTTAGTCTTTTTTAAAACAAGTTCCCGAAAATCTTATAGAGAGATGAGACAAGGCTAATGGGTCTAAAGTCACTCATCTTAACTAAGTTCTCTTTTTTGGGGATCAAACAAATAAATGACCCATTTGTGCTCGAGAATTCGCGCGTAAAACCCGAAAAACCTGATCTGTATATTCAGGGACCAACCCGACAGGGTGTGACAGCACCCACCCCAATTCCATATATTTGTGTACTAGTGTGGAAGAGAAAAAGCACAAGGACAATACAAATTGTTTGTACTTGATATTCAAATGAAATTTATATAGGACCTACTCAAAAAAATAAAGTGGTTGCAATGGGATCTTAAACTAATATTCCCTCCGTCCTATTTATTAGTCGCTTATTCCATTTTTTTTTTTTTTTTGTTCCAAAATGCATGTCCATTTTGAAAAATCAAAACTTCAAATTTAAAAGTTTCCAAAATTGCCCCTTACTAGTAATTATAAATGGATTTAAAACTGATAATAGAAGGGTATTTTTGTAATTAATGCTTTAAAATTTGAATTCAAGTGTAATGATTACTTGTCTCCTTAAAAAGTTCAAATTTCTCAAAAGGGACTATCAAAATGGGATAAAAGGAGTACCTAACTTCTTAAAAATAGATTCTTACCATTCTTTGAGTTGCATCTTAGCCATACCAATATCTTATTTTCTTAGGTTTTGTTATATTCCCGCATCCATATCATATCATATCAATGTCTCATATCCGTATCTATACTTCATGACTTGCATGTCAAGGTTGGCCTATGCATAAGGCTATCAAGGCCACTGCTTAAGGCCCCCAATTAGAGGCGGCCTCATATTTTGTATTACCTATACTTACATATACTTCAATGCTTTTAACTTTTCACTAACCATTAAAACAAAACAAAACAAAAAAAAATAAAAAGCAGCTAAAGAGTACATTACTAACATGAATAATTGGTTAAGCTAGAAATAAGAATGTTTTTAAAAAAATGTAGTTATTCATAATATCAGTATTTAGCTATTGCTATACAATGATGGCAACTGTCACAAAGTCAAGTTTTTGACACACAATTGCAGCACGTGATGTCACTAAGCTGTAAGAAGTAGGTGCAGAAGCTGTGGGAGGCGGTGGACAGCGACAGAAGGGGACAGGAGAGGGGGTTGTTAAGTTAGGGTTAGGGTTTTGACATAAGTTAAATAAAAAAGATGAAAAGAAGGGCAATATAGTGGGCTTGTTTGGTTAGTGTTTGGGAAAAAAATTTCAGAAATTTTCTCTACAAACAAATTTCAGAAATTTTCTCTACCAAACAAATTTTCCCAAAAAAATTTCCCAAAACACACAAACCAAACAAATTTTCCAAACAAATCTCTCTCACACACACATCAAATCAATCACTTTTTCCAAAACTCTCTCTCAAAACAATTTTCCAAAACAAATTTCCCAAAACACCAAACCAAACATGTTTTCGTACTTTTTTTTTCCAAAACATGTTTCTGAAACACAAACCAAACAAGCCCAGTATTTTCTCATTTGTATTTGACTTTGACTTCATTTTTTTTTTCCCTAGCCAACTCTTAAAATGAGTGAATGGTACAATTTCCGTAAACTTGGACAGAAAAAATATTTGAACTATAATCCATAACCACATGAAGGTTTTCTATCTATATTTAAACTATGGGTGATAAAGTGCTTGAGCCTTAAAACATAAGGGGTAAAAGTGAATTCTTCCCATCATTCATTTTTCTCTTTCTTTCTTTCTTTTTATTTATTTATTTATTTATTTTTACAGCTACGATGAGTAAAGTAAATTTGCTCCCCTAATTGGAAAAAAAAAAAAAAAAAAAAAATCTCTACAAATGCATGGTGGTCAACCACATTGGCAATCAATTGCAATTATAGTAAATTTATGTGGCGCACACACACACACGGAGAGCAAATTCATATGTCACTATCCATATATTAGTGAAATTTGACTATCTGATCTGAAGATAGAAATTTCACTATTCAAAAACAAAGAGAATAGTGAAATGATTTGTAATTTTATAGCCCTCAGTTAGGGATTTTCAGCCCCCAAATTGAAATAAGGTACCTATTTTTTGCTTACACAGTGAAATTTCATTGTCCTGTTTTAATATAATTTCACTATCACTTATTCAAGAAGAGGGAATTTAAAGGTATAGATGAGGGCTACATGTTTTAAAGGCATAGATGAGGGCTACGTGTTTTAAAGGCATAGATGAGGAGGGCTTACATGTTTTAAAGGCATAGATGAGGGCAAATCTAGTACAGGTAGATCAAAAGTTATGAAATTTTACAGTTTGAAAATAATTCCAAAATTGATATTATGTCATAGTAAGATTTCAATGTCCATTTTCTTTTATTTATATATGTACATATTTTGATATTCATCATGAGTCTTGGATCTTGAGTCTCGGCGAAAAAATTTCAAAAATAAAAAATTTTAGGGAAAATTAAAAATAAAAAATAAAAAATCCTAGAATTTGACCCTTGCAACAAAATGAACTCTTGAGTTTTTAAATTTAAAAATTTAAAAACTAATATTTTGATTTATTTGCAATCTAAACCATTTGTCTATTTTCATTGCATAAAATTGATGGAAAAATAAGTTTTTAATTGAAGAATTTTTTTTTAAGATCCTTGATATTAAGATTTTATAAAATAGAGGATATACAATATTTTCATAGTAGTTGGAGTCCCTCAACATTTTCACAAAGACAATTTGACATAGAGAAATTTCGCCCCAACACAGAAATTTCAATTTTCACATAGAAATTTCATCAAGAGACCTTAGCTAATAAAAAAAAACATATTGGACCTCTCTTACTACCCAAAGTTGAAGAGGGATGTTTCACTAATTTTTCTTTTTAAATTTTATCCATTTAAATCCTAATTTTTTGATTTATTTACAATCTAAAACATCAGCCTATTTTCATTAAGTAAAATTGACCGAAAAATAGGTTTTTAATTTTATAAATTTTAACCCTAATTTTTTTGATTTATTTACAATCTAAACCATCTATCTATTTTCATTAAGTAAAAAAACTGATGGAAAAATGAGATTTTAATTTTATCAATTTAAATCCTAAACTTTTAGTTTATTTGCAATCTAAACCATCTTCCTATTTTCAAACTGACGGAAAAATATTTAGGGTTTATTTTGTTACAAAGGTCAAGTTCCAGTTTTTTTTTTTTTTTTTTTTTTTTTGGTAATTTCTACCTTTTTTTATTAAAAAAAAAAGAGAGAGACATCTAGAGCAAAAGTTAAAATATTTTAAAGATTTGAAATGAATTCGAAAGAAAAGTTACATTGTAGTGAAATTTTACTGACTCATGGGTGTTGTTTGCTATAAGGATTTCAAAAATATTAATTTTATAAATAAAAAAAAAATGGATGTCTTTATCAAAAGTTATGAAATTTTAAAATTTTAAAATAAATTAGAGATGGTAAAGGAAGGATGTGTTGTACGCTTGTTTGTCCTTGATGCATTAAAATTTATGGGTTTAGCTTCTTTCAAATTATCATCTCAATTTGAGAGAACGCTTGTGCTTGGTAGGCTCATTTTGGAACAAATTTCGGTAATTTCAACCGCTCACCTTTTAAGACTTGTTGAGTAGAATATTCATGCAAAAAATAAAGATAATTGGATATCAGTAGCTATATGTTTGAATCATATTTGTTTTTAAAAAATAGATGACAAATATAATTTCACAAATAGTTATTCATTTTTTATAATACAAATTTGATTCAAACATATAGCTACCGATGTTAATCATCTTACTTTTCTGCATGAATATTTTATTCAACGAGCCTTAAAAATTGAACGGTTTGGATCACTGAAATCGGTTTCAAAATGGGTCTACCAAGTCTAAACACTCTATTAAATTGAGATGGCCAACTTAAAATAAGCCAAATCCAAAATTTATATACATCTTTGACAATAAAATTTGATAGTGGAAAAGAGTGATTTTTTCAAAAGAGTAATGTTATATACAAACAAGAAATTCATACATAATGATGAGGTAATTCTATTTACACATTCTTACTTATCTTAGTATACACTATTTACTCAGTTTACACCATACACAAATTAAAACTTTTAATTTTATCTCAATACACATCAATAATTTTCAGATAATACTAAGCTACCCTCATCTTCTCCAACAAATCCTAACCCTAACCGTGGTCGGCAACCACCGCCTCCCACCGGCGCCATTCCCTTCTCAGCCTCTCTCAACCTCCCATGGCTGCCGCCCCTCCCCAGCCTTCTCCCCCTCCCGCCACTACTTCCTCCTCTCTATCGCCACCCTCAGATCGGATCTGTGAAGAACCCAGTTGATCTCAGACTTCACACCCTCGCCGCCACTCCTCCGTCAACCACCTCACCCCAGGTCGCCTTTCCTCGCTGCAACTCGTGCCGCCCTTCTCCACCGCCGACAAAGATCTAAAAACCCTTGGCTAGAATGAATCGCGATTGTGGGGAATGAATCACGATGGTGAGAGAGATAGAGAAAGAGAGAACCCAGCTCACCACTCTGTTTCTCTCTGTCCAAACTTCCAATTCTCTCTCCTATCTCTCTCTCTCTCTAAAAGTCTTGGCACCAGCATCTGAGCAGCACAACTCCAAAACGGGCTATGTAATGGATGCCGGGCAAGAGGAGAGGAATGCTATGAAGGTGCAGATGATCGGAAGGGAGGGAGGTGACTGCCGGTGATCGAAAATCGCAGAGGTTAGGGTTGAGTTGGGAGGGAGGGAGGGAGAAAGGGAGGGCTGTGTTGATAATTTAATTGAAGGATAGAAATGTAATAAAAAAATTTAGAGAAGAGATGTGCACCGAGTTAATCAAGTGTGTGGAAATAGAATTTTCCATAATGATGCGACTCATTATGGACTTTTCACTTCAAAACAAAACGCCATTGAAGATAGATTTATTTACAATAATAACATTGTCATATCATTCTTGTCAAGTTTTTTGTACGAATTTTATGTATAT
Source organism: Camellia granthamiana (assembly GCA_036172215.1). Taxonomy (NCBI): domain Eukaryota; kingdom Viridiplantae; phylum Streptophyta; class Magnoliopsida; order Ericales; family Theaceae; genus Camellia; species Camellia granthamiana. Next base: position 112,217,493 of record CM069908.1, on the reverse strand, counting down.
TTAGAATTTTCCTTTTCAAAAATGACCCTATCAGTGTCAAGGTTAGCGAGTTGGACCATGAAATAATTACCGTATCATTAAATCTCAATCATCCATGGAATCTCCTGTTCCAAAAATCATATGTTCAAAAGTTCCACCTTTAAGTTCAAGAACCATAAATAAATAAATAAATAAAGGATTTGGATTAAAAATAGTGTAAATCCATAAATTTTGTTAGACTCAAAATTTTGGCCCCGTTTGGAAGGTTGGCTATACGGTATTTTAATTTTTAACTATTTTAGTAAGCTAAAATATTTGTGTTTGGGAGGAGGGTTGGATTTTTTTATAGTTAGATGTGATGTTTGTGAGAAAAAAAATAAAATGATTATGGATTTGATGTAACATTTTATGTTATTGACTATTTTAGCCCATTTTGTATTGTCGATTTTAGCTCCAAAAAAAAAAACAAAAAACCTATTTTAGCCCATTTTCCCAAATATTTTCTTTTTCTTTTTTTTTAAACTAACAAATAGGTGTAAAGGCATCAAATTCGATTAAACTCTAAACCAGAAGATTGATGATATTCAAATATGGGATGAATCAAGCCAAAGCATCATCTAGATCAGGAAAAAGAGAAAGCAATGCCGAAGGAACAAAAAAGAAGAAGAGCGAATACCTTATGTATGCATTGAGTGCAAACCCACTCGAATTTCTGTCAAAATTCGTTTGTTTATGAAGGCAGATGGGTGGTGGTTGCGTCGAATCATGAGCTTAAGTGAAGGGGAATTAGGTAATCAGAGATGGCACTCCTCTTACTTCTGCCAACGACATACACAAACAAGAAGAAAGAGTTAAATTCTCTGATCCAAATGATTTTCCCCTAAAAACTTTAATAAAATTAACAATCAAAATATGAAAAGTAGCATTCATACTGGTTTTAGGGTTTACATTGCAGATCGCGCCATTGCTGACTTGGGGAAGTCAAGTTGTCTTTTGCAGAGCGAGTCTGTCTGAATCAGAATAATTTTTAGTTACTGCATTGCTAGGCACCCAAATACTAATGCCCAAATCAAGCGTAAATTAGCCTCTGTAACTCTACATTTTACATTAAGGCCTTGTTTGGGAAGTTAGCTATTTTAGTAGGTTATTTTAATTTTTAATTATTTTAGTAGGTTAAAATTTTTGTGTTTTGAAAGATTGTTGGATTTTTTTTAGTTGGATGTGATGTTTGTGAGAGAAAAAGTGAAATGATTATGGGTTTGATATGATATTTTGTCTTATTAGCTATTTTAACCTATTTTGTCTTTTTGTAAATTTTAACCTAAAATAGGCTAAAATAGGCCTTGCCAAACAATGCCTAAATTTCACTTTGATACTTATACATAAAATTATAATAGTTAATTCTTTATACTTTTAATCAAATCTTACTTTACTCCCTACAAATAAAATCATTAGAGTCAACTCCTACACTTTTGGTTAAATCCTACTTTGATTCCTATGAAAATGTTAATGTCCTCTTTTGTTACTCTATTATTTAAATTTTTAATAGAATCCAATCAAGTAACAAAAATGTGGCTTGGCCTATTTTGGGAAGTTGGTAATAATCTGCTTTTCAGATTATTACTAACTTCTTCTCTCACAAAAAAGCTGCTTATAAGCAGCTTTTCACCAAAAAGATGATTATAACCATCTTCTTAAAATAGGCCAAAATGAGGGTAAGAGAAGAAAATCATTTCCATTTTTTACCAATACACACTTTGTCTCAAAATATACATCAAATTATGACTGTAGTAAACTAAAACAAAATGCAGATTGTGAAAAATTAAAAAGATGAACTAGAGTTTTGCATAAATTGGAATTACGAAACTTTATTTTTCACAGTAACACAGTCTTCGGTCTATTCCTCTTCATTTTTATTCAATTTCGCTATTGCCTTTTTTTTCTTTTTAAATATTTCAAAAACTCTATTGTCTTGCCTCTTTGTTCCAATTTTCAGCATACAAACATATATACATATATTGTATTATATAATTCTCACGTACTTATTATGTAGGGCAAAATGTGTACTGGTGAATAAAATGGATGTTTTTTCTCTTTTAAGCTCATTTCGTAGTTACATTCTTGTCAAATAAGTGGATTCTATTAAAGATTTAAACAATGAAGTAACAGAATGAGAACATTGACACTTATATAGAGATTAAAGTGAGATTTGACTAAAAGTGTAGGGGGTTGACTGTCACGATTACATGCATAGGGACCAAAGTGGAATTTGACCAAAAGTGCAAGTGGTTAACTGTTATGATTTCATATGTAGGAACCAAAATAGAATTTCATATAAAGTGTAGGAGTACAAAGTGTAATTTATCCCCCAAACTAATTATCAATTATTTATTAAATACTCATCTTTTTTTGTTACGGGTAAATTCCCAGTATGTTTTCTGAAATTTTTTTAAAATACGGATTGTTCCATATAATTTAGAAAATTACAAATATTTTCTTATAAGAATTTTTTATTTAACAAAAAACTAAAAAATAAAAAATAAAAAAATTTAACTGCTCTTCTATAAAATAATAAAATTACTTGAATTATTAATTAAAATAAATAATTGATATTATTAAAAATTGCTAATTGACTTGGTAATTTATTACTAAAATACACTATTTGTTATAAAATTAGAAATTTCAAGGGATGGGATGTAATTTTCAAAATGACATATTACAATTCGTATTTTAAACAACTATCAGGAGGTGCATTTTTAATTTACCCTTTTATTAAATGCTTTAAACCTTCTTCTCTTCTATTTTTTTTTTCCTTTTCTTTTTCTTTTTTTTTTATATATATATATATTTTATGTTACTTTGACCTTTAAAGCATTATTTTCTCATTTTAGCTCTCAACATTTTATTTTTATTTTTTCAAATACTCTCAAAATAAATTTTCGTTCAATTTCAAATTAAAAATGCCACATTGGCAGCCAGTCATATGACGCGCCACGTAACAGCCACATGGTATAAATGGTAAAGAGTAATGGTAGAGATATCAAATTTTCTACTAAATAAATGACCAAATGTCTCACATGGATGTAGGATCCACAAAAGTGTGAGGTCCACACCCATGTGAGACATTTAGTCATTTATTTGGTAGAAAATTTGAAACCTGTAACATTTTTCAATGATAAATTACATTTTGCCCCTTTTAAGTCACATTTTTTCATTTTGACGCTTAGTTATTGTAATTTTCTTAATTTACTGTCAAAACAAAGTAATCATTCAATTTTGGATGAAAAAATAACGGTTTGGTAGTCATGTTGCATGAAAATAAATTATAGGATAAATTATGTAAATGGTCCCTATAGTTTATACGATGTGTCAATTTTGTCCCCGCTATTTTAATTTACTCGATTTTGCCTTCTAATTTAACGGATTGTGTCATATTGGTCTAATAAATAACAACTGTTAAGTTTGGTGAACGAAAACTCAAACGATGTGTCAATTTGGTCCTCGTAGTTTACATGATGTGTCAATTTGGTCTTTATTGTTTTAATTTGCTTGATTTTGACAGAGATCAAATTGACACATCTTGTCAACTACAATGATCAAATTGACACATCATTTAAGTTTCCGTCTACTAAACCTAATGGCCGTTATTTATTGGACCAATATAACACAATCCATTAAATTAAGGGGCAACATCGAGCAAATTAAAATAATAGGAATCAAACTAACACATCGTGTAAACTATAGGGACCATTTGCATAATTTATCCTAAATTATATTAAAATTTAATTGAGTTTTCAGAAAATTTTTTTTTTTTGAATAATTAAAAACAAGTTTAGCCAAAAATAAAAACTAAAAAATATATTTTGGAATTTTTAAAAAATATTTTCACTCTAAAAAAGAGAATCATATAAAAATAATTAATATTTTTTATTTTTTCGTTTTTTCACTAGGCTAGGTTTCGAAAAAAATTAAAAAAACATATTATAGAAACTTAACCAAACACAAAGGTGCTTTGGTGTGTATGGACAATGGTAATGATATAGGAATAAAACTATAAAAATATGGACAGGAAAATGGGCTATAAAGGTGAAGAGTAGTGATGGAGATTGGGGTAAAGGGCATAGTGAAAGAGTGATGGAAATTTGAAGGTGAATTTGAAGAGAAGAAAGAAAGACGGAGTTGGAATTTTGGCTTAGATTTTTGGAATGGGTTTTGAAATTTGGGTTGGGACTTAAAGTTGGATAAAAATTCATTTTTAGAGTAAATTGAAATTTTTTTTTTTTACAAATATGAAGGATCAAAGTAAAAAAAAAATATTTAAACGCTAAAATGAAAAAGTGCTAAAATGAAAAAGCGTGAAACTTAAAGGGACAACGTGTAATTTATCCACTTTATGCCACATTGTGCCACTGGTTGCCACGTGGCATTTTCCTTATGAAAGGTGACCGAAGTTAACTTTTGGATCAAATTGAGAAAAATTACAAATGTTAAAGGATTAACGTGAGAAAAAAATATATATTTTAAGGATTAAAGTGAGAAAATGATAATTAAGGAGTAAAGTGTAATTTATCCAGATATATTTGGAGCCCATTTTGAGTTCACTTTGTTGCTTTGAACTTTTTAACTTTTAGAACATTTTGAATAGATTGTTCATATAAAAATTTATGTTGATCATACATATCAAGTCTCATGTTTAAATTACATTTGTTTTAAAGAAATAAACTTCAAATATAATTTAATAAATAGGCCCTTCATTTTTTTAAAAATAAATGTGATTCAAATAAATGATCATTGATATCTGATTAATATAATTTTTTGCATAAATAAACTAATTAAAATACATTAAGTTCTCGTTTGGTAAACATTTTGGGGTTAAAAAAGCACAAAAAGACAAAATAGGCTATATAAGCTAATAAAACAAAATGTCACATTCAAACCATAATCATTATACTTTTTCTCTCACAAAAATCAAAAAAATCCAAAAATAAAAACCAAACAAAACTAAAAAAGTTCCAAAACAAAAAATTTGCTTACCATAACTAATGCCAAATAAAACTTAAATATTAAACAATTTAGATCGATAAAGTAAATCCAAAATATGCCCCAAATGAACCAAACTAGACTCTTCAGTCTAAATAGGGGACTGAAAATCTAAATCCATGGAGAGCGTAAATTACACTTGCTATTTTTGTACTTTATATTATATATTATAACAAATGGCCATGTTCCTATACATATATCTTTCTGCGTATCTATTATATGTAAGTTATGATATTTGTGATATTGATTATCACAAATATCATAACTAAATCATTTTGAGTCATAACTAAAAAAAATAATAATAAGTTATAACGAAAGACATTTTTTATGATAACTTAAATAATAATCACAATAGGTCATAACGAACATCACAATGAATCATAACTAATACCACAATAAATCATAACCAAATTATAACCAACACCACAATATGTCATAATTAAATACTACAATTGTCATAATTAATGCATATAGTATACATGAGTTATGTTACATCCCTCTAATTTTGCACCCCTAATTTCATCCATAATGACGTGGTTTACTCCCTTGTGAAGTTATCCCACACTTTTCAGAGAATTGATTGGTTGTTATTGGTTGCCACTGCGTACAATTGGGAATAATGAAATGGGGAATGAGGAATTTCTTTACTATACACCCCAAAAGGAAGTGTGTATTATAGAAGAGTAATGTTATACAAACAGAATTTTTATACAAAAAAATTCATACTGAATGATATATCTCATTAATAGCCATTTATTGGAATCAACTTTTTAGGGACAAATTTATTTCGTCCCTAAAAGTGTAATATTTGTTTGGAAAAACTTTAGCCAACCAATTTTCTCCGTTGCAAAATTTGTCCCAAAAATTTTTCTCTGCCGTGAAGTTTGTCCCAAACGACCTGTCTGGAAAAGCCAAAAATTGACTTTTAGAGACAAAATTTTGTATTTGTCACTATAAATAGATTTTTAGAGACAACTATTTGGTTGCAAAAAATTTTAATTTTGAGACAACCAAAATTTGTCTCTAAAAGTCTAATACATTCCAGGGCGAAAAGAAAAAAAATAATTTTTGAGACAATACAAATTGGTCTCTAAAAGTTATATATATATATATATTTTTTTTTTGAGCACCAGGCAAAGTTACAGTTTTTAGGACAAATGAAGATGGTGGCTAAAAGTTTTAGTTTTAGAGACAATTAAAAGTGGTACGTAAATGTTATAATTTGTTTGAGACAATTAAAATTGGTCTCTAAAAGTTTGACAATTTTTATTTTTTATTTTTTTTCCTTTTTGATTTTGTAACAATTACTCTAAAAATACTAGTTTGAACATCAACTTATATTCCTTTCTTGATTTCTCAACAACCAACTAGAAAATATCAAACATAACACCAGATCATCTGTTCATTTCCAAATTAAAATTCAACACCAAAGAAAAAAAATAAAAAGCTCATCGCATTCAAAGAAGTTTAATCAAAAGATATTTATTTGGCTTAATCAAAAGATATTTATTAATCAAAACATGCTCAACAACCAAACAGAAAATAATCAACAACCAAACAGAAAATATCAAACATATCTCCAAACCATCTGTTCATCTCCAAATTAAAATTTAACACCACCAAAAATTCAACAAAGAATACTAGCAAGAGTATATTTATTAGGCTGTATCAAGAAATCAAGCATCTGTGAAACATTACAATGGCCTCACAAAAAATCCCATTCTTAGAATCTCATTCTCAAAATAAGCAGCTATTAGAGAATTCCAAGAAACAGAATCTCTACAAATCATCTCACAGTGCACTTGTGTTCCCATTCCTGCCAATCAAAGAAGAACCGAAGTTACATTTACTTATTTAGGATTAATACTTGGTGAAGCTACACACTCTAGTTCTCAATTTGAAGAGCACAAAAACAAACAACAGACTATACATATAAAGAATAAAAGGAAAAAACCTGTCTTCATGTTACTGCATGTGAGCGTCATTGAAACGTCATATAAACAAACAAAAATTGAAACTTCCAGCAGAATGTACCACTTACTTGAAGGTATGCAATCAATGTTGCTTTATCCTCTTCGCTAAAATTGAAACTCCATACCCTGCTCGTCCTCTGCCTCTTGTAGACATACCTGTTTACATATGAATTTCAAACTCAACAGAAAATAAACCCAAAAAAAGAAAATGGAAACATACAACATATGATAAAAAAAACATGTCATTTAAAAGCTCTGAGCCCCCACAAAATACTGAATAACAGAGTATTGAATGTATAAGCTTTAATCCCATCAATAGCCCATTGTACTAACCTGTATGTATAATTTACCATGCTTCTCTGATTTTTGTTTTTATCATGTCTATTGATACACCAGGGAAACGCTTAAAACAAGGCCACTGAAAGTTGTCCTGAAGCTTAATTTCAGTGATGGTTATGGCTGTCAGTATATATATATATTTTTTGATCAACAACAAAAGCTTTATTGATAAATAAGAAAAGGAAATGAGGATGAGGCATCCTCTTACAAAAGGACAAAGAGAAAACAAAACAAAAATGAAAACCCCCAAAACAAGCTAAACACAGGCAAAATCCTACATATCACAAACCGCCAACCAATCTCTAGCTACCAAAAAAAGAAGAACTCTCTTAAATAAAGAGTTCCTCGACACCCAGAAAGAAGTTAAATGACAAACATTATCCCACAAACAACCCACTTCCCGAAACTTTTCATCAAACAACCTTGCATTTCTCTCCCTCCATAGAACCCAAAAAGTTGCGAAGACGTCACAAGACCAAAGCATTTTGGCTCTCTTTGATCCTTCAAAAGTGCGAAAATCCACTAGGAGCATATGCGTACATCTTTTTGGGGCTACCCACGCCACATTACCCAAAGAAAACAATTTATGCCATAAATTTAACGCTATTGGACAATGCAAGAATAAATGATTCGTGGATTATCCATTTTTAAAACACAGAATGCACCATTGTGAATTTAGAAAACGATTGGGTCTCCTTTTTTGCAATGTATCATTTGTCAAAATGCCTCCATGAACCAAGGCCCACATGAACACCTTTACTTTTAAGGGGACACAAGCCTTTCAAACTTTTTTGCAAAAAGAAAACTGAGGAACATGAGGATTATCAATGATGTAGATGTGAGTGTGTTAGGTGAGTATTAGTGTGGTAGGTGAGTGCTATAGTTAGTGCCCTATTTAGTTTAGTGAGTGCTCCATTTAGTTTAATGCTCCATTTAGTTCTTATTGCTCAATTAATTATGGCTCCATTATATCCCATTTCTCTCTATAAAAGAGAGCTCTTGTAAACACTTTATATATCAATCAATATTATCTATACATTAATTTCCTACAAAAAGACTTACAAGAAAATATCCCGGACGAATGAAGAGCCCAAACCCACTTGTCCTCCAACAGAGGAGATAAAGACAAATGATCAATTCTGGCCAATAAAGAAGTCAACTGAGAAGCCTCCCTATCATTAAGATTCCTAGAAAAATCAAAATTCCAGGAAATTGAAGCCAAAAGTGAGCAAGCCATGGACGCAATTGAAGAATTATGAGAACGAGCCACTCTATAAAGATGTGGGAAATCAACAGCAAAAGAAGACTGACCCATCCAAACATCCTCCCAAAATCGAACAAGTTCCCCATTGCCCACCCGAACAGAAAGATGACGAGACCAAGAAGTGAAAATTTGAGAAATAGACTTCCAAGGAGCACGACAGTTACCCCTCAAAACCACCCGTGAATTCCTACCATTGTCATGAGTCCCATATTTGCTTCTTATAACCGAATGCCATAATGAATCAACCTCAAGGGGAAATCTCCATAACCACTTGCCAAGAAGAGCCATGTTCCTAGCCACAATATTACCGATAGCCAAACCCCCCTTCTCCTTAGGTAACGACACTAACTCCCAATTCACCAGGTGATCCTTTTTCCCCTCATCCTTCCCTTCCCAAAGAAAATCCCTCATCAACTTTTCTAGAGACTTTGCCACCTTAACCGGAATCTTGAATAAAGATAAATAATAAATAGGGATACCACTCAAAACATACCTAACCAAAGTGTATCTACCCCCACGTGATAATAAAGCCTTACTCCACCCTTCCAATCTCTTGCCAATCTTTTCCACCACAGGAGACCAAAAAGCTTCACTCCTAGGATTACCCCCCAATGGAAGACCCAATATTTAAACGGAAGTAACTCTATACCACATCCTAAAAGTGACGCCCTGTTTTGAAGTTGATCTTGCTGCATATTGATACCCACCACACTACTTTTTCCCAAATTGACCTTAAGTCCTAAAATAATCCCAAAAAGTCTCAAAATCGAATGAAGATTAAGTAGCTGACTTTCATCTCCTGAGGAAAAAAATATGGTATCATCCGCATATTGTAAATGAGTTACACTAACTCTATCCCGCCCCACCTCCAATCCCGCAAAAAGACCTGCTTCATTAGCTCTATCAACCATCCTTCCCAGAACATCGACCACCAAAATAAAAAGAAAAGGAGATAGTGGGTCCCCTTGTCGTAGCCCCCGCGAAGCCGTAAAGCATTCCCCCGGTTTACCGTTCACTATGATTGACATATTACAAGTCGACAGACAACCCCTAATCCAAGATCTCCACCGCCCACCATATCCCTTCTTATCCAATACAAAATCCAAAAACTGCCAATCCACATGGTCATATGCCTTCTCAAAATCTATCTTAAAAATAAGACCTTCCCTTCCTGAATTCCTATATTCTTCTACTACTTCATTTGCTACTAAGGCAACATCTAAGATTTGTCTTCCTTTGACAAAAGCTCCTTGCGCCCTAGACACTGTATCCCCTAAAGACATCCTCAGTCGTTTTAATAAAACCTTCCCCAAAATCTTATAAAACGACGTTACCAAACTGATAGGCCTAAAATCTCCCACTCTAACAGCATTCACTTTCTTAGGAATCAAACAGATGAACGTAGCATTTGTACTTAAATTAACAACCCCCGACTCATGAAATTCCAAAAACACTTTCATCAAATCCCCTTTCACCACCTCCCAACAATCCTGAAAGACCGCAATGGAGAAACCATCCGGACCTGGAGCTTTGTCTCTTTCACAATCAAAGACTGCCTCTCGAATTTCCGATTCATCAAAAGGCCTTTCAAGCCATGCTGCAATTGTCGGATCAATGGTTCCCCACTCCAGTCCTTCAATCCCTGGTCTACTCATCTCTTCCTTCAAATAAAGCTTAGAATAAAAGTCGTAAATGCCGCTGACAATTTGATTCTCCTTTCCACCATTACCCCTGGACTTATTTCCAATCTCTTAATGAACTTCTTCTTTCTTTGCCCATCTGCAACCCTGTGAAATTTTTTTTGAATTAACATCCCCTTCCATCAACCATTTGATTTTTGCTTTTTGAGCCCAAGAAACTTGTTCCCAAAAAGTTAGCTCTTCTAATTTTAATCTCAACTCCGATCTTTCCCTCCTAAAAGACTCAGCTAACGCCCCTTGCAACTCCAAAGCATCTAACTCTACTATTCTACTCATCACCTCCCTTTTTGAAGACTCCAAATTCCCAAAAACCTCCCTATTCCAGCACTTCACCTTCTCTTTTACCAACTTCAACTTTCTCATAAATTTAAAACCCTCCCAACCATGACAGCTAGCATTCGTCCACCATTCCTCAAAATTTCGTTTAAAAGATGTATGCTCCAACCACATGTTCTCAAATCTAAAAGGCACCGGACCCCATTTTAATGGACAACTTTCAATCACAATAGGACAGTGATCTGAAACTAATCTAGGTAGCAATTCTTGTCTTAAATTGGAAAAAACCCCTTCCCACCCCAAAGAATATAAAAATCTATCCAATCTGCAGCACACCAAATTCTCTTGAAGATTAGACCATGTAAATCTTGCATCACACAAAGGAGGATCCACCAACTCACTCTCTCGAATAAACAAATCAAAGTCTCTCATCCCCCTAGACGTTCTAATTCCATTAAGCTTTTCTAAGACCTTCCTAACCACATTAAAGTCCCCACCTAAACACCAATTTGGAGAGCACAACCCAAATAAACCATATAGCTCCTCCCAAAAATCCCTACGCCTAGAAGGCCTATTAGGTCCATAAACCCCAGTCAACCACCGCTCCGAATTGTCCAGATTCCTAAACCTAACCGATAATGAAAACTCCCCCACTATAGTTTCACGCTCATAAACAACTCTCTCATCCCACACTATTAAAACTCCCCCTGATCTACCAACTGAAGGCAAACACACCCATCTTCTATGTCTAACTCCCCAAAGACTTTGCATGAACCTCCTATCACACACTTCTACTTTAGATTCCTGCAAACAACAATGTCCGGTTGATGACTCCTAAGAAAATCCTTAATAACACTCCTCTTTTTCCAAGAACCCAAACCCCTCACATTCCAACTAATTATCTTCATAGAGAAACATTGTCACCCCTAACCACCCCTCTCCTTTTCTCATAATTAACAGAACTTTCTAAGTTCCTTAATTCCCTAACCCCCTTTTCACTAATCTCACATTCCTTCCTAACTCCTTTCTCCCTCGTAGACGTATTACACCTCCTAAAAGGTCCAAACGTATCCTTAATTTTAACAAATGACAAACCCATGACCTGAAGTAATTGCAAAAAGTGCGGGTACCTCATTCTCCTCAATCGGGCAAGTCTCAAACTTGCTCAACTCCTTCAGCCATCTCTCCGATTCCTCCTTCCCTACACTAGAAACCTGGCTCCCCTTGTCAAAATGATTACCCGAAACCCCACCTTGATTGTCAAACACCTGACCTTGAGCGATAATAGCATGTGAGGACTCCGACACTAGGATAGACTCATTCACTGTGGCCCTCGGAATTTCAGAAGTAACCCCTTGTACAGCAGTGTCAACTAAAGAGACTTGACGAACCGGACAAAAAGAATTGGACAGAGGAAGCAAAGAAACCCCACCCCTAGCCCCTTCCCCAGCAAAAGAACAATCTCGAAGATCTTGTGCCCCCAAATGAGAAGATGAAAAAGTGCACACTTGGTTAAAGGACAAATTGACCTGGTTCAATGCATCAGAAACCCTTTCGAAATCCTCACCCTCAGAAGTGCACGCTGCATTAAAAAAACTATTGAGATCCCAATCATTTATCATCTGGCCCATCCTCACTGTTTTCCACTTCAGCAGTTGCCTCCGAACTCTCAGAAGATCCATACTCCTCCAGATTTTGCAGAACCTCATGTATTTGAAAGTGACCCTCGTCCACTTCATGAAACTGCTTTTCCGAGTCCCTAATAACCTCCAACAAATCATCAGCCCCTTCCTCTGACATCCCCTTTAATCTCTGAAAATCCCCATCAGACCTATCAACCATGTCAGCCAACCCTAATTGAGCTTCCTCAGAATTCGGAATTCCGCGAATAGGCGACAATGGGTCTGGTACATCGCATGATGAGAATCGACTTCTCTCCATTAATGATGAGCGTCTTCGAAGACCCTCCTCACTGTCGTAATCTGCAACCCGTTTGAATTCCAACCCGAAATCTCCGTTGGTATAGAAAGAGAAGTCCTAGGGCCATCAATTAAATTTGGGTGCCTCTCTTCATGAATAAAATCAGCAGATGAGCTCCCCGTGAGGCCTAGGCCCTTCTCCTTAAAAATTTGACAAGCATTTGGGCCTAATGATTCCAGTCCACCAACAGCCTTAATTTTATTTGATACTAACAGATCTTGGGTTGAGCCCAACCCTTGACTGGGCCCATTAAAATTAAGGCCCCCAACCTGACTGCCCTTTTCGCCTCTTCCTCTTCCTCTTCCTCCAGTACTGTTGCCCCCCTTGATCAGATCCCCCAACTGCCTACTTATCTCCATTATGCCACGTGGCTGACTTGTCCCCTGAGACTCCTCACCTACCTCTTCTCCGGCACCAAAGTCGCCTGAAAACCTCCATGGCCGATGAAATTCCGGTCTTCCAAAAAGCTTTGATAGAGCCTTCAGTCGAACGACCACCGAAATATCATCGAACTGAACATGAATCGTCGCAGGTACGAATCCGTTACCATAGCCTCTGACTTTCAGCCTTGCCTCAAAGAGATTTTCAAACGTTCTGGTTCTACGATCCACCTCTATCAAGCCACCACACTTCGACCCAATCCATTCAAAAACCCTATCATTCCAAAGATTAAAAGGCAAGTCATTGACAGAGACCCAACCTCCATTTGAAGCGATGACAGTATCCCGACTGAGCATCTCCTCTGACCATCTTTCCAACCTTACTGCTATGCTCTTATTGAAGAAACACATGCCCTTTTCGATCTGGGTCCACCCATTGAAGAAATTAGTTTTGGTGCATACCACGACCTTGTGCATCTCCACAAAAGAAATGTTGCTTCCCCAACTATCTGATTTAGATTTAAGCACATCGGCATATGAAACGCCTCTGTTTGCCCCTGTTTTCTGAGGAAGATTCATATTCCCCTCTGTGTTTCCTCGGCGACCTCTGAATACAAACTGATTACTGCTATTATGTCCTCCCTTGGCTTTGGTCCTTGTCTCTCTTTCATCATCCTGAACCTTATAGTCTCCATGGAAAACACGTTCAAGCATCTTGGCCATTGCCATCCACCCCTGACCATCAATCCCTGCCGGAATGATAATGTTGTTACGTTTCACCCCAGCCTCCCATTTTGATCTCAACAAAAACACCTCCTTTGTTGTATTTTGAAGCCAAAAGACTGCTGAACTACTTGTGTACTTCGTGAAAAAAGATCGAACACTGCGCTGCCCCCAAACCTGCCGCAGAGCTTGTATTGCCCACGAGACCCCCCCCAACTCTAACTTCATCGTGAAACTCCTGAGTCGATTTCGCTCAATGATCTCCACAAAGCCTCCTCTGGATTCACCATCTACTTGAATGATAATAAGTTTTTGTTCGATTCGTAACTCAGAAGCATCCCTGCCATAGACTCTCAAACTCCCTCTCTCTCTCATTCTCTCTCTCTAAAACCGGCGTCACTCAAACCCAGATTATTATGCTCCAAATTTGGACTGAAGCTAAAAAGTACATGGTGTGCGCATAATTGCGTTCCCAGTTAATTTTCAAGTGAGAGCCCGAAGCCTTCTATATTTCTCAATGTTATCGTTCTTTCTGTCTTAATTTAACAATTTTGACAAGAGTGCAAAGTTTAACCTCTAAATGCTGTCTTATCCTGCTTTACTTTACATATGATAAGCCAATCGGATTCACAACCATAATCTTGAATTTTCTCAAATGATTCAACATTTAAATTTCCTGTGTCACCATGAATCGTGATACATATGATCTTTTGAATTAATAAATATCTCAAGTGTCACCAACAACAAGGGAATCGCGGCTTAACTCATTAGGATTTGCATTGCTCCAGTTATCATTTCATTCTTGCAAAATAAATCCTTTTCTAGCCTTTTCATGTCTGGCATCGATTTTCAATAACTATTTCTTGAAGAGCCAAAAGAGAAGAAAATCTAGGAAGAAAGAAACGCTTTATAATTCACTAGCTGCCTTGTTTATGCTTAGCAGGCACCGTTGGACAGTTTAAACCACGACAAGAATGTCGTGATTCAAAAGCCTAGGGACACGGAAATTCAAGATCAATGCTATGGGCAGGTTTCAGTAGTGGAGAGAAAAATTTGCTCGTACCTAAACATGTTTGCCAAATGATTGTCAGACACGTTCCACAATCTCACCAAAGTATTGAATGTCTGACACGATACTTCATACATTCAGAAGAGTCCGTGCAACATAACTTATCAGTTTGAGTTCAGTAACTCTTTCAAACTAGTTAAATGAATGAGCATGTGAAGAAAATGTAGATCGTGATGGAAGATAAAGACACTGAAGTTTTTACCATGTAATAATGATAGAAAGTCAAGCCAAGTTTGGTAGGATCATGAGATTCTACCTCTTGCACTCTGTTTCCTAATCAGGCAAGTAGCTTGTATTCTTGCACTCTGTTTCCTAATCAGGCAAGTAGCTTGTATTCATTCTCAAACATGGATTCCATATAAACCTGCCAAAAAATTGATTACTAGCAGTTAAAATAGGAGAGGAAAAGCAAAATATTTAAAATAATAATAAAAAAAAGCTTTCCCTAATCTGAAAATGATATTTAAGTGCAAACATATTTTGACATAGATTACCATTGTTTCCTTTAACGACAAAAAAATGCGTTCAAGTGAAAAATCCAACTGGTGAACTTTTGCCTCCACAATCTGCAACCAAAAAGAGTTTCACAAGAACTTGAATATTATAGAACATAACAATAAATATAGCGATACAATATATTATGATATAGAATTTCGATTATTTATCACAATTCTATTCTATATTATTCACAATTCTAATGGGTTAGTAAACTCAAATACCTTACCAACTCTGAAATATGATGCATGGTCCAGAGTGTTAGTGTAGGTACTCCTACCTACATTTGGGTATTTAGGTTAAATATTGAATCACAATAATCTGTTGATAGAGAGATAATCTCATAGTCTTGGCCCCATAACAAGGAGATATGGATCCATAAATAGAAAGATCATAACAGTCAAATGATTAGTACACCAATCCAAGAACCCCAATCACTTCCTAAATATTTCGGGGTTCACATCTCATTTTGTGAAGCTGAGACCATGAAATCACAAGACTTCACTGGAAAGCATGTTTTTGAAGTAACATGATCAGCAAGTTTTATGTTTACCTCAACAAAAATGCCAAAGTAAGTAATCTTCTTGAT
>CM069908.1:111985601-112201486 GCA_036172215.1 Camellia granthamiana | reverse complement strand
TTTGCCATTGCTTCTTCATCAAAGTGGGTTATCATCTTGAGGTCTTCGTTGTGTGCGGTGAAGATCGAGTTTAGGCATCGTTGATTTTGGGGGTTTCATCTCATTTTTTCTTCAAAACTGGAGGTAGGGATTTTCTTGGAGTTATATATATATTTTTGCAAGATCTATATGATTTTCGAAATCATCTTTCGATAGCTTTGAAAATTGATTGTTGATTCAAGAAGTTGAGTGATTTTGAAAGTGGATTTGTCTCTTGTTCTTTTAAAATGAACTTATGGGTTTTGATCTTCGTTAATTGAAGAAAAGATAATTTGGAAAGTTTTCTTTCAAAAGATTTGAGTTGTATAGTTTTGGTGAGAAAACCTAGAAATTGGGAATTTTTAAAAGAGATTGAAAATCCATGAATAATATTGTTATATTTATTTTGTGTGTCAAAATAAATGGATGTTTAGAAAATTTCTTGTTTGTATTTATATAAATGATGAATTTCATGGAATATGAGAATTGTTTTTCATTTGAAAATTATTGTTCAAAACGTTGAAATAGTCTTGAAATGACTAATTGTTGAGGATACTTAAGAAGAGGGAATTGTGTTATTCCTTGGATGATGAAATGGAATAAAAGTATTTATATTCATCTTGTGAAATTGGCATATCAATTCATTTGATTACATTAAACTTTGAAAGTTGATTGAAAACTTGCATTGAGAAAAGAATGTTGAGAAACAAGTTTTCATGGAATGGTTTTGGGGTAAATACGTTGGTAAGTCTTGATAGGTGGTGTAGATAATGTTGAATAAGTTGGCCTAAGAGTCTGGGATGAAAGACCGAAAACCCGTGCGGATAAGTGTTGAGCCTTTCGGCTAATACCGATAAAAATGACAATTTGGTAGTACTTGTATAGTCTACTTGCAGACACCGACCTAGGGATTATCAAAGTCGTATTTACAGCCCTTGAAATAAATTGTTAAGCTTTGAACAATTGAAATTGCATGACATCATTAAGCATGATGGTTTTCAAAGATGAAAATGTGATTTATCTTCCAAAAGGGCATAGCATGGCCTGTGCATTTCATCTCTTGAGACTTGTATAAAATGTACATACTTTGTTAAGAATTTCCTACTGGGCTTTATGCTCACCCTACGGCATTTTTGTGAAGGAAAAATTGTGGTGATCCCACCCAACTAGGGGCGTGGAAGTATGTGTGTTGGGAGTACAATACTCTCATTTTGTGTGACCCTATTTTGTAAGCCAAGGGTTGTATGTGTCACAGCCCAAACTCGGGCATGACCGGCTGTGGCCCACAGGGACATAGCCCAAGGCACACGTAAGCCTATACATGAACCCAAAATCACAAAGAATAAATGTGATGATAGCCTAGAAATAAATAAATCAAAACCCACCAGTGACAAGTCACAAGTATAAACGGCAAAGCCAACCGTAATCAAAACCATCCAAACTTATGGGATATAAACAGCCCACAAATCAAAATAATCCTAAATGAACCTCAATAAGAATAAAAATAAATATGCTCAAACTTGACATAACAATCTAAAAACAAAATAAATGAATGTCCTGGAAGTCCATGCAATCGAGTCCTCGCTATGCCATGAGTCCACTCTAAGTCCTTCTAACTCTTGGAAATGGTAAACAACTAAGTGAGGTGATAGCTCAGTGAGTAGCAACATGGATACTAAAAATAGTTTTGAAAACAGGGTTCAATTCCAAAATAAGATATATATCACAGAAACTAGATTGGCATACGGTTTGGTAAAACAATCTTTTTCAAAAAGAAGGTTCCACAGTTCAACAGTTAAGATACTCATGTCTCTCAAGAACATGATAAAATGACATTTTCCACTTAAAATAGATTATAACATGAACACAAAAATTTTCTGGATACCAAGAAAATAACAAGTAATATGCCACACAGTTCTCAAGGCTATAAGCCCCGTTGGATCCAATACCGAACTAAGAGTGGCAACCCGGGCCTTTTCTCAAAGACGATCTGATTGAAGGTCACCTAGCTTAACCTAGGTCTTTTCCTTACAATCATTGAGCACTAGAGTCATCACAGCCCAACCCGGATCTGTTCCCTAGTGGCCAGAGTCACCACACACAGTGGGATAATTTCCCTGGACTAAATACACAAATGGTCCCAATAATCAATACACGCCAGTTTCGCAAAACATGGTAGTTCATCATTATAAACATGAGACCAAAACAAATAGTTTACAGTATACCAAGTTCACACATGTTTCAGAAATAATTTGATTCTATTGATAATATAATAATTTAACAAAACAGTTTAGTCACGAAATAACAATTTAATTTTCCAACAGTTCAGGGTAGGGAAACATTTATAAAAATATGTAGCATGAAACTACTCACCTAGAAACGAAATAATATAATCCTTCAATAGAGTATAAAAGTCCAACTAGTGCCCTGAACCAAGTATGAAAACTACACGTCATTACTAATTTACAAATACTAAAGAATAGGGACTAAGTAACCTCAAACTAAAGCGTACTAACACGGCTCATCCCCACTCACTGTTACTCTTAAATAATACCTAAACTCATGTTCTTCAAAGTCTAAATTTACCCAAGACATGGGTTCCGATCGAAACTTAACCAAAAGTAACTTTAAGATAAAATAGAGTTTTAAACATATTTTCCCAATCTATTCGCTAACTTTGAAAATTACAAAACCCACTCCACGCTGTTCAAAAAATTCCAAAACCCTCCAGATATCAACTAATATATCCTAAGTTTCAAACCCAAATGGTTTCACTTGATTTGCTTGTCAAAATAATTATCTAATTTTAATTATATCTAAACAGGTTGTTTTCTGCAGCACTTTAAAGAAATTAATGGTTCTCTTAGTATACAGGAGCAATCAACGAAAGGTGAAAAATGTAAGAAACTAGACTCATAACCAGTTCTAATGGCGCTGATTTGATAATTTTCAGATTTATACCCAAAGAGAACAACACTCCCGAATTAAATCAGTTTTCTGGATAGATTTGAAGGCATCAGTTTATATGGATTTTGACTCCCAAAAATTATGAAAAAATTCAGATATGCAATTCAATATGTAATTAATCTACAGTAAAAATTTTAGTTCAAAATTCATTCGTTTGATATAGTTTCTTGATTTTTAAAGTTCGTGATTATGCGCAGAATTTTTGAGCTAGGAATAATACCCATTCTTTATACATGAATTTAACTCCTCAGATTTCATAACAATATATATATAGACACAAAATACATACACCTACAACCTCTCCATCAATGAGTTATATAACAATAGAATAAGGATAAAGAACAAAGAAAGAAGCGAAGAAAACCTAAGAGGCCACAAGGCACAATATACACAAAGCTCTCTTTCTTGGCTACAACAATAATCTTGATGATTGAATCATCCCTCACTTTCCTTCATAACCCACGGCTGCTAGGGCTGCTAGGGCATCTAGTGTTGTGGAAAACAATTATAACAAGAGTTAGGGTTTTTGTTATCCTTATATACATATGTATCTAACCAAAAGGCTCTAATTTACTATCTCTTTATATTATTTTATTTTCTAACCCATTAATTTAAATAAAATATAACTATTATTATAACAAAATATGCTTACTAATGCCCTCTATATATATATATATTTTTAAATAATAAATCTTACTTCTAAATTAAAGACTTTCTCCTGAAATTTATTTTAAGTTTAAAATTAATTAAAAGATCCTCCAATAATATTTAATTTGCACTTTAGGATTTACCACCAAAATATTTGAGATTGTAATATTATTATTTAATTATTTACTTAATTTTTATATTCGGGTTCTCACATTCTCCCCTCCTAAAAGAAAAGTTTCGTCCTCGAAACTAACCTGAGTAAATCATGAGAATAGATGTGGGTACTTCTCACGCATCTCGTTCTCGTGTTCCCAAGTCACCTCTTCAACTAGATGATTACGCCACAGTACCTTAACCAATTTAATGGCCTTTGTACGCAACATTTTTTCTTTCAAATCCAAGATCTGAATAGGCATCTCCTCATACGAAAAATCCTCTCTAATCTAAAGCGGCTCATAATCTATGACGGACTGTGCACATATTTCCTCAGCATAGACACGTGAAACACATTATGCACTCTTGCCAACATAGGGGGTAGAGCAACACGGTACGCAACCTCACCAACCTTCTCCAATACCTCAAATGGACCAATGTATCTAGGACTCAACTTTCTTTTCTTTCCAAGCCTGATCACTCCTTTCCATGGTGATACTTTCAAGAATACCATATCCCCCACATGAAACTCTAAGTCTCTCCTACGATGATTAGCATAACTTTTTTGTCTATTCTGAGCAGTCAATAATCTCTCTCTGATGGTGATAATTTTATGTGTAGCATCTTCCACCAAATCAGGTCCCAACATTTGCCTTTCACCAACCTCATACCAACACAAAGGAGACCTACACTTCCTCCCATACAAAGCCTCATAAGGAGCTACTTCCAAACTAGAATGATAACTATTATTATACACAAACTCCATGACCGGCAAATAATCATCCCAATTACCTCTCCACTCCAAAGCACAAGCCCTCAACATATCCTGAAGGGTTTGAATAGTCCTCTCTGATTGCCTATCTGTCTGAGGGTGATAAGCTAAACTAAAATTTAACCGAGTACCCATAGCTGATTGTAATGCACCCCAAAACTTAGACACAAAACAAGGGTCCCGATCTGACACTATTGACACAGTTGCACCATGCAATCTAACAATCTCCTTCACATACTGTGCAAATCGAGCTAGAGAATAGTTCATTCAAACTGCAATAAAATGTGCTGACTTGGTGAATCTATCCACAACTACCTGAACTGCATCGTGATTACTACTAGTACGAGGTAATCTGCACACGAAGTCCATGGTAACATGATCCCACTTCCACTTTGGTATAGGTAAGGATTGTAGTTTCCCCACAGGTTTTTGATGTTCTACCTTAACTTGTTGACACACCAAACATTGAGCCACAAATTCTGCAATATCTCCCTGCATACCATTCCACCAAAAATATTCATAAAGATCCCGATACATCTTATTGCTTCCAGGATGAATGCCGTAAGTAGAACTACGTGCCTCTACCATAATCTCCTTCCTCAAATCACCACTAGTAGGAATACAAATTTGGCTACGGAATCTAAGCAACCCATCATCACTAACCACAAAGTCTATATGCTTACCTTCTGCCATCTCTCCTTTAATACGCTCACACTGGGGGTCAATCTCCTGAGCTAAACGAATCCGTTCTCTCAAGGTCGGCTGAACTTTCAATTGACTAGAATAAGCCCTATCACCAAGTGTAACCACTTCAAGCCTCAAACGTTTCATGTCTTCCACCAAACAACTCTCAATAGACAAAGCAACTATATATCCAACTGGAACCTTCCTACTTAAGGCATCTGCCACCATATTTGCCTTCCTCGGATGATATAAGATATTCACATCATAATCTTTTAGCAACTCAAGCCATCTTCTTTGCCTCAAATTTAGTTCCTTCTGTGTGAAAATATACTTCAAACTCTTATGATCAGTGTAAATCTCACATGACTCTCCATACAAATAATGTCGCCAGATCTTAAGAGCGAAAATCACTGCTGCAAGCTCCAAGTCGTGCGTAGGATAATTCCTTCCATGTACTTTCAACTGTCGCAATGCATAAACAGTCACCTTCCCATGCTGCATAAGCACACATCCTAAACCCTATCGAGAAGCATCACTATAAATCACAAAACCACCTCCATCTGTCAGTAAGGCAAGGATTGGAGCTGATGTCAACCTCTGTTTAAACTCTTGGAAGCTACACTCACAATTATCATTCCACTCAAACTTTACCCCTTTCCTGGTGAGATTGGTAAGTGGCAAAGCAATACGGGAGAATCCTTCCACAAATCGTCTGTAATAACCAACAAGCCCTAGAAAGCTACGTACCTTTGTCACAGAAGTAGGTCGTGGCCAATCAACAATTGCTGCCACCTTCGAGCTATCCACAGGTACCGCATCTTTACTCACCACATGACCCAAAAAGGATACACTGCTCAACCAGAATTTACACTTCTTAAATTTTGCATACTGTCTCTTCTCCCTAATGATTTGTAGTACTACCCTCAAATGCTGCTCATGCTCCTCCTTACTCCTCGAATAAGTTAGAATATCATCAATAAACACTACCACAAATTTATCCAGTTGGGGTTTAAATACTCTATTCATTAAATCCATGAATGTGGATGGTGCATTTGTGAGACCAAAAGGCATCACCAAGAACTCATAATGCCCATAACGGGTTCTAAAAGCGGTCTTAGGAACATCCTCATCCATTACCTTCAACTGGTGATCGTCTAACCTCAAGTCAATCTTAGAGAATACTTGAGCTCCCTGCAACTGGTCAAATAGATCGTCAATGCATGGCAAAGGATACCTATTCTTCACTGTGACTTTGTTTAGTTCCCTATAATCAATACACAATCTCATAGACCCATCATTCTTCTTCACAAACAACATAGGTGCTCCCCAAGGTGAGACACTAGGCCTAATAAAACCTTTGTCTAGCCACTCCTGTAACTGAGTTTGTAACTCCCTTAACTCCAATCGTGCCATTTTATAGAGTGCTTTGGAAATAAGTGTTGTATTGGGACCAAGTTAATTGAAAATTCTACCTCACGATCTAGGGAAAGTCAAGGTGGATCCTTTGGAAAAACATCAACACATTCACTCACTATAGGCAACTCCTCTAACTTCGATTCTAGCAATTCGATACTCACCACACAAGCTAAGTAACCATGACACCATTTTCTCAACATTCGGTTAGCTTGAAGGGAAGAAGTAAACAGATAGAAGACCCTTTCCTATCTCCCTGAAAGAAAAACTCAAGTTGTCTTGGCATAGCAAAAACTACCCTCTTTCTAAAACAATCAATAGAGGCATGATTCTTCATCAACCAATCCATCCCCAAAATCACATAAAAATCCTTCATCTTTAAAGAAATCAAATCCACTGCAAAAATCCTACCATCCATCTTTATCTCACAAGATCTACAGACATCTCCCAACATTACTATTTCTCCTAATGGAGTAGACAGAGCAATACATTCATCCAAAGGCTCACAAGGAATAGACAATCCAAATAGATATCTAGGTACTAACTCTTAACCTTCAAAATGAAATCAAGAAATATTCAACACTAGTTTAAACAAAACTAACTCAACCACACACTACTAAGGACTATAGGGACTCGGACCTCGTCTAAATGATGAAATGCAAGACATGTAACTCAATAAACCTATAGCTCTGATACCACAATTGTCACACCCCAAACTCGGGCATGACCGGCCGTGGCCCACAGGGATTGAGCCCAAGGCACACGTAAGCCTATACATGAACCCAAAATCACAAAGAATAAATGTGATGATAGCCTAGAAATAAATAAATCAAAACCCACCAGTGACAAGTCACATGTATAAACGGCAAAGGCAACTGTAATCAAAACCATCCAAACTTATGGGATATAAACAGCCCACATATCAAAATAATCCTAAATGAACCTCAATAAGAATAAAAATAAATATGCTCAAACTTGACATAACAATCTAAAAACAAAATAAATGAATGTCCTAGAGGTCCATGCAATCGAGTCCTCGCTATGCCATGAGTCCACTCTAAGTCCTTCTAACTCTTGGAAATGGTAAACAACTAAGTGAGCTGATAGCTCAGTGAGTAGCAACATGGATACTAAAAATAGTTTTGAAAACAGGGTTCAATTCCAAAATAAGATATATATCATAGAAACTAGATTGGCATACAGTTTGGTAAAAACAATCTATTACAAAAAAAAGGTTCCACAGTTCAACAGTTAAGATACTCATGTCTCTCAAGAACATGATAAATGACATTTTCCACTTAAAACAGATTACAACATGAACACCAATAATTTTCTGGGTACCAAGAAAATAACAAGTAATATGCCACACAGTTCTCAAGGCTATAAGCCCCGTTGGATCCAATACCGAACTAAGAGTCATCCTCAAGGTGGCAACCCGGGCCTTTTCTCAAAGACGATCTGATTGAAGGTCACCTAGCTTAACCTAGGTCTTTTCCTTACAATCGTCGAGCACTAGAGTCATCACGGCCCAACCCGGATCTGTTCCATAGTGGCCAGAGTCACCACACACAGTGGAATAATTTCCCTCGACTAAATACACAGATGGTCCCAATAATCAATACACATCAGTTTCGCAAAACATGGTAGTTCATTATTATAAACATGAGACCAAAACAAATAGTTTACAGTATGCCAAGTTCACACATATTTCAGAAATAATTTGATTCCATTGATAATATAATAATTTATCAAAACAGTTTAGTCATGAAATAACAATTTAATTTTCCAACAGTTCAAGGTAGGGGAACATTTATAAAAATATGTAGCATGAAACTACTCACCTGGAAACGAAATAATGTAATCCTCGAATAGAGTATAAAAGTCCAACTAGCACCTTGAACCAAGTATGAAAACTACATGTCACTACTAATTTACAAATACTAAAGAATAGGAACTAAGTAACCTCAAACTAAAGCGTACTAACACGGCTCAACCCCACTCACCGTTACTCTTAAATAATACCTAAATTCATGTTCTTCAAGGTCTAAATTTACCCAAGACATGGGTTCCGATCGAAACTTAACCAAAAGTAACTTTAAGATAAAACAGAGTTTTGAAACATGTTTTCCCAATCTATTTGCTAACTTTGAAAATTACAAAACCCACTCCACGCTATTCAAAAAATTCTAAAACCCTCCAGATATCAACTAATATATCCTAAGTTTCAAACCCAAATGGTTTCACTTGATTTGCTTGTCAAAATAATTATCTACAATTAATTATATCTAAACAGGTTGTTTTCTGCAGCACTTTAAAAAAATTAATGGTTCTCTTAATATACAGGAGCAATCAACGCAAGGCAAAAAATGTAAGAAACTAGACTCGTAACCGGTTCTAATGATTTGATAATTTTCGGATTTATACCCAAAGAGAACAACACTCCCGAATTTACTGTTTAAACCAGTTTTCTGGACAGATTTGAATGCATCAGTTTATATGGATTTTGGCTCCCAAAAATTATGAAAAAATTCAGATATGCAATTCAATATGTAATTGATCTACTGTAAAAATTTCAGTTCAAAATTCATTCGTTTGATATGGTTTCTTGACTTTTAAAGTTCGTGATTATGCGCAAAATTTTTGAACTAAGAATAATACCCATTCTTTATACATGAATTTAACTCCTCATATTTCATAATAATATATATATATAGACACAAAATACATACACCTACAACCTCTCCATCAATGAATTATATAACAATAGAATAAGGATAAAGAACAAAGAAAGAAGAGAAGAAAATTTAAGAGGCCACAAGGCACAATACACACAAAGCTCTCCTTCTTGGCTACAACAATAATCTTGATGATTGAATCATCCCACACTTTCCTTCATAACCCACGACTGCTAGGGTTGCTAGGGCATCTAGTGTTGTGGAAAGCAATTATAACAAGAGTTAGGGTTTTTGTTATCCTTATATACATATGTATCTAACCAAAAGGCTCTAATTTACTATCTCTTTATATTATTTTATTTTCTAACCCATTAATTTAAATAAAATATAACTATTATTATAACAAAATATACATACTAATGCCCTCTATATATATATTTTTAAATAATAAATCTTGCCTCTAAATTAAAGACTTTCTCTTGAAATTTATTTTAAGTTTAAAATTAATTAAAAGATCCTCCAATAATATTTAATTTGCACTTTAAGATTCACCACCAAAATATTTGAGATTGTAATATTATTATTTAATTATTTACTTAATTTTTATATTCGGGTTCTCACAGTATGTGTATGGGTTTGATTAATTGTTTTGTATAACCAGGCTCAAGCCTTGGAAACTTGTAAACCCTTGGGGGTATTTATTTGTTTATTTACTATTGTTGGATTAATGTATTGTTGCATAAAGAACTATTGTATCATGTAATGCAAGTGTGGAGAATTATTTATGTTTTCCTTTAAGGAGCCATGATGGTTGTGTTATCATTTGGGCATAGGAAATTGGGGCGTTATAACTTGGTATCAGAGCTACCGGGTTTGAATACTTGGAGCTCATGGGAAGTGGTTGTTTAACCATAATGGGTTCATTTAGCATGCTTAGGAAGTGTTATGCATTTTGTGACTATGTGATAACATACTTATGTGACTAAATGGGTATGGGATTGGACTTTTGGGATGTTGTTTGCGCCTGTTAAATTCCTTGAGGTCGTATTAGAAGGGTACTTGATCACTACTCATTCTACTAAGAATTCTTGGTTTTTCGTGGGACGAATCTCATCATAAGAGTATAATCCGTATGTGTTTACATGAGTAAGTGCTTATGTGGGGTGAAATTAAATTGTTATATGGTAGAGGAATATATAGAATTATTGTGATCAAACGTGTAAGGAAAGTTGCGGGCACATGTGGGTTAGTGTGCTAAATTAATTCTATTGTCATTTATAGGATGTCAGGAAGAGGTCAAACCCGTAGTGGTAGTGGCAGGAGGCATGGTAGGGCTCGCTGAGGTGTGCATGAGGTACCGATCCATGAGGTTCCGGTGAAAGAGGAAGAGTCCGGCCAAGCTAATGTGGCCGAACAAGTGGGGCAGACGGGAATCCCGGGACAAGCGGGTCAAACTGCAATGGGGGCCCTAGCTCAAGAAATGTGGCAGGGGCTTTAAGAGAGTTTATGAACTTGTTGTGGGTGGAGAATCAAGCCCGAGAGAACACCGCGGAGTCAAGGGCGAGTTTCCTTAGTAGAGAATTCTTGCGGGCCAAACCAGATGAGTTTTATGGTGGTCCCGAGCCCAAGAAAGCGCATGAGTGGCTCGAACAAACTGTGAAGACGTTTGAGATGCTTCACATCGAAGATAGTGAACTAAGAGTGACTCTAGCGAGTTATTACCTTAAGGGAGATGCGGGTCAATGGTGGAAATATGCTAAGGGTAATGGAGCCGACATGGGAAGCCTTTGCGGTTGCTTTCCAAGATAAGTACATACCTCCCACTGTTAGGGAGAGATTGAGGCAAGAGTTTAAAGACCTCAAACAAGTCGACATGCCCATGGCCAAGTTTGAGGTGGTCTTCTCTAGTTTGTCCAGATTTGCACCAGAGTTGGTGGCAACGGAAGAGCGTCATTGCATTGAATTTGAAAAGAAATTGAAAACAAAAATTATGTTCAAGCTTGTCGGAAATATGATTCGGGAATATGACCATCTTGTGGAGACAACGACACACTTAGAAATTTCCATACAAGCCGAGGAGGAGAGGCATTGGAGTTCGAGGTCTAGGGGCCAAGAGTCTCAAGGAGACTATAGGCAGAGCAAGAAGAGCAGGAACACATATTCATCCCAGTGCCAACCACAGCAGTCTAGATCCACTTTTCCTTTGCCTAGTGCGGGTCCGGGAAAAAGTGCATCAAGTAGCTTCTCGTGTTTCAAGTGTGGCTAACCGGGTCACAAAGCCTTTTCATGCCCACAAAAGGGAGGAGGGCAGTTAACAGTACCACCACCTAACCGATCTCAAAGTCAGTCTCAGTTTCAAAATAAAAGTCAAGGGTTTAATTGTTATCAGTGTGGTTAGCCGGGGCATATGAAGAGAACTTGCCCACAGTTGGGAGGTGTGAGAACCCGAATATAAAAATTAAGTAAATAATTAAATAATAATATTACAATCTCAAATATTTTGGTGGTGAATCTTAAAGTGCAAATTAAATATTATTGGAGGATCTTTTAATTAATTTTAAACTTAAAATAAATTTAAGGAGAAAGTCTTTAATTTAGAGGCAAGATTTATTATTTAAAAAAAAAATATAGAGGGCATTAGTAAGTATATTTTGTTATAATAATAGTTATATTTTATTTAAATTAATGGGTTAGAAAATAAAATAATATAAAGAGAGTAAATTACAGCCTTTTGGTTAGATACATATGTATATAAGGATAACAAAAACCCTAACTCTTGTCATAATTGCTTTCCACAACACTAGATGCCCTAGCAGCCCTAGTAGCCGTGGGTTATGAAGGAAAGTGAGGGATGATTCAATCATCAAGATTATTGTTATAGCCAAGAAGGAGAGCTTTGTGTGTATTGTGCCTTGTGGCCTCTTAGGTTTTCTTCTCTTCTTTCTTTGTTCTTTATCCTTATTCTATTGTTATATAATTCATTGATAGAGAGCTTGTAGGTGTATGTCTTTTGTGTCTATATATATATTGTTATGAAATCTAAGGAGTTAAATTCATGTATAAAGAATGGGTATTATTCTTAGTTCAAAAATTCTGCTCATAATCACGAACTTTAAAAATCAAGAAACCATATCAAACGAATGAATTTTGAACTGAAATTTTTACAGTAGATCAATTACATATTGAATTGCATATTTGAATTTTTTCATAATTTTTGAGAGCCAAAATCCATATAAACTGATGCGTTCAAATCTGTCCAGAAAACTGGTTTAAACAGTAAATTCGGGAGTGTTGTTCTCTTTGGGTATAAATTCGAAAATTATCAAATCAGCATCATTAGAACTGGTTATGAGTCTAGTTTCTTACATTTTTCACCTTGCATTGATTGCTCCTGTATACTAAGAGAACCATTAATTTCTTTAAAGTGCTGCAGAAAACAACCTGTTTAGATATAATTAATTGTAGATAATTATTTTGACAAGTAAATCAAGTGAAACCATGTGGGTTTGAAACTTAGGATATATTAGTTGATATCTGGAGGGTTTTGGAATTTTTTGAACAGCGTGGAGTGGGTTTTGTAATTTTCAAAGTTAGCAAATAGATTGGGAAAACATGTTTCAAAACTCTGTTTTATCTTAAAGTTACTTTTGGTTAAGTTTCGATCGGAACCCATGTCTTGGGTAAATTTAGACCATGAAGAACATGAATTTAGGTATTATTTAAGAGTAACGGTGAGTGGGGTTGAGCCGTGTTAGTACGCTTTAGTTTGAGGTTACTTAGTTCCTATTCTTTAGTATTTGTAAATTAGTAGTGACGTGTAGTTTTCATACTTGGTTCAAGGTGCTAGTTGGACTCGAGGATTACATTATTTCGTTTCCAGGTGAGTAGTTTCATGCTACATATTTTTATAAATGTTCCCCTACCTTGAACTGTTGGAAAATTAAATTGTTATTTCATGACTAAACTGTTTTGATAAATTATTATATTATCAATGGAATCAAATTATTTCTGAAATATGTGTGAACTTGGCATACTGTAAACTATTTGTTTTGGTCTCATGTTTATAATAATGAACTACCATGTTTTGCGAAACTGATGTGTATTGATTATTGGGACCATCTGTGTATTTAGTCTAGGGAAATTATTCCACTGTGTGTGGTGACTCTGGCCACTATGGAACAGATCCGGGTTGGGTCGTGATGACTCTAGTGCTCGACGATTGTAAGGAAAATACCTAGGTGACCTTCAATCGGATCGTCTTTGAGAAAAGGCCCAGGTTGCCACCCTGAGGATGACTCTTAGTTCGGTATTGGATCCAACGGGGCTTATAGCCTTAAGAACTATGTGGCATATTACTTGTCATTTTCTTGGTACCCAAAAAATTATTGGTGTTCATGTTATAATCTGTTTTAAGTGGAAAATGTCATTTATCATGTTCTTGAGAGACATGAGTATTTTAACTGTTGAACTGTGGAACCTTTTTTTGAAACAGATTGTTTTTACCAAACTATATGCCAATCTAGTTTCTATGATATATATCTTACTTTAGAATTGAACCCTATTTTCAAAACTGTATTTACTATCCATGTTGCTACTCACTGAGCTATCAGCTGACTTAGTTGTTTATCATTTCCAGGTGTTAGAAGGACTTAGAGTGGACTCATGGCATAGCGGGACTCGATTGCATAGACCTCTAGGACATTCATTTATTTTGTTTTTAGATTGTTGTGTCAAGTTTGAGCATATTTATTTTTATTCTTATTGAGGTTCATTTAGGATTATTTTGATATGTGGGCTGTTTATATCCCATAAGTTTGGATGGTTTTTATTACAGTTGGCTTTGCCGTTTATACTTGTGACTTGTCACTGGTGGGTTTTGATTTATTTATTTCTAGGCTATCATCACATTTATTCTTTGTGGTTTTGGGTTCATGTATAGGCTTACGTGTGCCTTGGGCTAAGTCCTTGTGGGCCACGGCCGGTCATGTCCGGGTTTGGGGTGTGACAGGAGGCGCATCTGGCGCATCAGGGTCGAGGAAGACTCAGAGCCACTAGCAGACTCAATCAATCCAAGCTTCGCAAGTTAATCAGGGAGCCACTTTAGCTCAGTCAGTGCAACAGGCCTATGCTCCGAAAGGGGAGCAAGTTAATCAGGGGCCACAAGGGCACGTGTATGCTGTTACCGTGCCAGAACAGTTACTAGAATCCTCAATTGTGAGAGGTATTTTTGCTATGTGTAACTCTTTGGCTAATGTATTGATAGACACTGGCGCGTCTCATTCATTTATATCTATTGCACTTGCTTCTGCATTGGGGTTAGAGGTAGCATGGTTAGTGCCTCCACTCAGAGTAGAGTCACCTGTTGATTTAGACCGGGGTTGTAATGATTGTGAAATAGAAGTTGTCAGGCGTTGACTTCCGTTTGCTTTTGTGTTGCTAGATATGTTGAGTTTTGATGTCATTTTAGGCATGGACTGGTTGTGTTCTTAACAAGCTATGATTGATTATTACCGTCAGAGAGTTACGGTGTGCACTTCGAGCGGTGATCATTTCTATTTTCTGGGGAACCGAGTTGATAGAGCCTTGTCGCCAGTTGTTGACCCTCATAGTAGGAGCAAACTTAGTGGCCTTCTTGCAACTCTCTTGGATAGTGAGAGTGACGGGGCTCATGTTGAGTTACCAAGGGTAGTTTGTGAATACCCGGATGTCTTTCCAGAAGATCTTACTAGTTTACCACCTCACTGGGAGATCGAGTTCTCCATTGAATTAGTGCCCGACACGGCACCGATTTCCATGTCACCATATAGATTTGCACCTGCCGAATTACATGAGTTGAAGATTCAACTCCAAGAGCTTTTAAATAAGGGCTTCATTCGTCCTAGTACATCACCTTGGGGAGCACCAGCTTTCTTTGCAAAGAATAATGGTGGATCATTGCGGTTTTGTATTGATTACCGCAAGTTGAATAGAGTTACAGTTAAGAACAAGTATCCTCTACCCAGAATAAATGATTTGTTTGACCAACTTAGAGGGTCTCGTTGTTTCTCAAAAATAGATTTGAGGTAAGGATACCATCAGTTGAGAGTCCGGGAGGAGGACATTCAGAAAACGGCCTTTCGTACGCGTTATGGCCACTATGAATTCCTTGTAATGCCTTTTGGATTAACCAATGCGCCTGCTTCCTTTATGGATTTGATGAACATAATTTTGCAGGAATACTTAGACCATTTTGTTGTCGTCTTTGTGGATGACATATTGATTTATTTAACCTTCGAGGAGGAACACGAGACTCACTTGCGGATAGTGCCAGGTTTACTTAGTGAGCACCAATTGTATGCCAAATTTGAGAAATATGAGTTTTGGTTAACTGAGGTGAAGTTTTTGGGGCATGTAGTGTCTAGAGAGGGAGTAACTGTGGACTCCTCAAAGATAGATGCCGTACAGGATTGGGAACAACCCAAGAATGTTTTTGAAATCCAGAGTTTCTTGGGATTAGCGAGGTATTATCGACGTTTTGTAAGGGACTTCTCTAAACTAGCTGCACCTTTGACTAGCTTGACTAGAAAGGGTATCAAATTTGAGTGGAGTGAGGCGTGTGAAAAGTCATTCCAAGAGCTTAGGGCTAGCTTGACTACCGCACCGGTTTTGATAATTTCGGAAAGGGTTTGAATTACACTGTCTATTGTGATGCGTCTAGGGATGGACTTGGTTATGTCTTGATGCAAGAGGGAAAAGTTGTGGCCTAAGGTTCATGACAATTGAAAACTCATGAGAAAAATTACCCCACCCGTGATCTAGAATTAGCAGCGGTGATTTTTGCTTTGCAAATTTGGAGGGATTACTTGTATGGTGAGAAGTTTGAGATTTTCTCCAATCATAAGAGTCTAAAGTATTTGTTTTCTCAAAAACACTTGAATTTACAACAACAGAGGTGGATGGAATTTATGGAGGATTATGACTTTCAGTTACACTATCATCCGGGGAAGGCCAATGTGGTGGCCGATGCTTTGAGTTGGAAATCTGTGAGTAGTTTGGCAAGTGTGGCCATTCAGGAATGGGTTATGCTAGGTGAAATTGGCAAGTTTGATTTGCAGTTGGGTGAGTCCAGCGAGAGTGCTATCTTGTTTACTTTGAATGCTCAACCTACCTTAGTTAGTAAGGTCATAGAAGCACAATGAGGAGATCGCGATGTGGAATCAATCTGTGTTAAGATTTTTAATGGGAAGGAAGAGAAAGGTTTGAACATTCACTCGGATCTAAGTGTATGTTACCTAGACCGTTTGTTTGTGCCGGAATCTTGTAGAGAGGAAGTACTCCGAGAATTTCATCACTCACGCCTTGTGGTATATCCAAGAGGCACCAAAATGTACCATGATCTTATTGTTAGTTTTGGTGGAGGGGTATGAAGCGAGATGTCGATTTATTTGTATCGAAGTGCCTTACTTGTCAACAAGTGAAGGCCGAACACCAAAAACCAGCAGGTTTGTTACAACCCTTACTGATAGCCGAATGGAAATGGGAGTGTGTTACCATGGATTTTGTAGTTGGGCTTCCTAGAACACAACGAGGTAATGACGCCGTTTGGGTGATTGTTGATAGGTTGATTGAGTCTACCCATTTCATTCCGATGTGCACCATCGACTCAGTTGAACGTTTGGCAGAGTTGTACATTAGAGAGATAGTTCGACTTCATGGAGTCCCTGTGACTATTGTGTCGGATAGGGATCCTCGTTTTACTGCCCGGTTATGGCAAAGCCTTCAAGAAGCGCTGGGAACTAAGTTGACTCTTAGCACCACTTATCATCCTCAAACCGATAGACAGTCGGAACGTACCATTCAGATTTTGGAGGACATGCTTAGAGCTTGTGTCCTTCATTTTAAGGGGCCTTGGGAAAGACACTTACCATTGATTGAGTTTGCTTATAACAATAGTTACCAAGCTAGTATTGGGATGGCACCATTTGAGGCCTAGTATGGCCGACCTTGTAGATCACCGGTTTGTTGGGCCGAAGTGGGTGATGCACCGTTACTGGGTTCAAAAATTGTTAGAGAGACAACCGAGAAAGTTGTTCTCATTCAGAAGAGGTTAGCTACGGCCCAAAGCTGACAAAAGAGTTATGCCGATAAGAGGAGATGACCTTTATCTTTTGAAGTTGGTGACCATGTGTTTCTAAAAATCTGACCAAGGCGGGGTTTGATGAGATTTGGTAAGAGTGGCAAATTATCTCCAAGGTTCATTGGGCCTTTTGAGATCTTAGAGCAAATTGGGGAAGTGGCATACCGGTTAGCTGCACCGCCACAACTTTCGGGAGTTCAGAACATATTTCATGTATCTATGCTTAGGAAGTATGAACATGACCCTTCTCATATGCTTGATTGGGTTGACTTGGAGGTAGATGAGGATGCCTCTTACGAAGAACAACCGGTTCAAATATTAGATACCCGGGAGCAAGTGCTACGGGGCAAAATACCGTTGGTAAAGGTGTTGTGGAGACACCATGGGGTTGAAGAAGCGACGTAGGAACGGGAGGCGGAAGTTTGCTCTAAGTATCCGGATTTGTTTGAAAATGCTTAAGTTGTTTTTCCTTGTAATATTCCCTAGTGTTTGAGGGACATGTGTTAAAATTGTTGACCACATGTTGTTAAGTATGTTGTTATGTTAAGCATGAAGTAGTTACGGATTGTCATTTCTTTGCTTCATGTTTAGGTTAATGTGGACAATTGTTGTTAATGAGATAACCATGGTGGAAATGGCAAAAAAAAAAGAAAAAAAAAATTGATTAAGAGTTAATATTGTGATTTTAAAACGAAATAGCGTGGTTTTGATCGCTAAAAACCCCCTTTGTTTGGATAGTTTGATTTGAAATTTCGGGGACGAATATCTTTAAGGAGGGGAGGTTGCAGTGATCCTGATTTTGACCTGGTTAGCTTATGGGGGTCGAGCTGCCCGGTCAACTCGCCGAAGCAAAAATGAAAAATGCATTCGAAGTTGCTTGTCCGCTCGAGCAACCGTTTATGCACTCAAGCGAAGAATGTTTGGTTGCAGAAGTTTGACCTGTCTGCAAAAAAGTACTCGAAAAGTGTATTTGACGCTCGAGTGGGGCTTTCCACGCTCGAGTGGACCATGTTATATCAGTTCGTGAATCTGATATTTCAGATCACTTTTGTATATCTCTCTAAAAACCCTTTCCTCTCCCTTTCCTCTACATTTCTCTATACAAACTAGATCAAAAACCTTAATTTCTCAAGATCTATTTGAGTTTTGCCATTGCTTCTTCATCAAAGTGCGTTATCATCTCGAGGGCTTCGTTGTGTGCATTGAAGATCGAGTTTAGGCATCGTTGATTTTGGGGGTTTCATCTCATTTCTTCTTCAAAACTTGAGATAAAGATTTTCTTAGAGTTATATATATATTTGCAAGATCTATATGATTTTCGAAATCATCTTTCGATAGCTTTGAAAATTGATTGTTGATTCAAGAAGTTGAGCGGTTTTGAAAGTGGGTTTGTCACTTGTTCTTTTAAAATGATCTTATGGGTTTTGATCTTCGTTGATTGAAGAAAAGATAATTTTAGAAAGTTTTCTTTCAAAAGATTTGAGTTGCATAGTTTTGGTGAGAAAACCTAGAAATTGTGAATTTTTAAAAAAGATTGAAAATCCATGAATAATATTGTTATATTTATTTTGTGTGTCAAAATAAATGGATGTTTGGAAATTTTTTTAATTATATTTATATAAATGATGAAATTCATGGAATATGAGAATTGTTGTTCATTTTGAAAATTATTGTTCAAAACGTTGAAATAGTCTTGAAATGACTAATTGTTGAGGATACTTGAGAAGAGAGAATTGTGTTATTCCTTGGATGATGAATTGGAATAAAAGTATTTATAATCATCTTGTGAAATTGGCATATCAATTCATTTGATTACATTAAACTTTGAAAGTTGATTTGAAAACTTGCATTGAGAAAAGAATGCTGAGAAACAAGTTTTCATGGAATGGTTTTGGGGTAAATACATTGGTAAGTCTTGATAGGTGGTGTAGATGATATTGAATAAGTTGGCCTAAGAGTCCGGGGTGAAAGACCAAAAACCCGTGCGGATAGGTGTCGAGCCTTCCGGTTAATACCGATAAGAATGACAATTTGGTAATACTTGTATAGTCTACTTGCAGACACCGACCTAGGGATTATCAAAGTCGTATTTACTGCCCTTGAAATAAATTGTTAAGTTTTGAACAATTGAAATTGCATGACATCATTGAGCATGATGGTTTTCAAAAGATGAAAATGTGATTTATCTTCAAAAAGGGCATAGCATGGCATGTGCATTTCATTTCTTGAGACTTGTATAAAATGTATATACTTTGTTAAGAATTTCCTACTGGGCTTTATGCTCACCCTACGGGATTTTTGTGCAGGAAAAGATATGGTGATCCCACCCAACTAAGGGCGTGGAAGTATGTGTGTTGGGAGTACAATGCTCTCTTTTTGCGTGACTCAGTTTTGTAAGCCAAGGGCTTTATATGTGTGGGTTTGAATAACCGTTTTGTATAGCCAGGCTCAAGCCTTGGAAACTTGTAAACCCTTGGGGGTATTTATTTGTTTATTTACCTGTTGTTGGATTAATGTATTGTTGCATGAAGAACTATTGTATCATGTAATGCAAGTGTGGAGAATTATTTATGTTTTCCTTTAAGGAGCCATGATGGTTGTGTTATCTTTTGGGCATAGGAAATTGGGGCGTCACATTGTGCATGTGATACATGCACTGTTGAGTTGGACGGAAATGTTAACAGTTGCAGTTTGGGACACGTGATCCATTAATGGGACACGTGTCGTGCCATAAAGAATCACTCTAGAGGATCACTTCACAAGATCACTCTAGAGGATCTGGACGCGCAGTTTGGTAGCAAGCACAAGATGGTTTAGTGTGGCAATGTAAACGTTAGGGGGGCGCTGTGTTTTTTGACATAACTTCAGGGGATAAAATGTAATTTACTGTAAAATTTAATTCAAAAGTCTACTCTGGAGTTTCAACATTTTTTTAATTTGAATCCTAATTTTATTCTTCTTCATTTTGTTTTCTTTCTCCCCTCACAAACCCTTTTTGCCCTATCAAGTCCTGAGCTAAAAGCCAAAACCTCTGGTCTCATGATTTTTGGAACGGTGGATTTGTTAGGGAAAATATATGATTTCCCATAAGTAAATCAATTAATGAAAATAAAAACTAATGTGAAAAAATTAAATCAATAACGACAGAAGAATTTTACGTTGTTCCCTCAATGTGAGGTACGTCCATGGGACTGAAATCTTCACAAACCACCCTTGGGTGAATTCCACTATCAACTAAAGAGTTTTCAAACGATTACAAACGAGACACGAATGGTTTCACAAACCACCCTTAGGTGAATTCCAAATAATCACAAATAATCAAGAGGAAAGACCTCACCCAATAGATGAATAAAAGTCTTCAAAACAGAGTTGTAGAAGATCTAAAATAATAACCCAAATCAATTTTGAATAAGAAACAGTAGTAGCAATGAACCAAGCACAATTTCTACTACACCACCAAGCCAAATCCACCGAATCAAAACAGTAGCACTATGCTTGTCCACAATGATGATAACCCCACCGAAGATGCCCAGCACACACACACAAAACAGATAGTATGAACATCTACTATACATAGGAAAGAATGCCACAGTATCATCCAAAACATAGCACCAACACACATTATAAAAGCTCACTACATTCGGCCCACAATATAGAATCTCATAACACTCAAAATACTTCTGCTCCAAGTACCTGCACAGAAAAGAGGATATAGTATGCAAGAATATTTCAAAAACACTCAATGTGGTCGTTGACAAGTGGGTATGGATTTTTATTCTCCTCCTAAAACTCTTAACCCACAGATATTGATTTCTCACACTCACAGTCTGCATATCAAGCTTATCCATGTACCTACAAAATGAGCAAACTTGAAATAAGCGTGGAGCTAGATCACTGCCAAATCCAACTGAGAACAGCAACAAATTTGATTAAATCAGATCAACAATATCAGGACATAGAATTTGATTAAATTAGATCAACAAGTCAGCTTACAGAAATGATGTACATGGAATTTCTCCTTTAGAACCTTAGAAACAGAGTGTAGTGACCTATCTGCCTTCAGATACAAAGTACACAGAAATGATGTACACAGAATTTCTCCTTGAGAAAATTTTGTAAATAAATCTAACAAACACATCTTGTAGTGACCTGTTTGCCTTCAGACACAGAGTACTATCATATATCATCTAAAGGTTTGATGCCTCTACCCTAATCTAAGTTATATGCTTCACCTATAATGTTAACCAAAACTTTAAATTTTAAATTATGAAGCCCGTACTAGACTAGTGTTGGCACGAATTCCACTGTTGTCGTAGAAGATTAGGGAGGGAAAAAGTGAATGAACAAGAATTAGATGGCATTAGATCGAGAGTTTAGAACTTACCCACAACTGGTACTGTTTTGACACAGCAGCTGCACATCTCCACTGCTTTATACACCAGTACCCATCAATAGCCCCATCATGCATCACTTGATACATCGCCTGATCCTGCATTCTCAAGCTAAAACCAGTTCATACTTCTATTTCCCATCGCTGACAACAATCAGCAGCAAGTAGAATTAATACCTCGTATGCCTTGTTTGCAGAAAGCCTAGGCACAAAGTTCTACCTCTTGGGAAGAAAGAACAGCATAGCTGTGAGCTATCAAACTAAAAGAACAAAACCACTTTTGAGTGTTCCACCAGTAGGTAAGCCATGGAGTGTAGTGAGAAATACGAAGCGTTCACTGGTCCTGAGGCAACTGCTGATAGTAGGCTTCTTTAGATAAATTTGCAGGAAAACCAAGCCACCAATAGTTGACAACCGGAGCTATAAGTGTTGCTCCTGCCAAAGCCAAACTCTTCATTGATTGTTTTGGATTAGGATCACTTTCCTCATAACCAGGTCTGTCGATTAACACAATGTAAACCCCTAAACCTTCAGCAACATCCTGTTAAAATCAACCACGAATCAAACAATACTACAAATAAATCAGATTAGAATGAAGATCCACAAAAAAAAGGGAAACAACATAAGCAAAATAAATAGTATTATTATAGGAGATAATCTTGTGGCAACTATAGCATAATGTTAGCAATATTTTATAATGGGCTTTATCTATTGGGACACCATATTCTCTGTAGGACAAATGCCTTCCATCACTAAGTTTTATCCTAGTTGCTGTAACAGGAGGACCATCTGCAGAGCCACATATCCTGGATGGAGGTGGCCGTGTTGCCTGATAAGCCCATGCCATAAACCCCATAAAGAACAATACTAGTATTTTCGTAAACATCCATGAAAATATGAAGAAATTATTAAATTAGAATACAATCCATAAAATTGCAAGAGAAAAAAACAGTTGCATAGTAAATTTTGGAAACAAAATCTATGATCAATCAGTTTTATCCCACTCAAAGCATAGAAATATTAATTATATTAAATTCATCATAACAAAGTTCACATACAAGTTACAAGAAATGAGATGACACATGTTAATAAAATAACACTTTAGGAAGATATGATGCATACTAACTACTGGATTTGGGGAATCATAATGTACTAACCATGGATATTCTGGGACTTAAAACATAGAACACTGAAAGATGGAGACCTTAGATTCTGTTTGGATAGATGGATTTCAAATAAAGAGATTTGAGATCAAATTTTATAGAATTAATAAAACACTCTCCTTTTGACTTTTAATAAAGATTTTGGAAAAGGTTACATAATTAACCTTGACCTTGGTTCATGTCCTCTCACAACATAAGTATTATCTCATCTACTAAATCATCAAAGTGCTAAACATAACTTGCTTGCCAATTAAAACATAAGTTTTGTACAATGCTTTCTTCACATTCCTAAATCTCCACCACTATATGAATTGCTATTGAAATAATGATATTGCATTGACTTTATAATACTTGAATTCTTTTACATGTTTTCTCTTGACATGAGTTGCCTTATAGTCATGCACCAATATATTGAATATGTTACGTTATAAATTGTTGTTAGTATCTTATAGTTCTTGCAAAATCAAGTTTAGTTGTTTTTGTCAATCATAACTTTCAAATACTTGTTATTGATATATGCATGTTTTAATGTTCTAGAAACACTTTGGACACTTGTTTAATCGAGATTGTTTACTTATGGATAAGACATGGATGTATTGATCAAGATTAAGTGATGCATACCAGACAAGAGTTAACATGTTTCTCGATTTTGCATTTACTAATGCAAGTTATGAGGATAAGATCATATGTCCATGCATCAAGTGTGGACTTACACTTCCTGTCACTCGATCAGTTGCATATGATCACTTAGTATGTGATGGCTTCACAAAGGGTTACACTAAATGGGTTTTATATGGTGAAGCATCATCTGTTGCTACAACAAGTCTTGATACACACATGCAGAATAGGCCACAATTAAATATTGATACACATGGATTAGAAAACGAGGCATTTGGAATCTCAAATGACGATGACAGAGTTGATGGAGGCAACCCTGAAGATCTAGGAGATAAACCAAATCCACAAGCAGAGAAGTTCTACAAGTTGATACATGATGGACAAAAGGAGCTTTATCCACAATGTAGGAATTTTACAAAGCTCTCACTCATCCTTTAGTTATTTCATATCAAGAATTTAGGCGGATGAAGTAATAATTCGTTCACTATGTTATTAGAGTTATTGAAGGAGGCATTCCCAGAGGGTGTAACACTGCCTAATACTATTTATGAAGTTGAGCAGATAGTTATGGAGTTAGGACTTAGTTATGAGAAGATTCATGCATGTCCCAATGATTGCATGTTGTATAGGAATGAGCACAAAATCGATTCTGAATGCTACGTTTGCCATACATCTAGGTATGTAACAGACCAAAATGATTCAAGCAATGAGGCATCCTCTAAAAAAGGCAGCTATAAAACACCTTCGAAGGTTCTACATTACTTTCCTTTGATACCAAGGCTACAAAGGTTATTCATGTCATCTAAAACAGCATCATCTATGAAGTGGCATAAAGAAGGTCGCACTAATGATGGTTGTATGAGACATCCTACTGATTCTCCAGCTTGGATGACTTTTGACCACCTACATCCTAATTTCGCAGTAGATTGTAGAAACGTCAGACTTGGTTTGGCGTGTGATGGCGTGAACCCTTTCAGAACATTGAGCAGCACGTATAGCACCTGGCCTGTAATTCTTATATCATATAATTTGCTTCCATGGATGAAGCAGACCAATTTTCTATTATCATTGATTATCCCTGGTCGTAGTGCACCTGGAAATAATATTGATGTGTATTTGTAACCTTTCATAGATGAATTAAAGGAATTATGGGTGGATGGAGTAGAGACTTATGATGCATCAATTAAACAAAATTTCCAATTGCGTGCAGCAATGTGGACTATCAAGGACTTCCCTACTTATGCTTATTTGTCAGGGTGGAGTACTAAGGGGAAGTATACATGCCCTTCATGCCACAAAGACACATGCTTCCAATGGTTAAAGCATGGCTGGAAACATTGTTACATGGGTCATCGTCAATTTTTGGACAAACGTCATGCATTTCGAGATGATGAGCGATCTTTTGATGGTACTAAAGAAAAAAGAACTGCACCCAATCCTTTAACTGGTTCTATGGTATTGGATATGTTACATGGCTTCAATATCACTTATGGAAAGATGAGTACTAATCCATAATTACCATATAATTGGAAGAAAAGAAGCATATTCTTTGAATTACCATATTAGAAGGATAATCTACTGCATCACAATCTTGATGTGATGCACATTGAGAAAAATGTATGCGAGAGCGTGCTTGGAACACTACTGAATTTAGAGGGGAAGACAAAGGATAATCTAAATGCACGTCTTGACTTGAAACTCCAAGGTATAAGCCCTGAACTCCATCCAAAAGAAAATGTAGCAAATAAAACCATCTTGCCTCTTTCTTGTTTCTCATTAAAGAAACAAGAAAAATATGTTTTTTGTAAATTTTTAAAGACTGTTAAAGTTCCTGATAGTTATGCAACGAATATTTCACGATGCATCGACTTAAGGCAACATAGAATCTTTGGACTTAAAAGTCAGGATTGTCATATTTTGATGCAACAATTACTCCCTTTAGCAATTCGAGGAATGTTGAGTTCATATGTGACTTTACCTTTGATTGAGTTGAGTAATTTCTTTCGAGAGTTATGTTCTAAAGTTGGTTTGGCACAAGACTTTATGCATCTTGAAAGGCAAATTCCAATAACACTTCGTAAATTTGAAGAAATATTTCCCCCTAACTTTTTTTATATTATGGTGAATTTGGTGGTTCACTTAGCATCTGAGGCTAGATTAGCAGGACCTGTGCATTATTGTTGGATGTATTCTATTGAGAGGTAAATTTTATATTAAATTACATATTTCTTTACCATCATTATGATATTTTACTTCTATTATTATTGAACATCATTCAAAATTTTGTTTTTTGAACTTACCAAAACATAGGTACTTGAGTAGATTAAAGTAATATGTGCGAAATAGAAGTCGACCAGAGGGTAGTATGGCAAAAGGATACCTTGCAAATGAATGCTTGACATTTTGCTCGAGGTATATGGAAGGTGTTGAGACATGGTTCAACCGGATGTCTCGAAATTATGATGAGGGGGGTAATGGTACAGAAGGATTATCTATTTTTTCAATGCCTAGCCGACCATTAGGTAAGGGCATGATAGACACAATGGATGATGGCACAATAGAAAAGGCACATCAATATGTGCTATTTAATTGTGAAACAGTCAACAAATTTATTGAGTACATCTGTAATCAATTTTATTATTATTATTATTATTATTATTATTATTATTATTATTATTATTATTATTATTATTATTTTACATATTTTTCCACCCACTCACAAATCTTTTATATGGCCTATAGAAAACACCGTAGACTTGTTGCCATACAAAATCCACGTCTTCGTTAAATGGCCATTGATCGCATTCATAGTGAAACATTTCCAACATGGTTTGATAAACATATAAGCAGTGTTTTGAAGTTCCTTAAAATTTGACTTGATATTAACTTCAATTTCATTCCACACTTACAAAAGTTATGTCGTCAATTGTTTGAAAACAGGTTGAGGAATTGCATAATGCAGGGGATAATCAAATAACTGAAGAGCTTAGATGTTTGGGTCATGGTCCAAATAGAATTTTCACAAAATATAAGCGATACTTGATAAATGGTTTTAGGTTCCATACTAAGGAGATTGAGTGAAAGCGAAAAACTCAAAATAGTGGGATTATTGTCGCGGCAAAAACATGAAACTTTGCAAGTGGTAGAGATGGAAATCCTGTCTCTAGAGATGTTACATTTTATGGTGTGTTAATAGATATAATTGAGTTAGATTGTTTGTTTGGGAAGAGGGTCGTGTTATTTAAAGGTGAATGGGTGTCACAATCAGGGAAAAGACAAAATAAAGATTGCACACTAGTCAACTTTGAACGATTAATGAAAGATGTTGAGGCTTTTGTGTTGGCTTCTCAAGAAGAATAGGTAATGTATGTAGAAGACCTTAAACACAAAGATTGGAGAGTTGCTATCAAGATAAATACGAGAGATTTTTATGATATGAATACGGGGTCTTCTGTGGACAATGTGGAGGCATACTTGCAGAGTGTTATATGCAATAAACAAAGTGGTGTTGGGGTCAATAATTTTGATTTGGTTAGGACAGACATGTCTGCTGCAATTGTAGATGCACCACTTTCTCAGGTGTTGAGAGGCAACTATGTTCACGATGATGGAGATGAGGAAGAATTAGATCTTATGTGACTGTTAAACTTGTTGAACATTACTAGTTATTTATATTTGAAAACAATTCTATAGTTTCATTTTGCTCTCTTTCTTTATCATTGTTTTTGTTAATTTAATTGATTGTTTGAAAGAATGAAAAATGCGTTTTTAATTTAACTATGTGATTTTCATATGTGGCTACAAAATATTTATTCACTATATGTTACATTTAGGCACTATCAAGATAGCAACGCAATAAAGGTGAATTCACAAATTTTTTTTTTTTTTGGTTAATTTTCTTCAAGTATTTTGTTCATTTGCAAATAATTTATTTGGATCATTCTAAGTTTACAATTTGATTTGTCTATTTTACTTGAATCATACTAGGATTCATCTATAAAGCAAAAAGCCTATGGACCCATATCTTCAGTTTCACTCAGGCAATGTTGGTGAGTTTAGTGAGTCAACTCCATCTGAGATTCAGCCAAACTCTAGTCAGCCCAATGATAA
The DNA here is from genome assembly GCA_036172215.1 of Camellia granthamiana. Classification (NCBI taxonomy): domain Eukaryota; kingdom Viridiplantae; phylum Streptophyta; class Magnoliopsida; order Ericales; family Theaceae; genus Camellia; species Camellia granthamiana. Next base: position 112,173,759 of record CM069908.1, on the reverse strand, counting down.
TGCCGGTATACAAGTTCAAACCTTATAAAAATGTCATTATTTCTTTGTATATAATTTATTATTAGTATTATTATTTATTTATTTATTTATTATAACTAGATGGTGCTAATTTATAAAAGAAAACTGGAGGTCCCACTCAAATGCGTAATATTTGGGGTACTTGTGATGATGAGTGCCTAATAGTCAATTGGAACAAACTTGGCCAACCTGATGACAAATTGGTAGCAAAGTTATCATCACTCATTGGAACTATTGTGCGTGATGGGAAAAATGCACCACTCACTTACAAGAATTGGCATAAAATCCCAAAACATTACAAAGATCACATATGGGCACTGGTACAGGTAAATGACACAATATTGTGCGAAGATGATCGCATGTGAAAAATAGTAAACATGAGTAATATGATTAAAACAACACTCTTTATAATTTTTTTAATTTTAATTTTTTATGTGGAAAGATTAATTTATTATTATTTTATTATTCTCTCTCGCTCTTTTCTCTCTCTTTTCATTCAAAGTATGATCTTCCAAGTCATGCTAGGAAGTGGGTTATGAAGTACTCTGGTAAGAAGTTAAAAGACTGGAAGGCAAACATAAAGAAAATTATTATAAAAACCACTTGAGTTTTGACCAACAAAAGCATTATAAAGATAGTAGAGTATATGCTGATCAGTGGGAACACCTTATTAAGTATTGGGCCATCGAAGAAGTAAAGGTATACTCGATCTGATCATTATATATTATTTTACTTGCTACAGTTTGGGCACCATTAATTTATGCATTCGTAATTTTAGGCACGAAGTGATAAAAACAAAGCAAGTTGTGCAGAGCAAAAGTATAATCATACTACTGGAACAAAAAGTTTTCCACGTGTTCGAAGGAGCAGGTTAATTCATCTTTTCATGTTGTATATTTAATATGATAATGTATACATGATGTGACAGAATGATATAATTTATATTTTAGAATATATTATTTTGTAGAAAAATAAGTTGGGACACTCTCCAACTCGTGCTCACATGTTTAAAGTACGTTATACAAAGGAGACTGGAACCCCTAAGGCAACGAAAGCAATGATAGTGTGTACCAAATAATTATATGTCCATTTGAACTTATAGATTAGTTAAAATTTCCACATTATAGTGTTGAGTGATTGAAATGTATATATTAAGTTATGTTTTTTGCAACCTTATAGGATGAAATGAATGAGAGGACAACCTTAAATGCAAATTTATCAAATGAGGGCCCAAATGATACATTTGGACAAGTGATGGGTAAAGAAAAACATGGACGAGTTCACATGTATGGATTAGGTGTCTCCCCGTCTAATTTATGGAGAGATACATCTAGTCATAAAGCAAACCAAGACACAACAATGGATGTTATGGAAGCTGAAAATTCGGAGCTAAGGTCCAAAGTTTCCCATGTTCAGCATGCTCTGAATAACTTGACAAACACATCTAATCAGGTAATTTTTTTAATAGAATTTATAAGTCATTAATGTTTTTCTATACTTATATATACATACATATATCTATGTGTGTGTGTTTGTAAAATTAATTAGTTCAAATTTGATTAGGCCACAACAACTTCTAGTTCTCTTGACATAGCAGCTTGACATCAAGTCTTTGTCATCAATACAACATACTTCTCTTACTCAGGTACCCACTCAGAGCTAATCATATATATCACATTACTTCCAACTTTATTTTAGAATAGCATGCAACGCTTATTTTACAATTAACCAAGGAATGAATATTGTGGACATAAATTCCATTGTTTAAATCTAGACAAAATGTGCTACGTAGTCAAAATCATGACATGACGAAGTTTGTGCTTTTTTAAAAAATTTTAATTTTATTTTCTTCTAAAGCTTTAACAAGACATATCTCCATCGTTTATTACCGCATAGGCTCTTTCTGATTCTCTCAAAATGTTGCTTGAAAGTAATTAGTTGATTGTCATTTTTCACAATTACATTTGATTTACATCGTTGAGGTTAGGGGATCCTTATATTGATAATGGACATGGTTTTGATTGTTGTTGATTGGTGCTTTTGGTTGTTATTGATTTCTTAAGCTATTGTTTGATATGGTCTAAAGACTTATGGTTGTTACTTTTATATAATTTGTTGTAGTGTAGTGAACCAATTAAGTGATTAAAGCATTTGACTTGCTTATCTACTAGAGAAATGCATATCACTTTCAGTTGTGATCATCTTCACTCTAGCACTTTGTGCTAGTTTTTTTTAACTATTATTTATTAATTTTAAATATACAATTACTTAAGCAGTTAAATCTTGATTTACAGGTGGGAGATATAGTTGTTCTAAAAAGTATCACTAGGCCAACATAAACAGTTGCAATCGGAGTACTTAAAAGCACAGACGCATCTATAGAAGTAGAAGGGGAAGAACTGAGACCTGACTATTGGGAGATACATGTTCAAGTGCCAATCAAACCTAATGAGAGCTTGATCTGATCATATGGACTTGTCAAAACAGTTGGACAAGCTATTGGAGCTCATGTTGCTTGGCCTGCTCCATTTGTGGTATATTTCTTCATAAATACTAATTTCATTAACAATTTATATTAACTTAATATAGTTTCAGTTACCTTTATATGTTTATCTTTTGGATGCAGATTTCGCAAGTTATGGATGCTGGTCGAGAATATTTATATAAGTAAGGTTGAGAATTTGGGAACTGATTTTATTTTTGATAATTTTTCTCTCCGGAATATGGATATCACAATGGCTTTTTAGAACTTATGGTTGGAATAATTTTCTTTTAAATTGTTTTTGCTTTAACTTTGCTAGTGTGGTAGAATATTTTATAATTTTGGCTAGAGATTTTTATTGCAATATAAATAAATTTATATTTCAATAATAAATAATTGATTGTGGTTTGAATTTTTTTTGTTTTTGATGTGATGATCTTATGGGGGTTGTAACGCCCTCAAAATAAACCCATAGTATATACAATATTGACATGCATTGACATAAGAGAATAAAACATTCTTCCATTCATCAGAGTATTCTTACTAAAAGACATTACATGTAATAACGAAAGTAAATGCCCTATGGACTTACAGCTTTCCAAGCCAACACTTGGACACAAAAAGTGAGTACTAACACAACTACAGATTAAGCCCTTGGCTTGAATTTACATGTAATAACAAAATAACTAAAAAGAGTCTTCAACTCCAAATCCTCCCAAGCTAAGTCCTTAGAGGTAGCATATCACCTGGACCTAAAAATGATATTTCCATATAGGGTGAGCCACAGCCCAGTAGAGATATACTAAACCAAATATAAGCAATGACTAAAGCAATAGCATTTGATAGATGGTTAACACTTATAAATCAATTGCATCACAATACAGTTTCATGACAATTATGTCCATGATACGTTTCACCTTCCGTTATTTATCCAACTTTCCATTTATACAAACATGGCTCAGAACTTGGCCAAACAATAAAATGAGACTACATCTCATATTAATATTACCTCCAATATCAACAACTCAAATGAGGCTAAGGCTCATACTAAAACACTTCCATAAATCAGTAAGTACACATATTTGCTGTACTAGTGGAGTCCATCCCCTTTCTCCTCCCAAACAGGTTTGGGAGTCCATCCCCTATCTTTTCTCAAACCATGGAGTACATCCCCTATCTCCTCCCAGACAATATGCATATACAATGTATTTAACACTTGTCATATACAATATTCAATTAATACACGTATTTGCTGTATTAATTCAACCGTCATATTCAATGACTTATTCAATGTGATTAGTTTCAGTTTTCCCTAATCAACATGCGATGTCTACAACAATCACGACTATCCTCCACCGATAGCACAAAGCAGTTTTTTCTAAGCAAGAAATAAATGCATCAACATATATAAACTCAACATTTTCATAGGTGAGTGATTAAATTATCCAACTACACCACTTAATCTCATAATTCCCCAATTTCATGAATTAAACTTAATTACACATTTTTCCCAAAATTAATTATACAAATTAATTTATTACAACAATTAGGGCTTTCCCCATTTCCTCAAAATCAACCCTAAGGTTCAATTTTCTCTCATTGACACTATCAATGTCATTTTTTCATGACTTACAAACACATGGAGTTTAATATATGAAAAACCCCCTTTTTCTCAAATTACAAATCAAACCTAACTTTTCCCAAAATTACCAAACAACACCAACATATCAAAATGACCAAAACTTATGACAAAACCCATAAGATGGAGTAGGGTATCCCTACCTCGAAAATAGAAGCCCAAAGGAGAAGATGATGAAAATTCAACGTGCTCTAAATCCACAACTTTTCAGATTAGAATGTAGCCCACACAACCCTCTACCTTTCTTACAAAGGACCTAGGGTAGAAACACACTCTATGTAGATCAATCTCTAGAGAGAAGGTAAGTGTAGAGAGAGAGAGAGAGACGGTTCTAGGGTTTGAGAGCAAAAGAAGATAAAAGAATGAAATGTTTTCCCGCTGCTGCCTGCTGATATAACACGGGCTCACTCGAGCGAAGGAGTGGTCGCTCGAGCGACCAGACACAAAGAATCCTCGCTCGAGCGTAGAAAATCTCGCTCGAGCCAACAATGTGATGCTTCAAGTCTGCAACCCAGAAGCATGCTCGAGCGACAGAATGCTCGCTCGAGCGAAGAAACCCAAAACATAGGCCTCGCTCGCTCGAGCGAAGAATTGCATCTCACAGGTCCAAAACTGGACGCAGACGCAAGCTCGAGCGAAGGACCTCTCGCTCGAGCCACCAGACACAAAACTCAACTCTCGCTCGAGCGAAGGAACCCTGGCTCGAGCGAGGGATCTAAAACACAGAGCTCGCTCGAGCGACAAAAGTCTCGCTCGAGCGAAGATACAAAATTCTGGGCAGCAACACTTGGTTCAAACTCACTACCAACCTGTAACAAACCTGCCCAAACATCCTATAATTTAAATACATAGTATTGAAGGGCGGAAACAAGATATAAACCATAACTAACATCCATGGACCCAAGTCCGGATACAACAACCCAAGAAAGAAGAACCGGGATCGCTATAGTGGTAATATTTGTTTATTATTATGAAAATATTACAGGATGAGTGGATGTCAAATTAATATATGATGTGGCAATTAATATTCAATTGTTTATAAAATTGATTCAATTTTTATAGGCATTTGCGCATGCATAATTGTAGCTTTTAAAAGTGTCAATGAAAAAAACATATAAGTGGCATTTTGTAATAGTGATAGTAGCTTTGCAAAGTGTCACTAAAATAAGTTCCAATGGCACTTATATCTATTTAATGGCACAAATGAATTGGATTTAGTGGCATTTATGAAGGTGTTATAAATATCAATTGCGGCATAATAAGCGTCATTAAAAATCCATATCGTGGCATTTTTTAGATTGCAAGTCTTCTCTAATGGCATTTGATAGCGTCATGAATAGTACCTACCATGACATTAAAGTGTCACTGAAAGGTTTTAGTCTTGATGGTGTAATGGCACTTATAAGTGTCACTGAAGTATCACTAACTCTTTTTTTAATGACACTTGATAGTGCCACAAATAATATCTATCATGACATCAAAATGTCTTTGAAAGTTTTTAGCCATGATGGTGTAGTGGCACTTGCAAGTTTCTACCGTGGCACGGATATAAATGACACTTATTCAAAATGCCACAAGACTAAAAAATGTCATTCAACCAATAGTTTTGTGGCACTTTAAAATCTCACTGAACTAACAAAATGTTGTAGTGTTTATGTAGACAAAAGCCACCTTGTGGCAGCCACCACCCTTCCACCCTTTTCCTTCCACCATTATTGCACCACCACGACACCACCACTCTCTCATTGCTCATTCCTCCTCTCCACCTTATGGAAACCATCTCATGAAAGAAGGCCCTTTTCGTGACAAAAATTTTAGTTGCCATTGAGAAGAATTTGTCCCCATATTTATTTATTTGTTATTTTTAATACAAATTGACAAGATCAAAAAACTAGAAAATAATGGGAAAATAGCTTGTTTGATTTGAGTTTTCTAAATTCACTCTTCAGAAAATTGAAACTTTTTATTTTTCGTATTATTTTGTTTTTACTGATTTTTTTTAAAAAAAAAATTAGATACATCTAACATTAATACTCTTAAAAAATATAATATTTGTGAATTTTTTTTAAAAAAAATTCACTAAATATGAAAAATACAAAAAAAAAATATGAAAATTCAATACATTTTTTTTATTTATATTTTTGTGTATTTATTGATTTTTTAAAATATTTTACTTTTTTAGATACACCCTATTTTTTATATTTTTGTATTTATTTTTTTTTAATTCAATATTGTTACCAGAATCTTCACTTGGTGAATGGTAATCAGATGAAGTAGTAAGATTATTAGATGAGGAATTACTAGCAAATTGGTTTAATTGGAAGATTTCAAATAATTGATTTTTTGATTCATCATTAATTTGAAGTTGATTAACCTTATCTTTTAATTTTTGTTTTTCTTTACATTTATTAGAATAATGACATTTTTGACCACAATTGTAGCAAGTAATATCTTTATTAGATTTAGATTTTGGATGTGATTTTTTATAATATTTCTTTTTGGGTTTAGTATAAAATTTATCATTGGATTTGGAAGGTGAATAATTCTTTTTGTATTTATTAGAATATTTGTAAGAGGATTTATGTTTAGTATACTTATGTTTTTTACGTCGAGAAGGTCCTACAGGAGGTAAACCGTATTGTTCACAGAAATTACCTAATTCATATTTAGCCTTATGTTTATTTTTAGCAGTTTTGTGACTAAGTTTAAGATCAATACACATTCTTAATCCTTCTTTTTGAATAGTGCTAATTATATCACCATAAATTAAATTATCATATTCAATAACACCAGTAGGTTGACTAAGAACACCTCTAATTTTGTGAGCAAAAAGACTAGGTAAGCCATTAATGAATTTTTCTTTCCAAAAGTATTTAGTACAATCTTCTCTTAACATAACTCTAGAGGTAAATACATCTTTATACCATCGAAAATCACTTAATGTTGGACAAGTAAGATTACTAAGTTGATCATGTATGCGGGAATAAATATTAGTAGGGGTACCTATGAAATGTCTGACTATGGTATAGATTAATGTTTTAACACCATCGGGTTTATAGTAACCAATAGTTTCATCAAAGATAGATAAATCATTTTCATCTTTTTGATTAGCATGTAAAATAGATTCTCTTTGATCTTCAGTTAAGTATTTTTCCCACCAAGATTTGAGCATACCAGTAAAACCAGAAGTGATCAAAGAAGCAATTTCAGGTTGAGTGTAATCAAGGTAGTTACTAAAATAACTATTTGCAACCATAGATAAATGATTTAATTTTTGAAGTATTTGATCTTCACTAAGACCATCAATATTCCATTCGTACAATTTTTTAGCAGATACAGAATTAAAACAAAAATATACTAATAAGTTAAAATCATTATTAGCTAATAACGATACAAAACCTAAGTTTGATAAACCAATTATTAGTTTATCCAAAACCTTAGAAAGATTCAAAAGTAAACAAAAGAAGTTACACTACAAGATTTACAATATGAAATCAATCAAATTAAACAAAATATTAAAAAATTACAAAGTAAAGATAGAGCATAAGAAGATGAAATTATTATATTAAAACTTAATAAAAGTTTAGAAAATATCCAAGACAACAATGCTGAATCTCCTAATGAATCTGAACATGAATCTGATAATCATACTAACCCTGATAATCTCTTGTTTGATAATCGATCACATCAATCTCAATCTCATAATCTTGACGATAAACGATTAAATCTTATTAATAAAATTCATATTCAAGGATGGTATTTGGTGACTAACTCCAATGGAGGAGGAACGAACAACTGACTAGATGGGACCAAGGCTTTAGAAGGAGGCCGTGGACGAGACATCTGTGAAAGAGAGGAGATAAATTAGCATCCACTGAGGATAACTAATTGATCAGTATGTTCATGTAAACAGTTAATATAATGAGCAAGTTGTTGTTTCTGAGCTTTAATCCGATGAAATTGTATGTACTGGGCTCTTTTAGTAGATAAATGGGTTGATTTGAGAAAGGCAAGGCGACGGGTAGTATGCTTAATTAGGGATTTGTAGTGTTTAATTTTCTGTTTATGGGATGAAATAGAGGGAATAGGCATGATTATCCACCCTGTAAAAATTCTCTGGTAAGAAAATCCGGAATAGAATTTTGACAACCAGGAATATATTCAATGTCATAATCAAAAATACTTAATATAGATTGCCACCGGGAAAAAATTTGCTTAATAGCAAGATTTTGAACATCTTTTTCTAAAACATACTTAGCAGATTTACAATCAACACGAAGTAAAAAATTTTGATTTAAAATATCATCTTGAAATTTACTAATACATAAAATAGTAGATAAAATTTCTTGCTTAATAGTACTATAATTCTTTTGTGCTTTATTCTAGACACCAGAATGATAACGAACAATTTGTTCAGATGACTGAGGAGTAATTTTCTGGAGAAGGATGCCACCATAACCAATATCAAAGGCATCAGTTTGAATAATTTTGAATGAATGCTCAGTAGGAATACCAAGACAAGGAAGAGACTTGACATAATGTTTAACTTGTTTAACAATAGCAGTATGAGTAGAAGACCAAGGAGGAGGATTGTCCTTTAACCTATCAAACAAGAGTTGACAAGTTTTCCTAAGGTCTTTGTAAAATTCAGCAATGTAATTAAGTGATCCTAAAAAGCGTTGTAATTGGGTTTTATCTAAAATTTCATTAGGAAACTTAGACGCAAACTCAATGGATCGACTAATAGGTAGAATAATATTTTGGTGAATATCATATCCTAAAAATCGGACTTTGGTTTGAAATAATTTAATCTTAGGAGCAGAAATAACTAGGCCATGACTCTTAATAATATAAAAGAATGCAGTAAGGTGTTTCCAGTGTTCATGAATGGATTTAGAGAAAATAAGTATATCATCAATGTAAACGATGGAAAAATGACTAAATGGATTAAAAATATCATTCATTATATTTTAAAATTCACTAGGAGCATTTTTTAATCCAAACGGCATGACATTCCATTCATAGTGACCAAAAGGTGTAGTGAATGCAGTTTTATATCTATCTTTAGAATGAATTTGTATTTGCCAAAAACCACTTTTTAAATCAAATTTACTAAAAATAATAGCTTGACTAAGTCTTTTGATTAAATATTTTTTATTAGGAATAGGATATCGAATCCATTCTAAAACTTTATTTAATGGTTTATAATTGATGACTAAGCGAGGGACACCTCGTTCCAATTCAGCATTTTTATTAACATAAAAAGCAGGACAAGACCATGGTGATTTACTAAGACTAATAATTCGATTTTTTAATAGTTCATTGATTTCTTTTTTACACATTTCAACTAATTCATGATTCATTTGAATAGGTCGAGATTTCGTAGGAATTTGTCTTTCATTAAAATTCTTAATGTATGGTAAAGTGACTACATGTTTTTTCCTATGCCAAAAGGCAGTTGGTAAAGTAGAACAAACAGTTGTTTCTAATTTTAATTTAAATTCTTCAATTTGAGATATAACAACAGGATCAGTTAATTGTTGTTCAATGCGTGTATAATTGACTTCTTCTTTAAGAAAACGTAACTGACGAGTTAATTGATTATATAGCGATCCCGGGTTTACCCCTGTTGTATAGTAATCCGGACATGTGTCCGTAGATGTTGGTAGTCGAGTATTGTCTTGTTTACATCCTTTCTTACTTTGTATTTGAGTTATAGGATGTGTTGGGCAGGTTTGTTACAGGTTGGTTGAGCTTAGGAACAAAGTCTAGTTGCCCAGGTTTTGGCTGTTACGCTCGAGCGGAGATGTTCACGCTCGAGCGGAAAGGTTGTGTTGCTTGTGCGCTCGAGCAGGGGTTTTGGCGCTCGAGCGGAGAATGTACACGTCCAGTATTTTGTGCACCTGCACAACTTCTGCAAGTGTGGTTTTTGCGCTCGACCGGGTTTGGTGCGCTCGAGCTGGTTGCGCTCGAGCGATGATGTTGCGCTCGAGCGGACAGTGTATTTTTGGTGAGAGTTCTGGGAGGGGGAGACCTGAGCTCGAGCGGACTGGTATCTACGCTCGAGCGGAAGAACTTTGTGTTTGTGTCTTGGCGCTCGAGCGGACAATGTTGCGCTCGAGCGGACCTTGTGTTTTGTGTCTTTACGCTCGAGCGGAGTGTCTTACGCTCGAGCGGACCTGTCGTATATCTGAGTGAGACTGGGCATTTTAAATCACTTTTTGACCTATCTTCTCTCTCTTACTTTACCCAAAACTCCATTTTCAGAGCTTCTCACTCAAAAACCTTACTTCTCTCTAAGATTTGATCTACCTAGGGTGATCTCCTACCCTAAGGCCTTTGTTAAAAAGATAGAGGGTGGCTTGGGCTTCGTTTTGATCGGAACAAATTTGGTTTTGGAGCAAGTTGGGTGTTGAGCACCATCTCCTTTGGAACTCATCTTTTGAGGTAGGGATATCCTACTCCTCTTTATGAGTTTTGTCTTTAAATTTTAGCATTTTGATATGTTGGGGGTTATTGTGTGATTTTGGGAAACTTTGGGCCATTGTGTAATTTTACAAAAGTTGGGGGTTTTCATCTATGATAAACCTAGAAGCATGTTTAGTATAGAAACATGGAATTAATGTTGAAACATTAAGGAAATTGGAACCAAAGGGTTGTGTTGTTAATTATGGAGAATGCTCTAATTACATTGATTGATTAATTTGGATAATTAATTGTGTTGATTTGTGATGTATATAATTGTTGTTTATATGCATTGTGTTGTGTTGGAGGAGATAGGGGATGTACTCCACGGTTTAGGGGAAGATAGGGGATGGACCTCTAAACCGGATGTTGTTGGGAGGAGATAGGGGATGAACTCCGTAGATAGAGCGGGTATGCCTATCTAGAAGTGTATTGACAGAGCGGATATGCTTGTCGTTGGAAGTATTGATATAACTGTTATGTTTATCTTTGATGAAGTGAAAAGTGTTGGCATGAGTGTGTGTCTCATGTGTGATGTTTGGCCAGGTTCTGAGCCAAGGTTATGAAATGGCAAGTAAAAAGGAAAGAAATGGAAATGAAAGAAAATATAGACTTAAGTGTCTTGGAATTGTATTATGTTATGAATGAATGTAAAAGTGTTGACCATCTATCAAATGTTAATCTTTTAGTCATTGTTCATAATTGGTTTAGTGTATTTCTACTGGGCTGTGGCTTACCCTATATGGGAACATCATTTTCAGGTACAGGAAGTATGCCACCTCCAAGGACTTAGCTTGGGAGGCTAGTGGCGGACAGACTTTTCGGTTGTCTTTCCTTTTGTTGTATTACATGTATATTCAAGCCAAGGGCTTTATGTGTAAATGAGTTAGCACTCTACTTTTGTGTAACCAAGTGTTAACTTGGAAAGCTGTAAGCCCTTAGGGCATTTGCTTTTGTTGTTAACATGTAATACTCTTGTAATAAGACTCTGGTAAATGGAAAGATGTGAACTTTTTATATATCATAGCATGTCTATATTGTTGGGATTTATGTTATTATTTTGAGGGCGTTACAGATTAATAGATTGAGAAATAGAACAGTCTTTTAATTGATTTAATTCTAACATTTCAGGTGGAGATAAAAATTTAAAAGTAACAGGTTGACCTAAAACATAAGTAGTTATTTCATCACTAGAGGTGGTAAATGGATATAATAAAAACATAAATGGTGTACCTAAAATAACTTTATCAATCATATTTTTGACTAAAACAAAGGACGTTTTAAAACAAACATTATTTTGACATATATGAACTTTGGGTAATTTATATTTAATATGCATTTTACTACCATTAGCAGAAGTTAATTTTTCACGACATTTTTCATAATATTTAGTATGGAGTAATCCTTCTTGAATACAATTAAGATTAGCACCAGTATCAATTAAAGCAATAATATTTAATTCAAATCACCAATAACTAATTTAACTTTTGAATACCATTTTTGAATATGAATTTTATTAATAAGATTTAATCGTTTATCGTCAAGATTATGAGATTGAGGTTAATGTGATCGATTATCAAACAATAGATTATCAGGGTTAGTATGATCATCAGATTCATGTTCAGATTCATTAGGAGATTCAGCATTGTTGTCTTAGAAATTTTCTAAACTTTTATTAAGTTTTAATGTAATAATTTCATCTTCTAATACTCTATCTTTACTTTGTAATTCTTTAATATTTTGTTTAATCTGATTGATTTCATATTGTAAATCTTGTAGTGTAACTTCTTTTTGTTTATTTTTAAATCTTTCTAGGGTTTTGGATAAACTAATAATTGGTTTATCAAACTTAGGTTTTGTATCATTATTAGTTAATAAGGATTTTAACTTATTAGGATATTTTTGTTTCAATTCTGGATTTTCTAAACGGCTAATTAAATCAATAAGAGTAGTTTCTTCTTCATTTTGTTTAGTAAGAACAATGATTTGTTTAACTGGTTTACAACAAACATCATTACATCCTAATTCAATATTGTTATCAGAATCTTCACTTGGTGAATGGTAATCAGATGAAGTAGTAAGATTATTAGATGAGGAATTACTAGCAGATTGGTTTAATTGGAAGATTTCAAATAATTGATTTTTTGATTCATCATTGATTTGAAGTTGATTAACCTTATCTTTTAATTTTTGTTTTTCTTTACATTTATTAGAATAATGACCTTTTTTACCACAATTGTAGCAAGTAATATCTTTATTAGATTTAGATTTTGGATGTGATTTTTTATAATATTTCTTTTTGGGTTTAGTATAAAATTTATCATTGGATTTGGAAGGTGAATAATTCTTTTTGTATTTATTAGAATATTTGTAAGAGGATTTATGTTTAGCATACTGATGTTTTTTACATCGAGAAGGTCCTACAGGAGGTAAACTGTATTGTTCACAGAAATTATCTAATTCATATTTAGCCTTATGTTTATCTTTAGCAGCTTTGTGACTAAGTTTAAGATCAATACACATTCTTAATCCTTCTTTTTTAATAGTGCAAATTATATCACCATAAGTTAAATTATCATATTCAATAACACCAGTAGGTTGACTAAGAACATCTCTAATTTTGTGAGTAAAAAGACTAGGTAAGCCATTAATGAATTTTTCTTTCCAAAAAGATTTAGTACAATCTTCTCTTAACATAACTCTAGAGGTAAATACATCTTTTGTAACGCCCTCAGAAAAAAAAACATAAAACCCAACAATATAAACATGCATTGATATACAAATGCTCAACATTCTTCTATTCATCAGAGTACTTGGTTACAAAAGGTATTACATGTTAACAACAAAAGCAAATGCCCTACGGGCTTACAGCTTTCCAAGTTAACACTTGGTTACAAAAAGAGAGTGCTAACTCATTTACACATTAAGCCCTTGGCTTGAATATACATGTAATACATCAAAAGAAACTAAATAACAAAAGTCTGCCCGCCTCTAGCCTCCCAAGCTATGTCCTTGGAGGTGGCATACTACCTGTACCTGAAAATGATATTCCCATATAGGGTGAGCCACAGCCCAGTAGAAATACACTAAACCAACCATGAACAATGACTAAAAGATTAGCAATTGATAGATGGCCAACACTGATACATTTTCATTTTTCGTTTCCTTACAAATCCCCAATTCATAACCATGGCTCAGAACCTGGCCAAACTACTTATATGAGACATTAACTCATATTAAACATTTTCTCATTTCAATAAAAGATAAGCATACTAACTATATCAATACTTCCGTAGACATGCATAAGAGCAATATCACACTTCCAAAGACAAGCATATGAGCTGTGTCAACACATCACTAGATATGCATATGAGCCGTATCTATGGAGTCCATCCCCTATCTCCTCCCAAACAACATCCGGTTTAGAGGTCCATCCCCTATCATCCCCTAAACCGTGGAGTACATCCCCTATCTCCTCCAACACAACACACAATGCATATAAACAATTATTATACACATCAATCAATACATAAATTTAATGTATTCCTTCAACTGTCACACTCAATGACACATCTCAATGATCGGTTTTAGTTTGCCTAATCATCATGCATTGTCTACAACAATCAAGACTATCCTCCACCGATAGCCCAAAGCAGTTATTTCTAAACAGAAAATAAATGCGCAAATGGATATTAAATCAACATTTCAATTCGGTGAGTGGTAAGTAATTCAACTACACCCTTTAACCCCATACACTTCCAATCCCAACATTTCCATTTCATTTCCTCATTTCTCACAATTAATTATACTAATTAATTAATCAATGTAATTAGGGCATTTTCCATAATTAACATTTCAACCCTTAGGTTCCATTTTCATCAATATTCCAACATTTATTCCATTTCTCCATGCCAAACATGCATCTAGGTTTGTTATAAACAAAACCCCAACTTATGTGAAATTACACAAAAGCCCCAAACTTTCGCCAAATTACCCAACCAACCCCAACATCTCAAAATACTAAAATTTAAAGACAAAATCCATAGAGAGGAGTAGGATATCCCTACCTCAAAAGATGAGCTCCAACGGAGATGAAGACAAAAATCAAAATGCTCCAAATCCCGAAATTTTCAGATTAAAAGATAGCCCTCGACGATCAACAACTTTTTTGTAAAGGCCAAAGGTGAGCAAACCACTCCTACTAGATCAATACCTAGAGAGAAGGTAGAGTTCTAGAGTGAGAAGCTCAACAATGGTGTTTTTGGAAAAGTAGGAGAGAGAAGAGAAAGTGAAAAAGTGATTTAAAATGCCCAGCCACTCTCAGTTATACGACAGGTCCGCTCGAGCGTAGAACACATCGCTCGAGCGTAAAGACACATAAAACATGGTCCGCTCGAGCTCAGTAAGTCCCGCTCGAGCGTGAAATCCAGTCCGCTCGAGCGTGAATCTCCCCCTCCCAGAACTTTTACCAGAAATGTACTGTCCGCTCGAGCGCTAACAATCCCGCTCGAGCGCTACCCGCTCGAGCGCAAAAATCACACCTGCAGAAGTTTTGCAGGGGCACGAGATACTGGAAGTATGCAATGTCCGCTCGAGCGCTCAAGGGCCCGCTCGAGCGAAAAGACCAAAATATCCAAAAAGAGGAATTTAAACCAAGACTCAATCCACCCACTCGAGACAAGTCCAACACATCCTAAAATCCAAACAAATGACATTAAAGGATGACAACAAGGTAGACACAACTACCAACTCCACGGAACCGAGTCCGGAATACAACTGTACAGTAAAGGGAATACCGGGATCACTATATCTTTATACCATCGAAAATCACTTAATGTTGGACAAGTAAGATCACTAAGTTGATCATGTATGCGAGAATAAATATTAGTAGGGGTACCTATGAAATGTCTGACTACGGTATAGATTAATGTATTAACACCATCAGGTTTATAGTAACCAATAGTTTCATCAAAGATAGGTAAATCATTTTCATCTTTTTGATTAGCATGTAAAATAGATTCTCTTTGATCTTCAGTTAAGTATTTTTCCCACCAAGATTTGAGCATACGAGTAAAACCAGAAGTGATTAAAGAAGCAATTTCAGGTTGAGTGTAATCAGGGTAGTTACTAAAATAACTATTTGTAACCATAGATAAATGATTTAATTTTTGAAGTATTTGATCTTCACTAAGTGTAATACCCCTGTTCTGTATTATGTTAATTGGTCCTTACTATGAGTATGACTCTGTGTTTAATATGATTTTGTGTGCCACTATGTGAAAATATGTGGTTTTGAATTTCTATCTGTTCATCGTAGGAATATCTGTTTGATTATCTGCTTTGGAAATTAAATTGAAGGCCTTATCGGCCACGAAACCCGAAATTGACTACGCCCTTGTGATTAGCGTAATTTTTAGAGCTTGCGGTGAAATTTGATTGGAAATTGATTCGGATCAAAATAATTAGATTCAGAACGATTAATTAGGTGCCCAATTATTTAATATTGTTATTTTTTATTAGTGGGACTTACCTTAAGGGCACTATACACTCAATATCCCTCTTTTATTTCATTTGGCTGATCTTGGACTCCTTAGAGAGAGAGAGGGCCGGATATAGAGAGAGAAAGAGGAGGAGTTGTGTAATTTTGGCTCAAGGTTTGGGAATTTGAAGGTTAAACTCAAGATTCAACTAGAAATTGGGAAGGTTAAGGCTCCTAGGTGAGTATTCAACCCTTGACTCATGGATTTTTGTTTGTAATTTGTAAAATTCAAGTTTGATTAATGGCCAAGAAAATGAGTTAGTTTAACTATAAGGAAATTGAGCTGATTTTGTTGTAATTGAAGTCAATAGATGCATGCATGTAGGAAATTGCTATAAATTTCCATGTTTGAGCACAATGTGTATGATCCATGTTGAATTTTTGGTTTAAGTCCATGTAATTGATCATCTCTTCACCAATTAAGTTGAGAATAATGAGCATCTCCCACATGCATATGTAAATCATGCAAGTATGAGTTTGAATGTTTGAATTTAATGTGTTGGTGTTGAGTTTGGGTCAATTTGAGACATGCACGTGTTTGATTCATGGAATTGAGCTTCATAATGGTGTAATTTAGTGTTTGTACCATGCTAGTACATGTATATGTGGAATTTGAGCGGAAATAATGCATTTGGAACCTTTGAACATCAAAATTGAAGCTCAAGAACATGTTCTAGATTTTCCAGAATTTTGATGCCCGCTCAAGCGGGGAAGCCGCCGCTCGAGCGTGAAATTTGTGCTCCTAGTATTTTCTGCAGGCATGGATGTCCGCTCAAGCGGGAAAGTTCACGCTCGAGCGTGGAGCCATGTAGAGAGGCCTTCCACTCGAGCGCCAGAATTTACGCTCGAGCGCAATTTTCACATATCCAGTACTTTTGCAGGCCTCAAGGGTCCGCTCGAGCGGGGAAGTGCACGCTCGAGTAGGGACCCTGTTTTCTGAAATTTTGAAAAGACATTCTGTGTTTCATTTTTTGTTCTCTTTCACTCCCAAGTACCCTTAGGCATGCATTGAGAATTGTAATTGAGTTAAAGAGATAAGAATGAAGCCTAAAGAGGAAAATGTGAATTTAGAACGGATTGAATTGTTTGTGACCCTTTTGTGTTCATGGAATGTGTAGGGTCGAGCTCCAGGGCAAACCAACCAACCGATCACTATGAGTAATATCGATATTTGAAACTTGTCATTTGTCCAATTGCATATTTCCTTATAAGCCTTATAAGTTTGCCAGTTTGAATTATGGACAAATGTTTGATATGAATGAAAGAATGGGCCGGAGGCCGTTTTGACAAGAATGATTGGGCCAGAGGCCGTTTTGACAGGAATGAAGGGGCCAGAGGCCATTTTGACAAGAATGAATGGGCCAGAGGCCGTTATGACATGAATGAATGGGCCAGAGGCCAGTTTGCCATCCGAATGGGCCTAAGGCCGTTGTGATGCAAATAAAAGTTTAAATGGGCCAAAGGCCAGTTTGTTCAGAACCGCAGTCACTTCACTTAAATTATGTATATATGTTATAGCAATATGAAATGGGCCCAAGGCTGTGTGAAGCATGTTGTTCTACATATCGTTTGTATAACTTTTGTATTTGATATTATTCACTGGGCTATCGCTCACGCTCATTCATGTGTTTGTAGGTGAGCCAAGAGAAGTCCAAACCTAGCCCCAGTGAAGCCTATGTGGAACAACAAAGGTTTTGAGAGAGTCAGCCCTTGTGTCTCACGCACGAGACCCCCTTCGCCCTTTTTGTTATGTATTCATATTTTTTTATGTTGGCGAAAACTTTGCATGTGTTGTATATGGTCGTGATGGGTTGACTTAGACTTATAGATCCTGTATGTACAGAACTTTATGTAGTACATATTTTGTTGTGAGTTATTAATATGCATATGTATAGTTTGTTATGACGTGCCATGTAAGCACAACTCTATGGACAAAGTTTTAAATTGCTTCCGTTTGGCCCCCATTAACTCTGTTAAAATAAGTTTGGTTTGGTTTGAGGCCATAGATAATCTCATGATTACTGGCCGGTTATGTCTTTAACCCACGAGGGGCGGGTTCGGGTCATGACAGAGTGGTATCAAAATACGAGTTAATAACTCACACACTTGTCCAAAAGAGCAGTAAGCGTCTAGAAAAGACTTAGGATGCATTCATGTGATAAGTATGACCTTGATAGTATCGAGAATGCATCTAAATGTTTCAATGTGAACAACTATATGTTATACAATTGTGATTTGCTTGCTTTGCAAATTATTCGAATATGTATACTCTTTAATATATATGTATACCTGTGAATCTTTTGTACAAAGTATAATGTGAGTCTAATCAGATGGTGAGAACAAGAGGCGATGAGATAGAAGAGTCCTCTACTGCCAGAATAGACAGAATGGAAAGACTGATACAAGAAATGGCAGAAGCTTTGAGACAGCAACAGGAGTGGCAACAACAGTGGCAGCAACCACACCCGCCACCTCCACCTCCGGCACCACCCGTGCCAGATAATCAGAATGATGATCGGATAATAGCTCTCACCAAAGAATTCAAGAAGATGAAACCACCACAGTTCCATGGTAGATTAGATCCGTTGAAAGTCGAGGCATGGGTTCTCGGCATTGAGAAATTGTTTGAAGTGTTCCCTTGCTCGGAGACACAGAAAGTGCTTCTAGCCACTTTTATGCTAGAAGACGAGGCAAGGAGATGGTGGATGTTAATGCGAGAAAATCACAAGGATGTTGATTGGGTGAAATTTTTGGAGATTTTCTATGACAAGTACTTCCCACAGTGTGTTCGGGATAGGAAAGTAGCAGAGTTCATGGAACTTAAACAAGACAGTATGACTGTAGCTGAGTATGAGGCCAAATTCACTGAATTGGCCAGGTTTGCACTTCATGTGATTGATACCGATTACAAGAAAGCGAGACATTTTGAAGGTGGGCTCCGAAGTGACATTTTAGAGAGGGTGAACATCTTGAAGCTGGAAACCTACATTGGGGTGCTAGACAGGGCTATCATATCAGAGGCTAACATAGCTAGACAGGCTAAGCCAATGACAGAATGGAAAGGCAATAAAAGGCAAGGCTTCTTTTCAAAGAAGAAATTTCTGGTGAAGCAAAACACGGGCTCCTCAAATACTTCAAATTATTCCCGAGACACAGCTCCCATGTGCAATATTTGTAGCAAAAGGCACTGTGGAGTTTGTTACCGTGTGTCAGGAGCCTGTTTCAAGTGTGGTAAACAAGGGCACATGGCCCGAGATTGTAATCAGAATGGTGGAAAGCTAGCTGCTAGCTCAACTGCATCGATCCCGAAAGCCGGGAAATACTTTGAAGTCTGCTACCAATACTATCGGGGATACTGTGAGACAGGGGAGAGTGTTTGCACTTGTTCCGGGCGATACACGGGATGCCAACGCAGTTGTCTCAGGTACTATTTCTATATGTAATCAGGATGCTTTTGTGTTAATTGACTCCGGATCCACACACTCTTTTGTGACATGTGCATTTGCATTTTAGACTGAATAGACCTTTAGAATTTACTGCCATATCTGCTATGTGTGTCTGCTCCATCTGGGGAATCTGTGTTGTGTAAATCTATATACCAGTTTTGTGATATGCGTGTTGAGGATGCCATCCTATATGTAGATTTGTAACCCTTGAACTTTAGGCATTTCGATGTAATTTTGGGCATGGATTGGTTGACCAAATATTGTGCCACCATTGATTGTGTGACAAAACGGGTTGTGTTTAACCCACCAGAACAGAAAGAGATTATGTTTGTGGGTAATGGGGTAGTGCCTCCACCTTATTTGATATCTACAATAAAAGCATGCAAACTGATCAGGAAAGGGTGTCAGGGTTACTTGTGCTATGTGTTGTCTGAACAATCTGTGAATGTTGAATTGAACGATATCCCTATTGTTAGAGAATTTCCAGATGTGTTTCCAAATGAATTACCAGGGGAATTGGTAGACAGGGAGATATAGTTTACAATCGAGACTGTGCCAGGCACCCAGCCCATTTCCAAAACTCCCTATAGAATGGCTACTGGCGAAATGAAAGAATTGAAAGAACAGTTGCAAGACCTGCTTGACAAGGGGTTTATTCGACCTAGCACTTCGCCTTGGGGTGCACCAGTATTATTTGTGAAAAAGAAGGATGGAACCCTACGCCTGTGTATCGATTATCGGGAATTAAACAAGGTAACAATAAAGAAAAAATATCCCCTACCCTGTATTGATGACTTATTTGACCAGTTGCAGGGATCACAGGTGTTTTCGAAGATTGATTTGAGGTCCGGGTATCATCAGTTGAAAGTTAAGGCAGAAGATGTGGAGAAAACCGCATTCAGAACGAGGTATGGACATTTTGAGTTTCTTGTTATGCCATTTGGAGTGACTAATGCTCCGGCAGCATTTATGGACTTAATGAACCGAATTTTTAAAACCTACCTTGACGAATTCGTTGTGGTTTTTATTGATGACATTTTGATATATTCTAAAGATAG
Source organism: Camellia granthamiana (assembly GCA_036172215.1). NCBI lineage: Eukaryota > Viridiplantae > Streptophyta > Magnoliopsida > Ericales > Theaceae > Camellia > Camellia granthamiana. The sequence goes on along the minus strand of CM069908.1, from coordinate 112,153,112 downwards.
ACTTGAACACGAACATCATTTGAGAACTGCCCTACAAATACTTCGGGAAAGAAAATTATTTGTTAAACTAAAGAAATGTGAGTTTTGGTTCGATGAAGTTGTTTTCTTAGGGCATGTTATCAACAAGGAGGGAATTTCGGTGGACCCATAGAAAATAGAGGCAATTGTGAATTGGCCTACACCGACGAATGTGACAGAAGTCCGTAGCTTCATGGGCTTAGCCGGGTATTACAGGAGGTTTGTGAAATTTTTTTCGAAGATAGCTGTAACTCTTACCCAGTTGACACGCAAGGGGCAATCATTTGAATGGAACGATGAAAGAGAATCAGCCTTTCATGAATTGAAAACAAGATTGACCACTGCACCGATTTTGACACTACCTTCAGGTACAGAGAATTTTGTAATTTTCAGTGATGCGTCTTATAAAGGTTTGGGTTGTGTGTTAATGCAGAATGGAAAAGTTATTGCTTACGCCTCCCGACAGTTGAGGCCACACGAGAAGAATTATCCAACACATGACCTAGAATTGGCCGCAGTTGTTTTTGCTTTGAAAATCTGGCGGCATTATCTATATGGAGCAAAGTGCGAAGTCTACACGGATTACAAAAGTCTGAAATACTTCTTCACGCAGAAGGAGTTGAATATGCGACAGAGGAGATGGCTGGAACTGATAAAGGATTATGATTTAGAGATTCAGTATCACCTCGGGAAAGCTAACACAGTTGCTGATGCCTTGAGCAGAAAATCAACGGGGAATATGGCTTGTTTGCTTACTGAACAGAAAAAGATCTTGCAAGATTTTGAGAAGTCTGAAATTAAAGTGGTAATGTGTGAACAGGGTGGGTTGATAGCCACTATTATAGCCGAGCTGGCAATCATTGATGAAATCAAACCGAAACAGAAAGAGGATGAATTCCTCAAGAAGGTGATAGACGAATTTGAGACAAGTCCGAAAGCAGAGTTTGGCGTTGTAAATGAAGTGTTGAGATTTCGAAACAAAATGTGTGTCCCAGATATTCCGGAACTAAAGAAGAGGGTTTTAGATGAAGCCCACAGATCCGTATTTGCTATGCATCCGGGTAATAATAAAATGTATCGGGATTTGAAACGAACCTATTGGTGGCCTAAAATGAAGAAAGAAATTGTAGAATATGTGTCCAAGTGTCTTCAATGTCAGCAAGTTAAAGCTGAACATCAGAAACCAGGCGGTCTACTTTAACCTCTCCCTATTCCTGAATGGAAATGAGAGCATGTGACTATAGATTTCGTTGTTGGCCTACCTCGGACTTCTCGAGGTATGGATTCTATTTGGGTTGTAGTTGATAGACTGACTAAATCTGCACATTTTCTACCAGTTAGAACCACGTTTAATGCTAATAGACTGGCTACCATTTATGTTGATGAGATTGTCTATTTACACGGAGTTCCGGTATCCATTGTGTCGGATAGAGATCCGAAATTTGTATCTAGATTGTGGAAGAGTTTGCAGGACGCTATGGGGATAGAACTAAGATTCAGTACTACATTCCACCCACAGACCGATGGGTAATCAGAACGAACAATACAAACTTTGGAAGACATGCTTCGGATGTGTGCTTTGGACTTTCAGGGGAGTTGGGAAGATTATTTGCCACTTGCGGAATTTGCTTATAATAACAGCTTCCACTCTAGCATCGGTATGGCACCATACGAGGCTTTGTATGGTAGAAGGTGTAGATCACCTATTTGTTGGACAGAAGTTGGGGATAAAGCTTTACTTGGGCCTGAAATTGTGCAAGACACTTTTGAGAAAATCAAGATCATTCGGCAAAGGCTCAAAACAGCTCAGGACCGACAAAAGAATTATGCAGATGTTCGGAGAAGACCTCTTGAGTATGAGGTTGGTGACCATGTGTTCATCCGTGTATCTCCGATGAAAGGCCAAGTCAGGTTTGGAAAGAAGGGCAAGTTGTCGCCCCGTTACATTGGGCCGTTTCAGATTCTGGAAAGGCTTGGCCCAGTTGCCTATAGAGTTGCTTTGCCACCAGGATTCGAACAAATCCATAACGTGTTTCATGTGTCGATGTTGAGGGGTTACCTCCGAGACCCGTTCCATGTGATTGATTATCACCTGGTAGCTATTGACAAAAATATGGAATATACCGAATGGCCGGAATGAATTGTTGATCGGCAAGTGAAACAATTGAGAAGCAAGTCCATCCCAATGGTGAAAGTGGAATGGAAGGAACACTATGGAATGGATGCTACATAGGAAAAAGAAGAGGAAATGCGACTACGCTATCCACATTTGTTTCCCGACGAAGGTAAAATAAGTTTGGAGGACCAAACTTCCTAAAGGGGGGAAGACTGTAATACCTCTATTCTGTATTATGTTAATTGGTCCTTACTATGAGTATGATTATGTGTTTAATATGATTTTGTGTGCCACTATGTGAAAATATGTGGTTTTGAATTTCTATCTGTTCACCGTAGGAATATTTGTTTGATTATCTGCTTTAGAAATTAAATTGAAGGCCTTATCGGCCACGAAACCCGAAATTGACTACGCTCTTGTGATTAGCGTAATTTTTAGAGCCTGCGGTGAAATTTGATTGGAAATTGATTCGGATCAAAATAATTAGATTCAGAACGATTAATTAGGTGCCTAATTATTTAATATTGTTATTTTTGATTAGTGGGACTTACCTTAAGGGCACTATACACTCAATATCCCTCTTTTATTTCATTTGGCTGATCTTGGACTCCTTAGAGAGAGAGAGGGCCGGATATAGAGAGAGAAAGAGGAGGAGTTGTGTAATTTTGGCTCAAGGTTTGGGAATTTGAAGGTTAAACTCAAGATTCAACTAGAAATTGGGAAGGTTAAGGCTCCTAGGTGAGTATTCAACCCTTGACTCATGGATTTTTGTTTGTAATTTGTAAAATTCAAGTTTGATTAATGGCCAAGAAAATGAGTTAGTTTAACTATAAGGAAATTGAGCTAATTTTGTTGTAATTGAAGTCAATAGATGCATGCATGTAGGAAATTGCTATAAATTTCCATGTTTGAGCACAATGTGTATGATCCATGCTGAATTTTTGGTTTAAGTCCATGTAATTGATCATCTCTTCACCAATTAAGTTGAGAATAATGAGCATCTCCCACATGCATATGTAAATCATGCAAGTATGAGTTTGAATGTTTGAATTTAATGTGTTGGTGTTGAGTTTGGGTCAATTTGAGACATGCATGTGTTTGATTCATGGAATTGAGCTTCATAATGGTGTAATTTAGTGTTTGTACCATGCTAGTACATGTATATGTGGAATTTGAGCTGAAATAATGCATTTGGAACCTTTGAACATCAAATTGAAGCTCAAGAACATGTTCTGGATTTTCCAAAATTTTGATGCCCGCTCAAGCGGGGAAGCCGCCGCTCGAGCGTGAAATTCGTGCTCCCAGTATTTTCTGCAAACATGGATGTCCGCTCGAGCGGGAAAGTTCACACTCGAGCAGGGAGCCATGTAGAGAGGCCTTCCGCTCGAGCGCCAGAATTTACGCTCGAGCATAATTTTCACATATCTAGTACTTTTGCAAGCCTCAAGGGTCCGCTCGAGCGGGGAAGTCCACGCTCGAGCGGGGATGTCGCGACCCGAACCTGCCCCCGTGGGTTAAGGACATAACCGGCCAGTAATCATAAGATTACCTATTGCCTTAAACCAAAACAACGTATCTTAACAGAGTTAATGGGGGCCAAACGGAAGCAATTTAAAACTTTGTCCTCAGAGCTGTGCTTACATGGCACATGAAAACAAACCGTACACATATACATTAATAACTCACAATAGGTACACAGTACCATAAAGTTCTGTACAGACAGGATCATCCAAAACTAAGTCAACCCATGGAACTATATTCAAGCATATACAAAACTTCGCCAACATGACAAAATATAAATACATAACAAAAGGGCGAAGATGGGTCTCGTGCATGAGACACGAGGGCTTACTTTCCAAAACCTATGTTGATCCACTTAGGCTTTACTGGGGCTGGGTCTGGACCTCTCTTGGCACACCTACAAACACATGAATGAGCGTGAGCGAAAGGCCAGTGAATAATATCAAGTAAGGGAAATGCATTGAAACAAATATAACAGACGGCCTTGGGCCCAATTCATTCATGTCAACTAGCCTTTGGCCTTTTCAAACTTTCATATCAGACTGGCTCTTAGGCCTGTATATCAGACTGGCTCTTAGGCCTTTATATCAGACTGGCTCTTAGGCCCTTCAAACTTTTCAGATCAAACTGGCTCATAGGCCTTTCAAACTTTCATATCAAACTGGTACATAGGCCTTTCAGACGTTCAGATCAAACTGGCTCATAGGCCTTTCAGACGTTCAGATCAAACTGGTTCATAGGCCTTTCAAACTTTCATATCAAATTGGCATTTAAGCCTTTCAGACTTATCATATCAAACTGGCATTTAAGCCTTTCAAATTTTCATTTTAAACTTTGTCCACCATTCAACATTAATGAACTTTACAAAACTTACGTAGAAATAAGCAATTGGACAATAACATAATTCAGATATTACTCACAGTGATCGGTTGATTGGTTCACCCTGGAACTCGACCCTACACATGCCATGAACATAAAAGGGTCACTAACAATTCAATCCGTTCAAAATTCATATTTTCCTCTTTAGGCTTCATTCTTATCTCTTTAACTCATTTACAATGCTTAATGCATGCCTAAGAGTGTTTGCAAGTGAAAGAGAATGGAAAACAGAACACATAATGTATTTTCAAAGTTTCAAAAAACAGGGTCCTCGCTCGAGCGTGGACTTCCCCGCTTGAGCGGACCCTTGAGGCCTACAAAAGTACTGGATAGGTGAAAATTACGCTCGATCATGCATTCTGGCGCTCGAGCGGAAGGCCTCTCTACATGGCTCCCCACTCGAGCGTAAACTCCCCCGCTCGAGCGTACACCATGTCTGCAAAAAGTGCTGGGAGCATGAAATTCACGCTTGAGCGGCGGTTTCCCCGCTCGAGCGGTATTCAAACTTTCTGGAAATTCCAGAACTGTTCTTGGAGTTCAAATTCGATATTCAAAGGTCTCAATTCATGATTTTTGGCTCAAACTTCATATATTTATGTACTAACATGGTACAAACACCAAAACATATCATCATGGAGCTCAATTTCAAGAATTAAACACATGCATGTCTCAAATTGACACTACACTCCGTTCCATCATACACATTCATGCATTCAAAGCTCCTATCTTCACAAATTGTACATGCATGTGATTTATTCCTCTCATTCTCAACTTAGTTGGTACAAAAGATGATTATAACATGAGCTTTAACCAAACTCTACATGAATCATGTGTTTCAAGCCCAAACATGCAAATTCAAGGCAATTATATACATGCATGCATATATAGTCTTCCAATTCAACTAGACCAACTCAAATCATACTCTTGATCATAAACAAGCCTTGAACTTACAAAATTACAAATTCAAACTCATGAATTCAAGGTCAATTACCTACCTAGAGGCTCAATTCTTCCAAGCTATAGCAAATTCTTGGGTTTAATCCTCCAATTCTCCAAGCTTTGAGCCAAAATTGCACAATTTCTCTCCCTTTCTCTCACTATGGCCGGCCCTCTCTCTCTCACAATTCTATAACTCAGACTTTTGAGTTCAAAAGAGTTAAAGGAGAGTGTAGTGCCTTCATACAACAAGCCCCACTAATATTTATTTAATAATAATAAATAATTGGGCTCTAATTCATCAGTTTAATCAATTTAATCTGGTCCGAATCAATTTTTCAATTAAACTTCACCGTAGGCTCTAAAAATTATGCCAATCACAATGGCGCAATCAATTTCAGGTTCTGTGGCCGATAAGGCCTTCAATTTAATTTCCAAAGAAGATAGTCAAACAGATATTCCTACGGTGAACAAATAGAAATTCAAAACCACATATTTTCACATAATGGTACACAAAATCATACTAAACACATAATCACATTCATATTGAGGACCAATTAACATATTACGGAACAGGGGTATCACAGGGGACCCTGTTTTTTGAAATTTTGAAAAGACATTCCGTGTTTCATTTTCTATTCTCTTTCACTCCCAAGTACCCTTAGGCATGCATTGAGCATTGTAATTGAGTTAAAGAGATAAGAATGAAGCCTAAAGAGGAAAATGTGAATTTAGAACGGATTGAATTGTTTGTGACCCTTTTGTGTTCATGGAATGTGTAGGGTCAAGCTCCAGGGCAAACCAACCAACCGATCACTGTGAGTAATATCGATATTTGAAACTTGTCCTTTGTCCAATTGCTTATTTCCTTATAAGCCTTACAAGTTTGCCAGTTTGAATTATGGACAAATGTTTGATATGAATGACAGAATGGGCTGGAGGCCGTTTTGACAAGAATGATTGGGCCAGAGGCCGTTTTGACAAGAATGAAGGGGCCAGAGGCCATTTTGACAAGAATGAATGGGCCAGAGGCCGTTATGACATTAATGAATGGGCCAGAGGCCAGTTTGTCATCCGAATGGGCCTAAGGCCGTTGTGACGCAAATAAAAGTTTAAATGGGCAAAAGGCCAGTTTGTTCGGAACCGCAGTCACTTGGCTTAAATTGTGTATATATGTTATAGCAATATGAATTGGGTCCAAGGCCGTTTGAAGTACGTTGTTCTACATATCGTTTGTATAACTTCTATATTTGATATTATTCACTGGGCTATCACTCACGCTCATTCATGTGTTTGTAGGTGAGCCCAGAGAAGTCCAAACCCAGCCCCAGTGAAGCCTATGTGGATTAACAAAGGTTTTGAGAGAGTCAGCCCTTGTGTCTCACGCGCGAGACCCTCTTCGCCCTTTTTGTTATGTATTCATATTTTGTTATGTTGGCGAAAACTTTACATGTGTTGTATATGGTCGTGATGGGTTGACTTAGACTTATATGATCCTATATGTACAGAACTTTATGTAGTACATATTTTGTTGTGAGTTATTAATATGTATATGTATAGTTTGTTATGACGTGCCATATAAGCACAGCTCTATGGACAATGTTTTAAATTGCTTCCGTTTGGGATTAACTCTGTTAAAATAAGTTTGGTTTGGTTTGAGGCCGTAGGTAATCTCATGATTACTGGCTGGTTATGTCCTTAACCCACGGGGGCGGGTTCGGGTCATGACACTAAGACCATCAATATTCCATTCGTACAATATTTTAGCAAATACAGAAAATTGATTATTAAGATTAGTTTTTTCATATTGGAGATTAGGAGGATTAGGTCTAGAATACTAGTTTTTAGTAAGAAATGTAGGATTAGGCTTGGGATAATGAATTTTATTTATATTAGAGGATTGAAATTGTTGAGCTAATTGATTAATTTCATCATCAATTGTATCAATTTCAGATTGATGAGAAATAGTATCGATACTAGGTTGTTGATTTAATACAGTAAGACCTATCTCAGTAGAATGAGAGGCTTTCTCAGAAGTAGTTAATTTGGTAAGTAATTGTTCTATGGCTTTAACAGTAATATTATCTTGGGTAACTAAACTATTTCGTTTGGAACGATTACTAGGTAGAGTAAGCAAAGGTTGATCTAAGGATTGTTTGTTAGCCGAATAATCATCTAAATTGATTTCTATTTTATCTAATTGTTTACCAATTGTTTTTAAACATTGATTAGTATAATTATTTTGTTCAATAACTTTTCTAATTTCAGGGTCAGTACCAGGCAACTTAAAAGGAGCGGCTGGGACATCAGATCCTTGGTGTTCAATAATTATATTAGCTAATGGAGGATGACTAGAACTAACAGAAGTATTTGAAGAAGTTTTCCATTTATATTTTGTGATTGTATTAACCTTTTTGTAATAGTTGTCTAAATATTCAAAGAAAGGAATTTTCATACTATATTCAATCATAAAATCATACCATTTTCTAGTAAGTTTAGATTGTTGAGTAGAATCATATTTCGCACGATAAGCATGTCTTTTAGTCCTATTTTCGTTAGATTTAAATTCAACATGTAATTTATCAAGATCAGGAGCAAAAGATTTACTAATTGTCATTAATTGAGGATTGATTGGAGGTATTACTTCGAAATCAGTTTGAGTAGGAGAATTATTTGATTCAGTATCTTCTTCAGGTAAATGTGTATGAGTAGAGTAAGCAGGTTTACTAATTTGAGAAGTGGTAGAGTTATCAATGCCGTTTAATTTACTATGGGAGGGTTGACCAAAATTAATTTGACTATTTTTTCGGAATAAAGGAGTATTAAATATTTCATCTTCAGTTTCAATATCAGTAGGTATACTAGAAGTACTATGTCTAGAAGATTGACTACGATTAAATTTAATACGGACTGAATCGTCAGTAAATTGTTGAATATCTTGGATATCTTGACTAGTGGATTGTTGTTGATTATGTTTGTAATTTTCATTGACCGTAATCCATTGATCAGGGAGAGTAATATCTTTTCATTCTATCATTTGAGGGATATTTATATTAGTATCATTGTTACTAGTTTGAATCAGTAATGTTTTATCCTAAGGACTTTTATGTAAAGCTTGAACATTTAAATTAGTTTTAATACATTTATAATGGACACGATAAATTAAAGCAATATTATGAGTTTTTTCTTTCATATTAGTAAATGAACCATTTAATAGAATATTTAAAGTTAATGCATCTAATATGTGTGGATCTCTGAGACTGAGTGTGAAATCAGGAAAACAATTAAAATGAATAGGTCCTTTGTGAAGACCAGTTTTCACCATACCCATTAAACTATCATTATAATCAATAAAACGAGCATCTCTTAAACATAATAAAACATAAGTATTTTTACCTTGTGGAGTTAATCGATTAATAGATTGAGAAATAGAACAATCTTTTAATTGATTTAATTCTTTTTAGATGTATCTAAAAATTAAAAAATTACTTAAAATTTTAAAAATATTCAATAAAAACAAAAAAAAAAAACGAAAAATAAAAAACTCACAATATTCAAAAAATTAAATTTAGAAAATTGAAACCAAACACAGTGATTACTTTTGTTTTGGGGAAACAACACTAAGAAATAATTTAATGCAACACATTTTTAATTAAGAAGTTGTATGAACCCAACATAATGTTATGATATTTTGTAATGGTGATGGTACATGCACTAATTAGTGTACTAACTAGTATATTAACACTAGTTATGATATTATTATTGACCCTACTCATTAATTATATTACAAATACTAAAAACCTCTTAAATTATGTCACATCATTAATTGGTACACTAGTTAATACATTAATTGATGCATATAGTATTATTAGGCAACCTTCGTGGATTCTCTAAAACTGGAATTGAGAAAGGGAAAATAATTACTGCAGAATAGGACCAGTCAACAGTTTCATCATTCATTTCTTTGTTAGTAGTGAAAAAGGACTAGTTCCTTGCTTAGAGACGTTGAGAGCCTGCATATGCGCTCTGTTTGGCTTAACATTCAGTTGATTTAGCAAGTTCTCGTATGGTTTAATTTGTTAGAACAAGTATCCAGGACTTACACTTAGCATGGGTTTTGGTTCTTGTGTGGTTTGGTTATGATTAGAATGAATGCCAGTAAATTGAGAGAGAGAGAGAGAGAGATTGCCCGATGGATGACATCAGGAAGGTGAAGTGTGTCAATGGAGGTGGAGTTCTTGGCAGTCTGGTGTTATGGTGATAGCAGTAACAACGGAAATGGTGGCAATGACAATGGCAGAATTGAGGAGTGAGAGTGTAAGAGAGAAAGAGACAACATAGTGAGGGGGAGAAAGGAAGATCATGGATTGAAATGAGGAAGATGCCAGTTAGGGCTTTTTAGGATAATCAAAAAACGTCATTTTGGATTTGGTGACGATCAAGAATTTGGTTGCTAAATCTACAACACAAATTCATAGGACAAAACAACGATGTTTGTTTTTGATGACCAAACATATGTAGTCTCTAAAAAATTTGCACCTCCCTCATAAATTTTAGCCCCTCTTGCCTGTTTACACCCCAAATGACTGACCAATGAAATGATGTGGGTTGAAGAGTGCATTTATCCGTGGAAGAGTCCCGTAGAGACAAGCTCAAGTTTTGCAGAGAGTTGGCCGGAATGGACTCCAAATGAGGAGTCTTTGTTGATGTTCCCTTTGCCAAGGTGAGGTGGAGGGGGAGAATTGTGAAGGTCCACCCCACATAAAAATAATTTAAGATATATTGGCTACCCAATGCCAAGCCTCAACTATAAATACCCCATTTGAGGGGAGCTTCTGAGGCATCAAATAGAGAGCAAGTGAGAGTTACTCTGTGTGTTTCTCAAGTTTGGGCATTAACTTGAGAGTGTTTTTTGTATTCCCATTTATGTTTTGTGTTTTACCCACAATTGAGTGGAGAGTGTTTGTGTATACTCACAATTGAGTGGAGAGTGTGTATGTAACCATTGTTGAATGGAGAGAGTTTGTGAGTACTCACAGATGAGTGGAGAGTGAGTGTGTGTGTGTGTTCTTCTTTGTACCCATTATTTCAGATAATAGTGGAGGTTTTATTTTTGGCCTGTTGTTTTTCCCTCTGCGTTGAAGGGTTTTTTTCATGTAAATCTTGGAATCTCTTGTGGTGGTCTATTTTTTCCTTGGTCTCACTAAATTAATTTTGTATACTTTAATTCACACTTGACTATAGTTGGGAGCATATTTTCCCAACATCCCTACCCTGTAAGGCCCAATTTTTTTAGGAATACCTACATTAACACGTATGAAGAACATGTTATTTTCTTTCTTCTTTTTCTTATTTCATCTTCCTTATTTCCTATTATCTTCTCTCAACTAATAATACCACTTTGCCTAACCATTGCACCACCATCTCCCATGCTCGGTTAGCACCACCACCGTCATTATTGTTTACAAGCATTTGGTGCGTCACTAAGAAGGGTTGAAGAATATTGTGATGGTGTAGAGAATGGGATTTGGTGGTGGCTGGATGAAAATGGGGGGTAATATGATAATTTTATTTAATATTAGAGAGTATTTGGGGGTTTTTTTTTTTCTTTCCTGTTAGATTAGATATGAGTGACTATTTACACACCACACTTGATCTCAATAAACACCATTTGTGCCGTTCAGATATCAAGTTCCTAACAAAATACAAATGTTTGAATATCTACTTTCGAACTAAATGCAAATGTTTAGATATTAACTATTGAACATGATTTTTGTTCGAACAATTAGTTTTTGTTCAGAAGTTGATATTCGAACATTTTGTTTTTGTTCGGAAGTTGATACCTGAACGGCACAAATGATGTGTACTGAGATAAAGTATGGTGTGCGAATAAAATTACCCGTCAATTCTAGAAAATGCTTGATGAGGGGGTATTTGTAATTTCTAGAACATGAGGGAAAAATCTGCATTTTTGACAAACCTCAAGGATTGTATATGTAATTTACCCTAAATACGATAATCATAGATATGTATACAGTACATGAAATTATGTTCATATATTACATATATAGCAAAAACAAATTAGGGGAAATCGGTCTATGATTAGAGGCGCGATTTCGCTTTCCTAAAGCTATTATTGCCTCCCCACACGAAGGTAGTGACGGTCAATCAATAGCTCCTAGATTCAACGCAAATTACTGCCAGCCTTCTAGTGTTCGTGCACACTAGAAGGCATGTAGAACCATCTATGATTGAAATTGCTCAAAACAATATATGAAAGTAAGAAAATCAAAGATGAGAGATAAGAGAAACCCTGTGCTTTTTTCTGGTGCAGAAAACGTGAGAGCTCATATCCTTAATAGACAATTCCAGTGTCTGTTTGTGAAAGCCATACCTCTTGGTCAAGGCGTTGGTTCTTATTAGATAGAACTCGTGGCCAAACAAAAACCATTGCCTTATAACAGTCAAGGAAAAAATAATAAAAATAAATAAATTAAAAAAGAAAGAGAACAATTTCAAAAAATTGTGGCCACGCTGCACTGCAGCACAACCACATATACTAGCAATACATAACTAAGGGAAGTTTTAAAACTTTCTGTTCAAGTTCCAACAATCGCCCACACAAGTGTCTATGAGCATGTTTCCAAATCTTATTTTTATAGTCACACCACCCATTACCAAGCTGCCTTTCCAGTTTCCATAAGGAAGTACTGGTCCAACCATTTCCATATCAACATAGCAAATGCTAATTGTTGTGTCACATAAATAAAACAAAGCTGAATCGACACAACAAATGGCAAATTAAGTTTGCTATCCTCTTCAAAACATGACAAATTTGTTGTGTTAAATTTCACACACCGAATGAATACTTTTGAACAATGTTATTAGTGGGCCATGACATCCATTCACAATTTCATCCATTACATTTTGATGTTTCTTCTAAATAATAATAAAATAACAAGGTTTACTATTTTCATTACCAAATCTCAATAATAACAAATGAAGGTAGCAAATCTGCATATAAGATAGCCATCAACACATTTGCTACCTGCTTTGGAGATGATCTTACATGGGAAAAGAAAATAAAAAAATTTCAGTACTATTAACTCAATATGATTCTTGTCCTGTCATCGATTGCAACAACAAATGCATTGCCTATATATTGTAATTGACTTGCCATTCCATTTGATTTTCTATTACTGGCAGCTCAAATATCATCTTAGGTAATACAATTGAGGTGATATTTGACATGAGCAGGAATTAAAGATGGCAGCTTATATCCATCCTTACTTTTGCTTCTTTCAACTTCTCTGTTACAGTTTCTGGGTTTCTTGATTGTCAGAACAATGGATCCAGTAACAATTTCCACTGTAGCAACGGCAATATTTACCGGGCTGCAAACTTGGTGCCGAGCACACAGTTTATTTTGGGGTTCACACTCCAGAAAACTCGTCATCACAGACAATGCAGAGGGCGATCCTCGTATTTTAAACGAGGCAGTTGGTGTGCTTCTTTCTCATGTTAAGGATAGTAATAAGGTGGTTTCATCTGAAACTTGTGAGGAATGGATTAGCCTGGTTTTAGCTGAATATCATTCAAGTTTGCATTCCATAGAACAGAGAAGAAATATGCTCGAAAAAATAAAGGAACTTGTGCAAAAGATATATGAAATGATGCCAGAATGTGTTGTGAAAAAAAGCGGGGCACCAGATATCAGCAGATTTAGAACACTTCAAAAGCCACTAGAGGAGACACTGGTTTTGCTGGAACAGGACAAGATTAAGAGGATTTGTATCCACGGTACAGTGGGGATTGCGAAAACAACCATACTGCGCAACTTGAATAACCATGAACAAGTTGCCAAAAAGTTTGACATAGTCATCTGGCTCAAAGTATCAAAAGAGGAGAGCAAGGAAAATTTGAGCAGGGAGGATCTGCTAAAGGATATTGCCGAAAGACTGAAACTAAACATCGGAGACACCAGCAATGCCCGCGACAAAATATCAATGGTGTTGGAGCGCAAGAGGTACTTGCTGCTTTTAGATGACGTCAAGGATTATCTTGATTTAAGTGAGATTGGGATTCCTGAAAGCAACAATCGCAGCAAGATAGTATTGACAACTAGGCTGCTGAATGATTGTTACAAAATGGTGGACAGGGCGATTCTGGTGGAACGATTTTCTGAAGTTAATGCATGGCGGATGTTCAAGATGTTTTGGATGAGCCGAAACTTATTGAAGATAAGAAAACTATGCAAGTTGCAATGAAACTGTGCAAAGATTGCGGTTGACTTCCACTCGTGATAGAAAAAGTAGCAAAAACTTTCAAATGGAAATCCAAAATTGGGCTTTGGGTTGATGGATTGAATAGTTGGAGGAGTTGGGCCAAAAAAGAATGCCAGGACATTAGGGAATTGTATGAATTGCTGAAGCAATTTTGTTATGATAACTTAGATGACGACCAGTATAAGAAGTGTTTTCTTTATGTTGCCTTGTATCCTGAAGACACGGACATCAACAAAAACGATTTGTTGGGGTGTTGGGAAGCTAACAATCTCCTTTTCAGTGAAAATACCATGATAAAGGGGAATTCAATATTGCACTGTCTTCATCAGTTGTCAACACTCGAGGAAGGCAAGAGTATGGATCATGTTAAAATGGATAAATTCATCCGACAAGTGGCTGTATATGTAACAGAAGATTATCGTGAACATAAACATCTGGTGAAAGAAAGCAAAGAAGTAAAAGAACCCCCAGATGTGCATTTGTGGGTGAGATGAATAGAATCTCCTTGGGTGACAACAAGTTGGAGAAGTTGCCAGATTCCCCTGATTGTCCCATGCTTTCTACACTCTTCCTGCAGAAGAATTTGTGTCTGAAGAGAATCCTGATTTATTCTTTAAAAATATGAAAAGGCTTATTTATTCTTTAAAAATATGAAAAGGCTTGGAGTTTTGGATTTATCTCATACTGGACTCATTTTGTTACCACCATCTATATCAAGTTTGGACAGTCTCAAAATTCTCTATCTAGTTGATTGCAAAAATTTGAGGAACCTCCCTTCTGACATTGATGGACTTAAGCAACTTGAAACACTTGATATTCGGGGGAACGCATTCAATAATATACCACTTCAAATTGAAAAGTTGAGTTGTCTGAGGCGCTTGTGAGTATCCTTTACTAAGTCTGGAAATGAAAGTGTACATTTAAACTACGACCTAATTTCAAAACTTCCTAAATTGGAAGAATTGATTATTGATGTGAATTCAGTTGAGGAGTTGCCCAATGAGATGGTAGATAATATCATCAAAGAAGTAGCAACATTGCAACAATTTAAGACTCTAAAGATTTGTTTATCCAAGAAGGTGGCAGTTGTCATAGAGGTTGAATCTAGTAGATCTCTCCATATTTGTAGTCCTGAAACTGCTCTATATTTGACGAAAAATAGTTCATGGACAGATGCCATCAGTGCATTTGAATTTTACATTGGTTGCCAAAACTTTGAAATTTCTCAATTTCCCAAATTTTTGAAATATGATAAGCATATCAAATATTGCAATGGTGCAAGTAGCAGTTTTCCATTTCCTGAGGCGCTTGCTGAAGCAGATGCATTCGAATTAGTCAATCACAAGGACATCAAGCAGCTATCAGACTTTGGGATTGAAAGCATGAACGTGGTCCAAGGTTGTCTAATTGAAAGTTGTGATGCAATTGAAACCATCGTGGGTGACAGTGCAGTATTACCAAACGTAGAGCACTTATTTCTGAAATATCTACCAAAGCTGGAAAGCATTTGTAAGGGCCCAGGCCTAACCAAATTAACGACTCTAGATCTGATTAGTTGTCAAATGCTGGTCAAGATTTTTCCTGCTGGTGTGATTCAACAACTTCATGAAGTCCAGTATTTGAAAATTGATAAGTGCCAAAAAATTGAAGAAATAATTGCAGAATCTGATGCTGTTAGAAATCCGAAAGTACTGCCAAAGCTGAAGGAATTGATTCTCCTTGACATGCCAAAATTAAGAAGTGTCTGCGCTATCGAGTCACTGGAGTGGGGATCCTTGGAGAAGATTGAGATTTTGAAGTGTCCTATTTTGCTTAAATTGCCTTTCAACAAAGATAACGCAGCGAAGCTAGAAACTATTGAAGCGGAGCAGGAATGGTGGGGAAAATTGCAGTGGCAGAATGATGAGGTCAAAGAACGTCTTCAAAAATTATGTACCCTCAGGTAATGTTCCATCTTTAAAATGTTTTATGTTCATATTTTGTGCAGTTCCTTGTCTAACTTGAAGTCTGCCAAAGTTCATAGATCTCACAGTGATGCTGCTCCATGAAGATGGTCGTGTGGGCTTTCGAAATTTAGCAGCATTGGATCCTTTCCACCCTCTTTTGCCAAAATAGTTCAGAGGTCCCATTGGCATGGAAGTTCCAAGTTAGTTTGGATGCGATGGTGTTGTTGTTGTTGTTGATTGCTTCTTTTGTTTGTGTTTTTTTTTGGGTGGATTTCTTTTGTTTGTTTCTTCTTGTTGTTGTTAAGTGCTTCTTTTGTATGTGTGTTTGTTCCTCCTTGTTTGTGTTCTTGTCTACGCTGCTGCAATTTTGCATGTATGTATTCATGTATGAAAACAACAGACCTACTATTTTCTATTTTATTTGATGTACTACAGAACAAGACTGTCAACAATATGTTGTCTTTTATCCAGTACGCTTGTTCTTGTTCTCTAGTCTTGGTTTTAGCCACTAATTGATATTCTAATTATTGTTTCATCGTTCACATGCCTTCTACTATGACTCTCTTTCACTTCCCTACTTTATTATCTGTATGACTCTAGATATGCACTGAAGCAAGACTTTCTGCAAGCACTTAAAAGTGATAAAAACGGTGAGATTTTCCAATAAAATAGAAGTCCTCACGATTTTAATTGATTGCGTACTTCACACTATGTGATTTCTTCTTTAGTGGAGTAAGGTGAACACCGTTTGATTTATTCTTGTGATGCATGCTTAATTATCTTTCGCTTATTCTTTTTCTTCTTGTTCATACTTTGATACAGCCTCCATGATTACCTTTCTTCCAAGTTCGGTGTAGAATGGAGAGTTCGCAACTATGTAAACTTCAAAAACAAATAGCTGAAAATTTATTTTCATTGCCAAATAGATAAATTGATTTTGTTTATTTTTGGATACACTGAATTGATATGATTTTAGAAGTACATAACAGATTTCCAAGATTAATTAAAGTTTGATGTGAAGAAGATATCTTCAGCACATGAAAGAATTTTGAAGTGGTTATTAGATTTCTTCAAGGCATGAAGGCATTTGAAGTGGTTAGATTCTGAATATAGAAGTTCTGATGCAAATTTCTTGAATATAAAGCTTGAAGTTGGAGAAAGAATAGAAGTCTTATATAGTATTCATCCAAACAGAAAATTAGAAAATGTAGTACATCCAACAGAATATTAGATAGAGTAAATTCATATGCCATACTGATTTTTTTTGGTATTGTGCCTGCTACTTTGAAAAATCTCTCCAAATAATGCTCCATTTGTTTCAATATAAAATATTTCCTTTTTGAAATATATTTTTTGTAGACTTTTTTTTTTTTTTTTGGTAGCAATATTTAGTTGCGTATTTGAAACTAATGTGGTGGTGATTGTATTAGTGATGCTGTTGGTGTGGTGGTAGTATCTTTGGCTTAAATAAATTTGTTTGGTTGATTATGAAAAATATTTTCTATAGAATTTTTAGTTTTTCATCCAATCAAACACAAAATGAAATTTTAAACAAAGTCAATGTTAAAAATAGACTGTTGCAATCAATGTAATGAAATAGCCTTATATGTGATCAATTATGATATGTATGAAAATCTAAGGCTCTGTTTGGTGCAGCTTTCAAAAGTTGATTCTATCCCTTCATCTGAACCGTCTGTTTGGATAGCATGTTAGAAAATTGATTCCACCACAATTTTCAAAACACACTTCTGTTTCCCGTTTGGTAGAACTGCTTGCAATCCACCCTATTTGTTGTAACTTATTGGATCTACTTATAACTCTTTTTTTTTCTTCTTTTTCCTTTAAAAAAAAATTAAAAATCAATATCAAAGTATTTGATATAGCTTTAACTTATGATATATATAAATATAAATTAACTAATTTAAAAATATTAAAAAACTAATTATGTGGAAGTTAGGGAGGAATACTATTAGCTCCTATTTCTCATTATTTATTTTCAGCTTAAGAAAAAAAAACTGCACCAATTATCCAACCACAATATAAATTTAAAATTGCATTATTACAATTTATCTAAACTATTATTAAAGATGAAACACTTGACTTGATATTATTAAAAACAAATCATTGTCAATTTTCAGCTAAACCTAAATTAAGCTTAATGTTCAACAACTTGGCCTATATTTTTAGGTTACTAAAATTTTATTTAAGGGAAAAAATGTTAAATCTACTCTGTCTACTTGGAATAATAAGATTCCCATAATCTTATAATTCTTGAAATTTACAATCTATCTATATGTATATATATCATACAAAAGTTATTTTTACAAAAAATAGTTCTAAGAGTTTCAAATTTTAAAATAAAATTTGCAAATTTTTATATATGTTGAAAACATCAAACATACAAGTGGTATATTTTCGTTAGGTCAAAATTTGCCTATAAATTTAAAAATATGTTGAAGGTTTAAAATACTTATTCTTATAGGTGTTACAATTTCATTGGGTCAAAATTTAACTATAAATTAAAAAAAATCTAAACACACACACATATATATATTTTATAAAAAATATCTATCCTTCTATACATAAAGGCTAAATGCAGCTAGACAAAAAATTATAACTTTTTTTAAGAGTAAATTACAAATACATCCTTTGAGATTTGCTTAAAATACATATTACCCGTATGGTTTGAAAAATTATAAATACTCCATTGTCAGAATTTTTTTATTTAATAGAATTAACTGAAAATATGAAATTTCTAATTACTCTCTTATGTAATAATAAAATTACCGGAATTATTAATTGAAATATATTTTTTACATCATTAAAAACTATAAATTGACTTGACAAATTATTATTAAAAATGGTCATTTGTTATGAAATTAGGACCTTCAAGAGGCAAAATGTAATTTCTAGAGAAAAGATTAGTTATTAAGGGCTTGTTTGGGGTGTCCTAAAAAAGTGCACTTTTTGTCTTTTTAGACTAAAAAAGACAAAAAAAAAATATGGAGGTTTGGGTTAACTTTTTGAATTTTTTTGGAAAAATGTGTATTAAAAAATTGTATAAAAAGAGTGTGTAAGAGATGAATAGTGACAGGTGGGCCCCAGCAGTACATTTCGGCAGTTGTGAGGAGGAGTTGGAAATTATTGGCTATTTTTTTTACAAAGCACTGCACGGTTTTGTTTGGTTCGTGGAGGTCATCACGGGTCCCATTTTAATAATCTGAACCGTTCAATGTGTATAACTCGTCGAACACTATGTACCTATAAAAAATCATGTTAATCGGATATCGATAGCTATCTGATAAGATATATTTATTTTTCAATCATTAATTAGAACACCATCCATTTGTCGTACATAACTGATCTGATCATATAGTTATCGATATCCGATCAATGTGATTTTTTGCAGGCATATAGTACTCGATGAGTTCTACATATTTAACGGTTCAGATTATCAAAACGGGACCCGTGATAGCCCCCACAAGCCAAACAGCAGTGTGTGCCAATCACACCCAATCATTTCCGTATATATATGCAGTGCCGCTGCAAGCAGCCGGCTTTGGTCAATTCGGTCTGTCCTTTGGGCAGAAAAAAAATATTTTTTTTTTTTTTTTTTGGTGAATAGTGATATCTTTTTGGATTTTGGAGTAACTTTTTGACTTTTTGGCTGAAATAGTGTACCCCAAACCAGCCCTAAATATCCATCCTATATAGGATGAATGCAACTAGACAAAAAATTGTTACTTTTTATTTTATGATAGATTGGTGTGTACCATATCCAAAATGCTCCAAACCAAGAAATTTTCGGATCCAAATGTAAGCCACACCAAACTCTATACTTTTTACAAAGGGACAAGGGTAGAAGATCACTCAAGCTAGATGAAACCCTAGAGAGAAGTTGAAGTCTAGAGTGAGAGGCTTTCAAGTTTGGGTTTTGAAAAGTAAGAGAGAGAGAGAAAGTCGAAAAAGTGATCCAAAAAGTGATTTCTCGGACTGATATATTGCACTCCCCGCTCGAGCGTCAGACACAGACTCATGCTCAAGCGTCAAAAGCGCCACTCGAGCACTGGATACACACTTCCAGAAGTTTTGCAGTCGAGGGTCCCCGCTCGAGCGTGAAAGTGGACGTTCAAGCATCCGAAGACCTACAAAACAAAATACTGAGAGATGAATAATCATGCTCAAGCGTCAAAACGCCCGCTCGAGCGGAAAAGCAAAAACAAAGGGCCCGCTCGAGCGTCAAAAGCCCCGCTCGAGCGTGAAGGCCAAAATCTGGGCATCAACTCTAGGTTTCCAAACACAACCAACCTATTTCAAACCTACCCAACACAACCCAAGACTCAAATACAAGATTAAAGAATGGGAATGAGAATACGACAACAACACATCCACGGAACCGAGTCCGGAATACAATAAATAAAGAAGGGGAAACTGGGATCGCTATAAGAACAGAGCAATTCATTACCCTGGGAACAGGTTTATTGCTCCTATGAAAACTCATCATCATTATCATAGTATGTATGCTTCTCTAAATCCCTATTATTTCCTTATCAATCTCTGAACTGAGTGTTGTTTACTTACTATTAATCTCTTTCTCTCTCTCTCTCTCTCTCTCTTGGAAGGAAGCAAATGCAAATTAAATAGGAGGGGCTTTGTATATATATATATTTATTCATATGAGATTGTTATTATACTCAATTTGACAACTCCAGTGGACAAACTCAGATTCAAGCATAAATTTAAGTAAAAGCATTTTCAATCCTCAATTTCTTTTTGTGTATGTGTTTGTTGAAGGTTGCCTGAAATTTCTCTCAAAATTTATCTTGTGTGAAATTTCTCTTTGGAGAGTTTAAATTTCTTTGTGAAAAGACACAATTTTCTCTGGTTTGGTTAAAACACAGAGAAAATTATGAGCAAATTAGAGAAAATTGGTCAAAATACAGAGAAAATTGTGAGCAAATCACAAAGAAAATTGTGAGCAAATCAAAGAAAATTCAATCCAGAAAAATTTCAAAATACAAAGAAAATCAGAGAAATTGAGCAAACCAGACAAATTTCAAACTAGAGAAATTTGTCTATGTTTTGAAATTTCTCTGAATTAAAATTTATCTGAAAAAAATGTTAAGGGACCCCAACCACTATGAAAATATTGCATGTTCTTTATTCTATAAAATCTTAATATCAGGGAACTTAAATTTTTTTTTTTCCCAAAATAGAATCTCAAACTACCTCATAAACATGAACTTCTCCACTTACATTATTAATCTATGTACATAAAAAAGTTATTCACTTCTTAAAAAGTTATTACATTTTCTAATCTTGATTATTCTATTGAGAGTTATTTCATTTATTTTTAATCTTAAAAATTTCCCTAGGCAAATTCTTCTTATTTGTCAATTGATTTTTACATTAAATTTTTGAAAATGAGAAATTCTCTATTTGGTCAAATTACAAAATTTCTCAATTGTGTGAAATTGAGAAAACAAAACTTTTGAAATTTTAAAAATTATGTTAGTTTGTATATATATATGTTTGTGAAAGAAAGAGAGATATCTCATTATTTTAATTTTTAATTGATTTTTCAATGAATAACTAGAAAATAAGAAATTCAATAAATACTTTGTTTGGTGAGCTGAGAACTTTCTCAGTTTTATGACGAAAATTTCCAGTTTTAGATTGATATCTATTATGGGATACAAATTCACAATTTTGAGTTAAGAATTAATTTTAAAATTCTTCTAGATGAATTCCTTTTATTTTCAATTGATCAATAATTTGAAACTGAGAAAACAATGAAACTTTTAAAATTTATGTTAGTTGTACATATATGTTCACGAACTATGAAGCATGGGTACTTTGAAAAATATGTCGTACCTGTACCCGGTATTTACCGGCGTATCGTACCTCATATGGTACTTCTACATACGTACCGGATACACGAAACACGTACAAAAGTTTTTCCTTCTTAATTTTGGCGTACCCAGACGTACTTAGTATATATCCAAGCCGTACCATACCTCGGTTTGAAATAATATTTTCCTTCTACTGCAGAGATAAGACTCATTTCACTAGACTTCTTTTTTATTTTTTGTTTTATGCTTAGCATGATTTTAAAATTAAATTATGGTTTATAAGTTATTTAATATATTGACATTTAATTTTGATTTATACTTTTACTTTTGGCATTAAATGTTAATTATAAGTTGGACCTTAACAAATTAAACCATTTAATTAATTTTTGCATTACTCTAAATTAAAAATAAATATTTTTTTACAAGCGTACCAAGCCGTATCCATACCTTATTTTTTTCGAATTTTACCATATCGACGTACCTATATCGTACCAGTATTAGTACTCATACCCGTACTTCATAGTTCACAAAAGAGAGATATCTCATTTATTTTAATTTTAATTGACTGTTCAATGAATAATTAAAAAATGAGGAATCCGATAAATTCTTTATTTGGTGAGCTGCGAACTTTCTCAATTTTACAGTGAAATTTCTCAGTTTTGAATTGATAATTATCTATTTTGGAATATAAGTCCACAATTTTGAGTTGAAAATTTTAATTTTCGCAAAATTGAGAGAAACTGGGAAAGTTTCATACAAATAATGGATTATAATCATTACTACTTTTGGATATAACTAAATATTATAATATAATGTAAATAACTTTAATTTGATAATTTGTTGGTTTTAACACTACAATTACTCATAATCAATCACAAGCCTGTGAATTGTTTCAGTGTGGTAGGGTGTTGGTGGGTGTGGGGCTCAAGAGTTTGATTTTTATTTTTTATTTATTTTAAAAAATATAAAATTATGAAGTTAAGGGATTGGTTGTAAGGATGCGAGTTGCAGCAGTAAGAGAGTTTGCACTTTTCAAATCTCTTTCAATGCATCTTTTTTTCATGTACCTTTAAGCTTTATGTTTTTAATGAACTTTTTACTTTGAAGATAAAAAATAAAAATAAAAAATCAATCACTATAATAGTTTATAACTAATACTAATTTCGACCACAATGATAGGATATGTGGATGGGTAAAATAAAACCCAAAGCAATTAGGTAAAGTAGCCCAAAGGAATGGGAAGGCCCAAATAAATTTCTAAGGAGCCCATTAGAAACAACTGACAGTACAATGGTGCATGGCCAAGAGCGCGAGGAGCAATAAAGAGTAAAGATCTCTTTCTTGAAGGGGATTTGCTGTAACACCCTGTCCCACATCGGAAGTTTGCATGGGTGATCTTGGGTATATAAAGCACCACTACCTTGCTACTAAATAACTTGGACTTAAGCTTTTGGGTATTGTTGGTCGACCCACAAGTTATTTGGGCCAGCAAGTAGTGGGGCGTTACAAATGGTATCAGAGCCAACCCATGCACACAACCATGTGGGCCACTTATTCTGGGCTGGCCACGAGCTTGTCGTGGTATTCTGATTGATTATAGACCCTCGCGAGGACGCGAGGATTTATAAGTGGGGGAGTTTGTAACACCCTGTCCCACATCGGAAGTTTGCATGGGTGATCTTGGGTATATAAAGCACCACTACCTTGCTACTAAATAACTTGGACTTAAGCTTTTGGGTATTGTTGGTCGACCCACAAGTTATTTGGGCCAGCAAGTAGTGGGGCGTTACATTTGCAGAATGTAAGAGGAACGTCAGATTCATCTTCATTTAACGGTAAAAACATCAAAGTATTAAATACAAGAGTATAGGTTAGGCCAACTAGACGATAAGTCCGTCTGATCAACCTGATCCGATGGCACAACACTTGGCAAGCTGGTTACTAGCACTTGACATAATTTAAACCGTCTATAGGAGGATTATCCTACAATCAAAGGCAAAGGCAACTTGACCACTTGCCCAACCAGAGCCAAGAACGAACAGAACCCTCAGATCAAATATTGATTCAATGGATGGGATTCAAGCCAGGAAAACTACAAAAGGCAAAGTAGGTGAAGTAAAGAAAATAAACCAGAGGTAATCTAAGAATGCTCTTTTAAAATACAATATCCATGGCTAAATAGTATTTTGACTTGATCATCAAAGGGTCCTCCCGACCAAACTAACATTTTGGTTTCTCTTGACAAAATAAAGGAATGGACGTGTCAATTCACTTTTGCTGTGAAAAAGAATTCTACCTTACATAATTGGTGCTGTTCATGGAAATGATGAGAAGATGAATGTCTATCCCTCTCTAGAAGAAATACCAAGTGATTATCAGAATACCTTGGTTAGCAATATGCTCGGCCAGAATTTTGGTCACGACTCAGAAATGGCACCAGTGGATTCGGGAAGAGTAACTCGTCTACCAAATAATGATAACCAACAAACTAGTTTGTAGATCGCCTTCTAGCTCAGGTTGAGGCTCTCAAGGAAGAGTTAAGAATAGTTCAAAAGGGACCAGAAGTCCGAAGAAAGACAATCGAAGCACGAAACGCCCTGACAAAAGATGGTTTTCTCCCAGGACAAATTACCAGCAGCCATCCCGATTAAAAGAAAAGAACCGCCAATTTTCCAAATGTGATGACTCACCAAAGCACCAAAAGAGCGACGTAAGGAGTTGGCTCAACCAACGTACATGAGAAAACCCTAAGATGGTTCAATGAAAGCTTTTTACAGAGGAAATAGCCTCCTCGTGCTCCCGATTAAGAGCGCTGATCCATTGAAGAGATTTACTCCTCTGAAGTTTAGCTTGTACGATGGCAAAGGAGATCCGACCAGCTATATCTAGCACTACACGTAGGCTATGACCTTATGGAGCAACAATGGACCAATCATGTATAGAATGTTCTCCTCAAGCTTGGGAGAGATGGCCCATCGATAGTACTATAAGCTGGAAGCCAGATCAATTAACGATTGGTGCAGCTTCAACAGGCGTTTATTTCATGCTTTATTACCAATAGTTGACCACCAAAAAAGATGGACGTGCTCCTTTCCATAAAGAATGAAGAAACATAGAGTTTATGAGATTATGCCAGCAGATACTTTGCAGCTTGTAATGAGATCGACAACTGCAATGAATAGCTAGTGGTTGCCTCATTTAAGCTAGGCTTGCAATCGGCCAGTAAGCTCTACCAATCGTTGACTAAGAAGCCTCCTACTGATGTGGGCAGGTTGATGAGTCAAGTAGAGCAGCATTGTGAAATCGAAGATGATTTGTAAAGATCCAAAGAACCAAAGCCTACATGGCTTCCGCCGAAAACTCTGCAGAAAGAAGGAAGAAAGGCTCGTGATCCTTAAAGAAATAAGTCAAACGCAATCGCCGAACAACCTAAGCCATGAAAGGAAGCATTCAAAGCAATGATTACCACCTTCACAGAGCCGATATATTGGATACTAATGAAAATCTAGAACGAACCCTACTTCTTGTGGCCCCCAAAAATGATTAGAGACCCACCTCTTCAAAATTGAAAGTTGTAGTGCTTCTATCATGAGGACTACAGACACCTCATCTAAGATTGTAAGGCATTGAAGCAATTCCTAGAAAAGTTGGTACAAAGCAGTCATTTACGATCATTCACTGATTATTCTACAGACCACAAGGGAAAGCACGAAGACAATGAGGGAAACACCTAGCCAATGGCAACTATCAACATGATATATTTGATTCCCTCCAGGAAATAGATAAATCAAGTCAGGGAAGAGATGAGAAGGTCGGCACACTTAAGAAAAATGACGTCCTTGTCCAAAGGCTATGCAAAGAGAACACGTTCTTCAGAAGTAAGAATCTCATTTTTTGATGAGGACTTGTCATGGATTCACCATCCACTCAGTGACGCCCGTGTGGTAACCTTGCAAATTGGAGAATTTACCGTCAAGAGGATATTGGTGGCTCAAGGCAGCTCTTCAAAGGTCATGTACTATTGGTTGTTCAAAAAATTAGGATTGTCACACATCGACATGCTTCTTGCAGATTCACCATTGTATGACTTTAATTCTAACCTAGTTTTTCTCTAGAAAAAATTCTCTTGCTAGTAAAGGTAGGAACAGTAACCCAGTAAGTAAAATTTCAAGTGGTGAATGTCCCTTTCCCATACAATATGATAATGGAAAAGACGTGGCTTCACAAAATGAGAGTAGTTTCATCTACTTTTCATCAGGTTATATGGTTCCTAGTAGAAGATGGCATTGGAAAAATCAGGGGCAATCAAACACCTGCTAAGCAATGCATGGCAATATCTTCTTTCCACAAGAGAATTTAGGAGATATGAACATATGAAGAAAGCAAAGAGCATGTCGGCATAGAGCCGTCCACAAAAAGTGTAAAAGAATTAGAAAAGACACCGATTGATCCACCAGACAAGAAAAAAATCTTTCTCATTAGAAAGAGCCTTAGTTCAAAAGAGAGGGACCAGCTGGTCCACTTCATATTAGAATTCAGGAATGTGTTTGTATGGACTCTGTATAAGATGGGAGAAATTAATCTAGAAGTGGCTTGCCACAAGCTAAACGTGGATTCGAACTTCAAACCAATAATACAGAAGAGTAGAAGATCAGCACCACAACACATGAAAGTCATTAAGGAAGAAGTAACAAGGTTATTGAAAGCCGACATGATCCGAGAGGTTCAGTATTCGGAGTGGATATCCAATATCATCGTTGTGAAGAAGAAGAATAGAAAGTAGAGAATTTGTGTGGACTTCACTAACTTAAGCAAAGCATGCCCAAAGGATAACTTTCTTTTGTCGAAAATTGACTAGTTGGTAGATACCACATCAAGACACTAGAGGATGAGTATCTATTGATCGGAACATTCTCAAGTTGGTTCAGAGGATGAGTATCTCTAGTACTTCTCATGGCAGCCCTCCACCCATCTCTAAAGAAAACATTCTCAAGTTGGTTCAGCTGGTCAAGATAAAGGGCATTAGCTTCTTTTCAAGTGTCTTCAGTATTCTCCTTTATACATGCCGCCCGCTAAGCTCATTCTTCTTCTAAAGTAGCCTTGAGCACTTCATACTCCGCTTTAAGACGGTCGAACTGATGTGTGATAGCTTCAAAGTTCTCCCATGTTACTATCTGACCAGACTCAGATGAAGTCACCCTTGCTTCAACTCGAGCAAGAACCTCTTTAATTTGCATCATCTCTGCTTCCATCTGTTTTCTCTTTTCTACCATCAGTTTTCTCCTTATTTGATTTGTCGTCTCTCCTCATCAGGACGATCCCTATTCTTGCTTAGTCTGACTCCAGCTTCCATGAATTGATTTACTGCATGTACTGACACATATTCGAGCTTCAGCATGAAGGATCATGACATACATTTTATAAAAGATAAAGCAATAACCTTGCCATCACCAAATTTTGGATGCCATGTCCAAGTATTTGTTGATCGAAATGCCCTTCCAGACGACGGATGTCCTCAAAGATGGGCATACCTCGAGCCATAGGTAAAGCGACCCCTACATCCGAAAAGACAGAATCCCTTGTATTCAACGAGCGGTCTCTTACCATTGGTTAAAATATTTACTCAATAAGAACCTCTGTTGAAGCTTCTATTTTGTAACGCCCTCAAAATAAACCCATAAATCAACCAACAATAGCATGCTTAGACATAAGAAAATAAAACATAATTGTATTCCATCAGAGTAGTCTTTACAAAATGTATTACATGTTAACATCAAAAGTAAATGCCCTAAGGGCTTACAACTTTCCAAGTCAACACTTGGTTACAAAAAAAAGAGTGCTAACTCTATACGAAGATAGCCCTTGGCTTGATATACATGTAATACAACCAAAAACACAAAATAGTCCAACAGTCCCAAGCCTCCCAAGCTACGTCCTTGGAGGTGGCATGCTACCTGTACCTGAAAATGATGTCCCATAAAGGGTGAGCCAACGCCCAGTAGAGATATGCTAAACACAATATGGGCAGTAACTAAGACATAAGCAATTAATAAATGTTTAACTCGCATAAATCAATTGTTAAACCATTTCCATTACATGACAACTGTGTCCATGTTTCATTTCATTTTCCATTTCTTATCCAGCTTTCAATTCACAACTACGGCTCAGAACCTGGCCAAACAGTTTAAATGAGATAGTAACTCGTATTAAACATTTCCCACTTCATATTAGATAAGAATACTAGCTGTATCAACATTTCAACAGATAAGCATATGAGCTATATCAACACCTCAACAGATATGCATATGAGCTATATCAACACTTCAACAGATACACATTTTAGCGCTGTATCAACGGAGTCCATCCCCTATCTCCTCCCAAACAACATCCGGTTTAGAGGTCCATCCCCTATCTTCCCCTAAACCGTGGAGTACATCCCCTATCTCTTCCCCCACACACAACGTATATAAACATAGGTCATATACATAATCAATCAATACATAAAATTAATGTATTCTTTCAACCGTCATATTCGATGACACATCCAATTGATTAGTTTTCGTTTGCCTAATCATCATGCATTGTCTACAACAATCAAGACCACCCTCCACCGGTAGTCCAAGGCAATTATTTCTAAACAAATAATAAAAGCACCAACAGATAAATTATCCGCATTTTCAAAAGTGAACGATATATTAATCCGACTCCGCTATTCCAACTCATAATGAACCAATATCATTATATTCAACTCAATTTCACAAATCCATAACTTTTTCAAATTAATTATATCAATTAATTTATACATAATTTAGGGGTTTTCTACCCCATCTCTCATTATTAACCCAAAGGTTCAAATATCAACAACCAACAACTATATCATCATTTTGAGACCCAAAGCCAAAATCACAAAACCCTCTTTTACACATTTTGAAACCCTAAGTCCCAAAATCAAGACACTTAGACCACATGCTCAATATCTAGGTCAAAACCCATAAGAGTGAGTAGGAATCCCTACCTTAAATTCGGAGCTCAAAGGAAGAAGATGAAGAAATCCCACATGCTCCAAAACCCAATATTCTCGGATCAAAATGTAGCCATCGACGATCAACACACTTTTTATAAAGGCCAAAGGGAAGGAAAACACTCTAGCTAGATCAAACCCTAGAGAGAAGGGAGATTCTAGAGTGAGGAGCTCTCAAAAATGGCTTTTTGAAAAAGTAAGAGAGAGAAAGAAAAGTGAAAAGTGATTTAAAATCACCCAGCGGATAAATCATATACGCATGACCCGCTCGAGCGGAGAATAGAACGCTCGAGCATCAAGCACACAAATCTGGACCTGCTCGAGCGCAATAAGTCCCGCTCGAGCGCCAAGAAACAAAAGCAAAACACATCCGCTCGAGGGCGAAGAACCAGTCCGCTCGAGCGTAGATTTTCATCTCCTAGAACTTTTCAAAAAAAGAACTACCCGCTCGAGCTCCAACAAGCCCGCTCGAGCGCGACCTGCTCGAGCGTAGGAAACCCGCTCGAGCGTAGAAAACACACCTGCAGAAGTTTTGCAGGGACACGAAATACTAGAAGGGTGTAAACCCCGCTCGAGCGCAGAATGACCCGCTCGAGCGGACCATCTAAAAACTGGGGAACAAAGAAATGAAACCAAGGCTCAACCAACCTGTAACAAACAAGCCCAACACATCCTAAAATTCAAACATAAGGAATTTAAGGATGACAACACGATAGATACAACTACCAATTCCACGGAACCGCATCCGGAATGCAACAAAACAGTAAAGGGATAACCGGGATCGCTATATATTTGTTCTTCACTTGATCAGAAATGTCGGCGACTTGGTGTAAAAGGTGTGCTTTCAAACAGATACTCTGCGGTTTACGTGACCCTCCTTTACCCGTTTCTCAAATTGATATATGAGACAAATTGGACTACCTTGTAATACGATGCCGCCCTGCCATGGCTGGAGCAAAAGAGTCTGGCAATTCGATGAGTATATGGATGGTTTCTTGGGCGTCAATAAGATGATTGGATTCCCCCAACAGCAAAGGTAATAATGGTCATTGCTTTTGAGGCACTATGGAAACCTTAGTAACAAGAACGAGAGCAGAAGGAACTGGAATAATAACTACCCAAGGAAGAAACTAGTCTATTAGCACTTTAATTGATAAGGAAGCAGTGTCCGTGCATATCCAAACAGTTTGTAGAGCTAGTAGGTTCACATCCCACAATTCATTATGATGATTGGTGCTGACCGAACAATTGGCTACAAGAACAAAGGGGATGTCACAATTAGAATGACAATAGATATTGAAGTAACAAAACAAAAAAAATTTTTGTTTAATGATCACCTGACCCAGAATTCGAGGCATGATGGTAACACCATCTACAAAAAAAGAGGATGCAAACTCTCAATTCCCCAAAATCGTAACAACATTTTTCTCTACTGAAGAAGACCCTAGAAATACTTGAACTAGAGATCGATTCTGATCGAGATTCTTGGAAGCTAAAAAGAACACCCTAGTTAGAGATTGATAAAGACTGGAACAATATTGGAGCTTCTTCAAACCCAAGTTAATATTCAACAGGTTATTCAAGGAGAGCATTCCATTTATGATTTTGAAAAAGTTTGTACTGAGAAGAAATTGATGAAGTCTATAGTGAAAAAGAATCCCATGTAAAATGGGACGAAGGGGAAACCTAACTCCACTATCTACAATGGCTGAAACCAACTATAGAACCCTATTGTCTGAAGGAAACAAGAAATTATCACTACGACGAGGGGTTTCTACAGTTACGTTTGCTGGGATATCACCAATGGTTCAAAGATGGGTCAAACCTTCAAGGCTACTAAGTAAGTAAGCGTATTTTCTCATTTTTTGCAAAGCTAAAAACCGAGAAAAGTGGAGGATAAGAGCACTTACAATAAGCAAAAGGAGAAGACACCCAAGGAGTTTTTGAATGTTGAAATAGGAATAGGTGACAACTCCTAAGGACGTTTTAGTGGAAAATGCTATTGAGAAGATATTGCAAATATCAACATATAATGATTTGAACTCCCATCTGTGTAAGAGAAGGGGAAATATCACACTATTCAGACGCGCATGTCGCTTTGTTTGAATAATGTGCCTTCACATTTAACAAAAAGTACTGATGAATGTTACCTTGTCAATACCTAGGGGAAACTATTAGTTTCCCTCGATGATCACGATGATGTTGTTTATGCTCTTGCCAAAATCAGGGATCATCTAGACTAATTGGCGTTTCTTGTTTCTAGTTTGGTGGTCGAGAAAAAATTGTAGCAATACCTAATCCTTGGGAGCCCTAAGTTTATTCTCAGAATCTCATTCAAGGCGACCACCCCCATCACTATCCGAAAGAAATTGAGGGCAAGTTGAGAAAGGACGACGCTATAGAAGTACAGCACTTGTCTCAAAATGGGGTGCAGGGGTAAACAGACACCTCCCTCGACAATATCAATAAAGGGACAGAAGTATCTAGACCTCAGACCTCTCAACAACGTCATCATTGTCATTAGGGAGACAAACAATGACGTTGCCTCGGATATGGTGGAGAGTTCTAAACTGAAGAAGGTTTTCCTCAAAATTGAAGAAGTGTTTAAGGCGATTAATTTTTTGAATAAGAAAGCGAAAAACAACAACAGAAATTGAAGAAAAACAGAGGAACAAGAAAGTAAAGAGAGAAGAAAGAAAATAGAGGACTTAAAAAGATTGGAAGCAAAAGCTTCGAACGGTGGAAATATGAATAGATGCACCCGGTGAGTCCCTGAAAGGAGTAAAATGATTGAAGGGAGGAATCACTTCCCGGTTTAATGTGTCAGAAGTGAAATGGAGCATGAAGAGACGATTGTCATCATTACGTTCCCACTAGTGTAAAGGAAAAAAAAAAAAAACACGTGTCATTATACCGGATAATCCTGCTTCCATGCATCAGAGCCATTTGATCGATCGAAATGCTTCGGCAACCTTCTAAGATCGATCACCGAAGGGGGGCAATTGTGAAGGGAAAAAATATGAGCCCAGCCCAAGCCCAACCACTCTAGCCCAAACCGAAGAGCTGTAAGTCCAAACCCGTCCCTTGTAGCCCATGGAGGACAACTGACGATAACTCGGCATAAAGTCAAGGTGCATAAGAGGACAAACAAAATATAAAAGATAGCTTTCTAGAAGGCAAATTCGTAAAATAAAAAAGAAACGTCGGATTAGGTATAATGCAATAGTGATAATTATAGAACAAACAAAACTAAGGCCTATGCTAAGCCTAGTAGGAGACAGAGCCATTCGATCAAATTGACCGGTGAGCTGGCCATTGATATCTGACATCTGACATTATCCAAGCTATCCATACGGCAAAGATCCAACGATCAAGGATAAGGGCAACTCGGCAAGTAGCCAGGAACAGGCAGAACCTTTCAATCAAAATAAGATCCGACGAATGAGATTTGAGCTAGAATAACTATAAATGGGTAAGCAAGCAAAGCTTAAAGGATAAGTGAGTGAATTCTATTCAATCCAATTATACTCAATCTTAATCAATTTCTACTATAGAAATATTTCTTTTTTTACATTTAAGCGCTATGGCCGATTAGTGTACTGATTTGATTGTCAGAGAGTCCTCCCGATCCACCCTAGTATGGAGTGATCACTGACGTTTTCTCTTTATAGAATACAAAGAATTGGGCGGATCATCTCTCTTTCCTTGTAGAAATAATTTCACTTTTCACATAAATAACTACATACAATTTTATAATAGAAAATAAATAAATACTACAAAAGATATCAAATTTCTTTTCATAAGAATCAAATTTACAATCTTATACCACAAGGTGGTGTTAAACTCCCTAAAATCCGCCTAACACATGTTATGTGTAATTATTTTTGTGATGGATTGATTATGTTACCAAATTTTTTATGGCAAACTTGTTCCATATTAGCATACTTGAATAAATTTCATTTGGGATCGAGTTTTGTTAGCAGATATGACTATTTGAGGAGAGATACTAGCTACACAACAGAAGCCAGTCAATTTCTCAAACAAGGCTATATGGCAATGTGGATCAGAGGCAGGTGTTGTAAAGAATGAAAACTGTGGAAGTTTTTTTGACATCAGTTAAGAAAGTCACATTTTATTTAATTTGTTTTTTGTTTGTTGTGAAATTTTAACAATTTCCACGAAAGAAAATAAAGTGAATATATTTTGAAAATCAAACTATATATGGAGATCAAAGAAATGGAAACCTTATACAGAAGCCAGACAGACTACCTTTTACACTGTATGCAGCGGCCAAGAAGTAAATATTCCGAAAATGATTGAGAAGAATATGGGTTTGTGCTTTGCTTTGCTTTCCTTCAAGCTGATTCCACAATCATCCTTCACTTTGTGTTTTACTACGTACGGCTAGTTACATCTGCAATACAGTAATACGCTTGAGTAATTATTTGAAAATTTTGAAAAATCATATGAAACATAGTGGTTCACATTTGTCAACATATTTCGGAATCAGAAACAACGTAAAATATATAAAAAGGAAAATTAAAAAGGTTAAAAGAAAAAAATATTGAATCTGACCTAGCATCTGATCAAAACAAGACTGATTATGCAAGATATAAAATTAAGTTTGCGAAAAAGTGTATATACCTCGACCTATACGATATGAGGGGAGGGGGAGGAAGAAGCACAACATGAAGGGTGCCTGAATCACATACGTTCAAAGCAAAGCGAGCTTGGATCTGAGCCTCAAGCAAAATCAAACTGGTAAGTCTTTCTTGCCATATTAATTTTTAATATTATAAAGCAAAACCAACCCAGATGAGGTATTGCTCCCTCAGCTCCAACCTACTCATCCATTTTTTTTTTTTGGAAAAAATATTAGGCAAATTACGATAGTAGTCCCTATGCTTTGATTATTGCATTATTTTATTTCCTGTAATTAATTGGTTCGATTTTGATCATGAATTTATAATTTTGTCTTAATTTGGTCCAATTGATTACAACCCTTAACATTTCTTTATGAACAATACGTATATAAGTGTCATATGTCATATCTTTAACGGTAAAATTATAGACCTACTTAACTCAATGAGTTAATCTCAACGAATTTAGTTATAATTTTCTTTAAAAAAACACTAACGATATTATTTTTCTCTGCTGCTGTTGTTCTGTCTTTTTTGCTGGTTGAACTCTTATCAACTAGCTCTAGTTTTTTTCTTTATTGATTTAAGATGTAAGGTTTCATCCTTGGTTCTTTCTCAATAAAGTTCTTTTTTGCTGATCAAAAAAATCGAGCTGAGTGAAAATGTAGGAATCAAAATAACACAATAGATAAAATATAGAGATTACCGGTGTAATTTTCTCAAAAATATTTTACAGACAAAATTTATATATATAAAATCAGAAAGTGATTTACAAATATAATTTGTATATATAAAGTGTATTTAGAGCATGCATAGGCACAATGTTTTAGCTAGAAATTAAAGAATACTATCTGTAAGAATGATGGAACAACAACATCTGTAATAATGAACCAAAATTGTGAATATTTTAAAGAGAAATACTATCTTAAAAAAATAGAAATAAAACCACGATAAAAACTCACGTCACTTCTTATGAATTTCTCTATAAAATTTTTGTTGGTAGAGAGTCTTAACTTTTTTTATTATTTATTTTCATTTTTATTTTTTCAGAAGACCTAGTCCTCATCTTAACTTGTATTTTTCGTCTCTAATGTTTGAGTTGTTTTCCAACTCTAAACTTCTCTTTGGGCAATTATACTCGTATTTTTGTAATTATTGTTTTATATTAATTTAATTTTTATAGTTTTAATTATATTAATATTGTCATTTAAATTTTTACATTATCTTAGCTTATATTAAGTGTGGTCGAAATTTGATCTCTTGAAATTTCTACCACGTGTAAATTGAATAATATATATATATATATATATAAATATATCTAGTTTAACTGCCATAGCAGTTGCAAATTTTGAAAATTAAATATGTAGATTTACTTTCAAATTTAAAAAGAAATGAATTAGAGGCTATGTTTGGAATATTACTTGGGAAAATTAGTCTAAAGTCCCTCTCTCATTTTTAGTAATGGAAGACATCCACGATATTATTTTTTGATGCCTAAGGTCCCTCCATCTATCACAGAGAAATTTAGCCCTCTTACCCGAAATAACCCCATTCCTCCACTCCCCAATGTACTCATTCCCATTCCTCCAAACATACCTACCATCACCGTCCTGCAAATTCGACATCCATGAACCAACATAGACATCGCCACTAGCATAGTGTTTCTCGCCGAAGCTGTGTTTCCGATCGGAGGACCAGGAGTCGATGTAGGAGTCGCCGTCGGAGCATCATCGGAGGAGCACGTTTGGCAGCATGGGCAAGAACAGAGTAACGCATTGCTTCGTAGATTTGCTGTGGGTACTGCACAGATACGGCTTTGTCCAGCTTTTGATTAATTTCTGCAATTAGGATTTTCCAATAGGTTTGAAGATCGAATTTGGTTGAGATTTGTGTCGAAAAAGAAGAGAGAGAACACCGAATGCCAATTTTGGGATGTAAAATTGGTTTCGTCTTTCCCAGGTAGAGTCGGGGAGGAGACGGTGATAACATAACCATTGAGAATGCCATTGTGTTGTTCCATTTCTCTCTCTCTCTCTCTTGAATTTTGATTTTCTGAACGTGTTTGATATTACAATGAATCTGTTTATTCAGTTTAGGATCTTATAATTTCCTACCACAAAGCTGATTCAGATGATCCATTATCAGAAAGAAATGGTAAATCATGATCACCTAAACTAAATTTTCTCTAGGTTAAAACTAGAGAAATTCTCTGGTTTTTGAACTGAATTTTCTCTGGGTAGGTTCTGGAAAAGGCCAGAGAAATTCCCATAATTTGCTTGACACCAAGAGTGAAGGCAAGCAAAGCAACAAATCATAGAGTTATTTGTGAGAAAATTAGAGAAAATTCAACCCTAGAGAAATTTCAAAGCATAGAAAATCAAAAAAATTGAACAAACCAGAGAAATTTGAAATTTCTCTGGTTTAAAATTTCTCTGGATGGAAATTTCTCTGGACAAAATTTTTTTGGATCAAATTGAGGGACCTTAGACATTATGAAAATATTAGATATCTTTTATACTATAAAGTCTTAATACTAGGGACCTTAAAAAAAAAACCCCATATTACTTTGGGCTAAAATAATAAAATTGACTATTTTAATTAAATATGATAAAATGTCACATTCAATGTATAATCATTTTATTTTTTCTCTCAGAAAAGTCAAAAAAAACCAAAAAGACTATCCTGAGACTTTTTAGCGCCAAGTTAAAATAGTCAAAAAGTCAACCCACATCCTAAACAAATGCAAAGTACTGTTATTGATGGGCTCCACTTTTTTTCCTTTGAATCCCCACCCTTTTCACTTTTTTTATACAGTCTTATTCAAATATAAATTTTCAATTTCATCCTCGTAAACCTCCCAAATCTTAACCCTACCCCTGCTTCTACATCTATCAGTTCCAATCGGTATCCTATCTGCTCCTCCCTCAGCTTTGGAGACCCTATCCATTCTCATCCGCCCTTCACATCCCATCTTTGCCATCATGGTCCATTTTCCAACCTTTCACATCCACTGCTACCTTGCTCTTTCCCGATCTCTCTCTCTCTCTTTGTGTAATGGTTGTTGTGAGCGTAAGAGACAGTGAGAGTGGGAATTGCCGAGGGTAGTCATCTCAAGAGCAATAGGCAACAAGTAGTAGGGAATGAGGATCATTGGTCAAGGAAGTGGGGCTAGGAAGGGTTGTGTTGTGTTGTGTTTGTGACGGTGGTCACCAAGGAAGTAATAGTTAAAAAAGGTTTAGGAGTAAGGGAAGGGTTCAAAGAAATTTGTGGGGACAAATAGTAACATTCGATGGATTATTTAGAGTAAATTATACATTTTATTCTTATAGTTTAATTTAAATTTTATTTTGATTCTTATTATTTTAATTTGAATAATTTAATTATTATACTTTAAGTTCAGCTTTAATTTGGTTATTTTATCCAAACTATCATTATTTTTTCAATGTATACTCTTCAAGAGATTAGCATTTGTCATTAAATTGTTAATTTTAATATCCAATTTCAACAAAAGGATTAATTTGAAATTGGACTTAGAGGGTAAGAATCAAATTGCTCAAATTAAAATAATAGAAACTAAAATATAATTTGAGTCAAGCTATAGAGGTAAAAGTGTAATTTATCTATTATTTCAAGAATAGTGAATGTACTACTTTGCGTCTTGATATTTCAATTTAATTTTTAAAAAGACGGTACCAATGGACTAAATAAAGAAACTATGAAAACTTCAAAAGTAAATTGATGCAAGAGGAATTCCTCCACCCCAAACTATCACTCAAAATCAATTAAATATCTATTTTTTTTATTAATATCAATTTTATACTTAAATTATTTTGTTTTGGCATCAACTTTATCCCAGTGTCAATTGCCATATATAATCAAGCAGAAGTTATTGATATGGCACCTAAAACTTTATTTAAAATTTCATTTTACCTCCAAACTATCCCTAAAATATCAATTAGACCTCTGAATAAAATGAAATTTAGAGGTCTAATTGATATTTTAGAGATAATTTGGAGGGTAAAATTAAATTTCAAGCAAAATTTCAATGTTATGTTAGCAACTTTTCATTTGATTATAAACGGTAGCTAACGGCGGTTGTAAAATTGATTCAAAATCA
Organism: Camellia granthamiana; assembly: GCA_036172215.1. Classification (NCBI taxonomy): domain Eukaryota; kingdom Viridiplantae; phylum Streptophyta; class Magnoliopsida; order Ericales; family Theaceae; genus Camellia; species Camellia granthamiana. Next base: position 112,115,781 of record CM069908.1, on the reverse strand, counting down.
AATAGTTTAGGTGTAAAATTTTTATTATTAAAATAATAGGAGTTAAATTAATTTTTAAGTGATAATATAAGAGGCAAAATCATATTTTCTTTCGATGCAGTTAAAACTTAAAGTACTAATTAATAGAAGAGACAAATTACAGAAATTACAGCATAATTTGCACCTTCTATTTCATTCCTCTAAGAGCATCTCCATCAAAATAATTAAATTTTTAGTTAAATTTTAAGTAAAAGTCTATTTTTATATTTTAACTAACCATCTTTTCAAATATATTTTCCTACAAGCTGTCTCTTTTTTACTCTAGTCTATTTTATTTTATTGTTTTCCAATTCCAAATTTAATATTTAAGAGAGAATTAAAATAATGAAGGATCACATTTGTTTAGGGTAATGATATATAAATAAAAAAATTAGATAAATTACATTCACATCTCTTAAAATTTGAAAAAAAAATCAATAAATTTCACAAGTTTGCATTATTATGTTAGACTCCTCGAAGGTTTTTCTTCATAATTTGTTAGTCTTATGAATAAAAAAAAAATATTATTGTCACCTTTTTTACATTAAAATGTATATTCTATTTATCTTTTAGTCTTAACACTATCTATATTCATTTTGATCTCTTTAAGATCGCTAATAAAAAGATTGATTTAATTATCTCAAAACATATGGTTTGTTATATTTAAACTTCAGGGAACTCAACGTAATTTATCCTAAAAAAAATATATTGAAATTACATACAAAATGATGTGACATTTTATGCTCCGTTCATCTCAATTTAAAATACATTTTTGTTTATAAATAATTTTTCTTAATTTATCAAATTGTGTTTTTTATCTCATGTATTACAATTACATTAGTTTAATGATTTCACCACTAATATCTATTATTAATATAGTAATAACTAATTAAATGATCAATAAAATACAATAAATAAATATAATATATTAAATATTTTATTACCTAAAATCATTTGTTGAGTCCTATTTCTCTAACTACATGTAACTAGTAGTTTGATATCCAACTAAAGTAACTAGCCAAGAATTAAGTTTACTGAAATATGTTTTTGTGATTGTGTACTATAAACTAGGTAAAGAAAAACTCTAATAAGCTTGATAATAATGCTCCAAAAGTTTTATTTGATAGAAAAAAATTTGGACCACAATATCATCATCCCTTTTTGTTTTTTTAACAATATGTAGACAAATTACATCCTGGCAATTGTATTGCAACAATTATATAATTCCAACAGCAACTCCTATAATAGAAAAGAAACAACAACTCAACAATCAATTTGAAAAAGAGTTTTAAAATGTACAATAAATAAACAGTATAACAAAAAAACCCCATAATAAAGGAAAATAATTAATCTTGCATTTAGTAATGATTGACCCTCCAACCTCCCAAATAAAAGGGTTTAGCTGGAGTGTGCAAAGGTTTTTTTTTTAGCTGGATAGAGATCGGCGCTCGAGTGCAAAGAAAAAATGAGAGTTTGACTGCAAAACTCAGCCCTCGTTGCTCTGCGCCAGTAAAGGTGTCAAACCCTCAACCCAAGCTAAGCCTTGGTTTGGTGAACATATTGGGACTAAATAAGCATATAAGGACAAAAAAAAGTCACAAAATCACAAAATGACAAAACACTTAACTTTTGATGCAAAATTATTAAATTGACCCATATACAAACAAAAAGTAAAAAAAGCATCATTTTCACGTGGAGGGCAATTTTGTCATTCCAATGCAAAAAAGCCAAACAAGAAAATTAAACGAATACAAAAGTCTCACGCTAAAAAAGTCAAAAAAATCAAAAAATAAAGTTTGCCAAACGACACCTAAGTTCAACAAGTAGGTAGGAGGCTGTGCCATAGCACTGTTAGACGCTTGGGCTGCTAGTTTAAGTTGTGATTCGCAGGTGCCTTTTGTTATATCTATGATGGATAGATGGACAAAATTGTTATTATTTTATGTTGGCGCATTTTAAAATAATGTGCTCTTTTGGTTTGAGTTACATCACTTCTCACATAATTTACTCATAAAAAGATAAAATAAACTAAAAAAGTCAAAAAATCAACTTTTAACCAACTTCCCAAAATACCCTAATAATTCTAGTTGCTGAGAAAATTTAACCAAAACTCAAAAAATATCAATTAGTTGGCTAAATTCATTTATCTTTATGTGGATTATCTAAAATGAATCTTGTCTGCATATTTTAATTTTTTTACAAAGAAATTTACTAATTTTTGTGAATATATAGCAATTAGTTGGTTAAATGAAGGGAAAATTGGTCTAGGGTCCCTCTTCCACTTTTTGTAATGAAAGTGATTCACAAAATTATTTTTTGATGTCTAAGGTCCCTAAACATATATCAGAGAAATTTGACTCTTTGTCTCTCCTCCTCTACTGCAGAACAGCACTTCCTCTCACTCTCTCTCTGAAACCATAGAGAGAAGAGATGGGCAAAGTCGAAGACATTGCGTGTACGAGTTTCCTGATGAATATCAGAATCAAGGGAGGAGGTATGGATGCTACAGTCTTCAAAATCGGACTCCGACCCGTCTGCTTCTTCTTCTTCTTCAAATTGTTGTTGATCATCAGTATCAGTATCTAGTTCTTCCGATTCGTCTTCTTCTCAATGCTCCAAATACCGATGGTATAAACCCAGGTAGGTTGCTTCAATCTCTTTTTTGCATTTATAGATTTTATATTCATCTATTCAGTTTATCTAACAATCTCCTAGTCAAATATAATATTCACAGACTCAAGCATTAATGCGTGTCTTGAAGATTGTTACATCGAGAGTGGAGATGATCTTGTAGCGGTGAAGAGTGGGTGGGACCAATACGGTATCGCGATGGCACGTCCAAGCTCTAACATCATCATAAGGAGAGTCTCACTCTCAGGCACAACTCCAACATGTTCTGGGGTTGGAATAGGCAGTGAAATGTCCAGTGGGATTTCAAACGTTATTGTAGAGGATTTACACACTAGAGATTCAGCAGCTGGGATGAGCCAAAGACCATTTTTGTGAAATTGATTCAATTTTCAGTGTTATGCTCCAACTTTGCTTCGAAATTTTCGCGAATTTCATCCAGGTGAGGAACAATTAGTTGAATAGAAAAAATTCCAAATTGTGAACTAAATTTTTTTTTCATTTGAACTAAATTTTCTTTGGGTTGAAACCAGAGAAGTTTTCTGGTTTTTTAACTGAATTTTCTCTAGGTTTGTCCAGAGAAATTCTTTGGTTTCGAGCTGGAACCTGGAATGCTTAATTTGTATAAAACCCAATGTTTGTGAAATCAAAATTTGAAACCCTCTTGTTGAGAAGGAGAGCAATATTGATGTTGTTCGATTTGATCTCTCATTCTCTCCAGAGAAATTCCCATTATTTGCTTGACACCAAGAGTGAAGGCAAGCAAAGCAGCAATCTAGAGAAATTTCTCTCACAAAATTTCTCTTAGTACCAAAGAAATTTCTCTCTGTTTTCATTTTGACCAATTTTCTCTGGACCAATTTTCTCTGGACTAATTTTCTCTGGATCAACTTGAGGGACCTTAGACATTATGAAAATATTAGATGTCCTTTATGCTATAAAATCTTAATATGAGGGACCTTAAAAAAAATGGTTTAACAAAATTTATTTATATGAGGAAGTGGAAGAGGAAGTAGAAGTACATGAAAATGAAGAGGTGGTTTGGAAATCCCACAAGAAAGTTAGGTAGCATTTGGTTGTATTTTAGAAATATGATATGAGAATAGAATTGTATTTTGAATTTGTGAGTTTTGGAATTATGATTTGAGTGTAGAAAATTTGTTTGGTTATGAGTTTTGAATTGAGTTTTGAGTTGAGTGTTGAATTGAGTTTTAAATGTTTAATGTGACATATGAAATAAGAAAATTTGTTTGGTTATGAGTTTTGAATTGAGTTTTCAAAACCTAATTAAAAAAATTATAACTTATAACCAAACATACAATTCAAGACTCTATTGAAAATTATGTTCAAAACTCATAATAAAACTCTTTTTAAAATTCAATTCAAAAAAATAAATATTAAAAAGAATAACATAATTTTTTTTAATTGAAAATATTACAAACAAAATAATTTTTTTTTCAAAATAAATATTCAATTACTGCTTTAAAATAATTTTGATTGTATATTTTGTTGGAATTATTTTTTATTTAAAATATAAAAACAAAATTCCTTTTTTTTTTCCAAATAACAAGTGCCAATTGCAAAAAAAAAAAAAAAAAAAAAAAAAAAAAAAAAAAAAAAAAAAAAACACTGTTCCAGTCAACTTGCTGTAACAACCCCGACCCTTAATTAACGTTAATTAATGCTTAAGTGTGCCTAACAAGTAATCAAGAAGAAATCATAAGTTAATTACATGTACATCGCATTATTTTGTGTTTATATCTGTTCAGCGTAGACAGATCTGTTCTTATTTTCGTTTCAGTTTGCGAATTGATGGCCTTATTGGCATTCGATTTAGAAATTGACTTGATTTTTGAGTTAATTAGAATTTTTAGAATTTTATGGTATGCTTAATTAAAACTCGATTCTGAACGATTAAATTAATTTAATTTAATGTCCACTTATTTGGCCTTAATTAATTACACCTTGTCCAAGCCTAATTAAGGCACTAGTGGGCTTCCTTGTGCACCCATACACTCCCATTTCACTCTTTAGTTGATACAAACGTGAGGTTGAGGTTAAGATTGAGGGAAGAAAATTGAGTTCAACCAAGGAAATGCTAGAATTATTGACAATTGAAGAGGATTTGAGAATTTCAACTTCAACATTGATGAATACAAGTCTCTAGGTAAGGAACCAACCTCTTAATTGGGAAATTGAGTTAGACTTTGCAAGACTTCAAGTGAATTAGGTAAATTCATGTAGGAATTGAGTTAGAATTGAGAAGGTTTGAGCCATACCATGCATGCATGTCCATTCCTTCATAATTTGAGCATGATTTCAAAGAATTCTTTCCTGCATGTGTTTATCTTACTTATGTTTTGAGAATTCATCATGTTTTTCATCCTCTCATTACATTTGACCGTGGTTTGGAGGCTTGAAACTGAAATCATTTCATGCATGCCATGTTTTTGGAACATCTATGAAGTTTAAGTTGAAATTGTGAACAACTGGCATGCCCTTGGGCCATGATTTCATAAAGTGATCTTCAAGTCATGATGTTTTATGAGTTTCTTAATGTTTTTCTAGAATTTTGGCCCAAGAGGATGAGTTTTGAAGTGTTTAGTTTGAGTTTGAAGCTTGGAGATCAAATTTGGAAATTCCAGAATTTGAATCCACGCTCGAGCGTAGGAGTTTACGCTCGAGCGAGCACTCCGAGTACGTGCACTTCCACTCGAGCAACCTGATGCCCGCTCGAGCGTGAAATGCATGTGCCCAGAAGTTCATATGTTTTGCAGTACGCTCGAGCGAAGGAAGTCACGCCTGAGTGGATCTTATTCATAACCACCATGTGTTTGCATCGGTTCTATATCTATTCTGTTAGCGCTAAGGGATGTACCACGTATGATTAAGCATGAACCCTGATTTCCATGTATGATCTGAACAAGGATATGAATATGAACCTGCTATGAAACTGAATTATGATTTCTGAATCTGTAGGGATATCATTCATTAAAATCCTTTACTCCGTTATTATTCACTGGGCTTCCGCTCACTATTTATATCATGTATGTAGGTGAGCAGGCACGAGACCAGGCCCAGAGTTGACGGCCTACGTTTCAGTTTTGTCAGCCAACCTTTGTACCTCCCAAGGAGGTTCCGGATGAAGTCAAGTTTTTATGGCTATTTTTGTAATCATAATAGACTTGGTATGTTTGTTAAGTCTTGGGCAAGATATCTGTCGTTATACTCCTAGGAGTGATATGTAAATATTGTGTCTTTGACAACACTCGTAAGTCTATAAAAGTTTTAAATTATACATCTCATGTATGTCTGCACGGCTCTATGGACTCTGTATGTTTAGCATAATTGCTTCCGCAGCCCCTGTTTATATATTATTCTATTCAGAGGCCTTTGGTAATCTAAGGATTACTGGCCGGTTACGATGCTAAACCCATAGGGACGGGTTTGGGTCGTGACAGAGTGGTATCAGAGCACGTGTTCTACCACACACACAAATCCATATGAGCTTAGGATGTCCTAGTAAGATGTAAGGCATTCCATCTGCATGTGTGGGTGTGTGGTAATCCAAATGGATATAAAAACCAAATGTAAATCTGAGAAAATGAATTGAAAGAAATGAATGATATCATTCCTTTGTTTATTATTATTTGGTGTCTTCATAGCAACATGGAGAATGCAAGGGGAAATGATGTAAGTGAATCTTCAGAGGCTCGCATGAGCTGAATGGAGCAAATGCTTGTGGCATTGACTGAGGCTATGATGCAACAACAAACACAACAACCTTTACCCCCTCCACCTTTGCAGGCACAAGCCGAAACAGATAATAACGATATTATCAACCTGACACAGAAATTCATGAAGATGAAACCGCCAACATTACTAGGTGGAATTGAATCGCTGAAAGCAGAGACATGGTTACTTGAGATGGAAAAACTATTTGAGGTGTTTCCCTGTACCGAGGTTCAAAAAGTCTTATTGGCCACTTATACTCTGAAAGACGAAACTCAGAGATGATGGTTATTAGTTCGAAACAGTAATGAAAATATGTCATGGGCTCAATTTAATACAATCTTCTATAACAAGTACTTTCCCCAATGCTTTCGGGACCTAAAAGTTTCAGAATTTCAGGAACTCAAACAAGGCAGGATGTCCGTAGCTGAGTACGAGGCTAAATTTACCGAGTTAGCCAGATTTGCTCGTCACATGGTGGACACGGACTATAAGAAGGCCCGCAAATTTGAGGGTGGACTAGACTTAGATATCCTGGATCGGGTGGGAGTTCTTAATCTACCCATATATGTTAATGTATTGGATAGGGCATTAATGGCGGAAGCCATTTTGGCAGCTAAGAGACAAAGTAAGGCCCTAGCAGCAACAACAACTGATTGGAGAGGAAAAAGGTCTGGGTATAGTTTTAGAAAAGGTCGTTCTCATGTAAGTAAGAAGCAGAATACGAGATCTACAAGCAGTTCAAGTCAGAGTAGTGGGTCTATTCCAGTTTGTCCTGATTGTGGAAGAAGGCATAGAGGTGTATGTTACTGGGCATCCGGTGCTTGTTTCCGATGTGGCAAGACAGGTCATGTAGTTAAAGATTGCCCGTTTGGGTCTGAGAATGCCAACCGTCCTATTATGAGTTCAGCTGGGTCCACTTCTACAGTTAAAACAAATGCAAAGGCTAATACCGGAAAAGAACCTCTGAGACAAGGTCAAGCGTTTGCCTTAATGCCTAGTGAGGTGCAGAACACCGAAACTACGGTGTCAGGTATACTCCCTATATGTTCTCAAAATGCATGTGTACTGATAGATTTTGGTTCTACACATTCCTTCATATCGCATGCTTTTTCTCAGAAATTAACTAGGCCCCTAGAACCTATGACGTATGCGTTATCTGTATCTACACCGTCTGGGGATTCTATGATATGTACTTATGTTTATCTAGCATGTGATATTATGATTGGTGATATAACATTGTATGTTGACTTGTTGCCCTTGAACATTGATTATTTTGATTGCATTCTGGATATGGACTGGTTGACTAAATACTGTGCTACTATTGATTGTGCGCGTAAATCTGTTGTGTTTAGACCACTGGCTATGCCTAAATTTATTTTTACTGGAAATGGGGTAGTTCCTCCCCCGTACCTGATTTCGGCCATGAAAGCTATGAAATTACTTAGGAATGGATGTAGGGGTTACCTGTGTTGTGTATTGACTGCACCATATGATAATGCTAATGTGGGAACTATTCCTGTTGCTTGTGAATTTCCCGATGTATTTCTGAATGACTTGCCTGGGGACTTAGTTGATAGAGAAATTGAATTCACTACTGAAGTAATCCCGAGAACACAACCTATCTCCAAGACCCCCTATAGAATGTCTATCTTAGAATTGAAAGAATTAAAAACTCAACTTCAGGAACTGCTAAATAAGAAATTCATTCGTCCGAGCACTTCACCTTGGGGTGCTCCAGTTTTATTTTTCAAAAAGAAGGATAGATCTTTGAGGTTATGTATAGACTATCGAGAATTGAACAAAGTAACTATGAAGAACAAATACCTTTTGCCCCGGATAGATGACTTGTTTGATCAACTTTAGAGAGCCCAAGTGTTTTCCAAGATTGACCTCAGATCTGGGTATCATCAGTTAAAAGTTAAGGTAGAAGACATAGAGAAAACTGCATTCAGAACTAGATATGGATATTATGAATTTTTAATAATGCCGTTTGGGGTGACTAATGCACCTGTTGCCTTTATGGACCTCATGAACAGTGTGTTTAAATCATTTCTAGATGAATTCATTGTTGTGTTTATTGATGATATTTTGTTTTACTCCAAAAGTAGGGAAGACCATGAGAATCACTTGAGAACTACTCTACAGACTTTGAGAGAAAAGAAATTATATGCTAAATTGTCCAAATGTGAGTTATGGCTTGACAGTGTGGCATTTTTGGGACATGTAATCAACAAGGATGGTATATCTGTTGATCCACAGAAAATTGAAGCTATTGTGACCTGGCCTAAACCGACAAATGTGACAGAAGTTAGGAGTTTTCTGGAACTTGCTGGTTACTACAGAAGATTTGTGAAAGACTTTTCAAAACTTGCCATGCCATTGACCCAGTTAACTCAGAAAAATGTGTCATTTGATTGGAATGAACAGCAAGAGTCAGCCTTCCATGAGTTGAAGACCAGACTAGTAACTGCACCGATTTTGACCTTGCCCAATGGTACTGATGGGTTTCTAATTTACAGTGATGCTTCCTACAAAGGTTTAGGGTGTGTGTTAATGCAAAATGGGAAGGCAATTGCTTATGCCTCTCTGCGACTCCGTCCACATGAAAAGAATTACCCAACACATGATCTTGAGCTGGCAACCGTAGTGTTTGCCTTGAAAATTTGGCGACATTATCTGTATGGGGAAACTTATGAAGTGTACACGGACCACAAAAGCATCAAGTACTTCTTCACTCAGAAAGAGCTGAATATGAGACAAAGGAGATAGTTGGAATTGATCAAGGACTATGATTTGCAAATTTTGTATCATCCAGGAAAAGCTAATACTGTAGCTAACGCCTTGAGCCGAAAGTCGACTGGGAATTTGTCATGTTTGCTTGCCGGTCAAAAAGAATTGCTAGATGATCTAGAAAATAATGAGATTGAAATTGTTTTACGAGAGCAATGTGGGATTTTAGCTGCCATTTTCGCTCAACCTGTAATCATTGAAGAAATCAAACAGAAGCAACTGGAAGATGAGTACTTGAAAAAGATTGTGGAAAAATCTGACTCCAAGCCGAGGCCGGGGTTTGTGTTTGAGAATAATGTGCTGAATTTCAGAATAAACTCTGTGTGCCAGATTCCTCTGATTTAAGAAAGCGTGTTATGACTGAAGCTCACTGCACCAAATTTGCCATGCATCCAGGGAACACAAAGATGTATCATAACTTGAGACAGAATTTCTAGTGGCCTGGAATGAAAAAGTGCATTGCAGATTTTGTGGCTAGGTGTTTACATTGCCAACAAGTTAAAGCTGAACATCAATGACCTGCTGGATTGTTGCAACTACTTCCAATACTGGAATGGAAATGGGAGCACATTACCATGGACTTCATTGTGGGATTGCCTCACTTTTCTCGAGGTATGGATTCTATTTGGGTTATAGTTGATCATTTGACTAAATCTGTCCAGTTTCTGCCTGTCAAAACTATTTACAATGTTGACAAATTGGCCAATATTTATATGAATGAGATTGTGAGATTGCATGGGGTGCCAATGTCGATTGTATCTAACAGAGATTCAAAGTTTGTGTCAAGATTTGGTAGAGTTTACAACAGGATTTGGGGACAGAACTGAGGTTGAGTAGCGCCTATCACCCACAGACAGATGGTCAAACTGAACGAACCAATCAAACCTTGGAAGATATGCTCCAAATGTGTGTGTTAGATTTCCAAGGAAGTTGGGAAACTTATTTGCCATTAGTTGAGTTTGTGTATAATAATAGCTACCATTCAAGCATTGGGATGGCTCCTTATGAAGCTTTGTATGGAAGAAAATGCTGATCTCCGATATATTAGGCCGAGGTAGGCGACAGACCATTGTTGGGTTCGGAACTTGTGCAAGAAACCACTGAAAATGTGAAATTAATTCAGTAAAGGTTGAAAACCGCACAAAGCAGCCAAAAGAGCTATGCCGATGTTCGAAGAAGAGATAGAGAATACGAGGTTGGGGACCATGTGTTCATAAAAGTGACCTCTATGAAGGGTCAAACTCAGTTTGGTGTAAAGGGCAAGTTGGCGCCAAGGTATGTTAGACCATATGAAATCCTTGAAAAGATCAATTCAGTAACCTATCGAGTGGCCCTACCTCCAGTAATGGAGCATATGCACAATGTATTTCATGTATCGATGCTTCAAGAATATCTGAGAGATCCACTCCATGTCATTCAACCAACACATGTGCTTTTGAAAGATGATTACACTTACGAAGAAAGACCTATTCAGATTGTGAACCGCCGGATCAAAAGATTGAGGAACAAAGAAATACCACTGGTAAAAGTTGATTGGCAGAATCATGGAGGAACTTATGCTACATGGGAAATAGAAGAAGACATGATGAAGATATATTCGGATTTGTTTCCACTGGACTTAATGTTCTTCTAGAACGAAGGTAACTCCAGTTTGGAGGACCAAATTCTTTAAGGGGGAAGACTGTAACAACCCCAACCCTTAATTAACGTTAATTCATGCTTAAGTGTGCCTAACAAGTAATTAAGAAGAAATCCTAAGTTAATTGCATGTACATCGCATTATTTTGTGTTTATATATGTTCAGCGTAGAAAGATTTGTTCTTATTTTCGTTTTGGTTTGCGAATTGAGGGCCTTATCGGCATCTGATTCAGAAATTGACTTAATTTTTGAGTTAATTAGAATTTTTAGAATTTTATGGTATGGTTAATTGAAATTCGATTATGAACGATTAAATTAAATTAATTTAATGTCCACTTATTTGGCCTTAATTAATTACACCTTGTCCAAGCCTAATTAAGGCACTAGTGGGCTTCCTTGTGCACCCATACACTCCCATTTCACTCTTTTGTTGATACAAACGTGAGGGAGAGATTGAGGGGAGAAAATTGAGCTCAACCAAGGAAATGCTAGAATTGTTGACAATTGAAGAGGATTAGAGAATTTCAACTTCAACATTGATGAATTCCAGTCTCTATGTAAGGAACCAACCTCTTAATTGGGAAATTGAGTTAGACTTTGCAAGACTTCAAGTGAATTAGGTGAATTCATGTAGGAATTGAGTTAGAATTGAGAAGGTTTGAGCCATATCATGCATGCATGTCCATCCCTTCACAATTTGAGCATGATTTCAAAGAATTCTTTCACGCATGTGTTTATCTCACTTATGTTTTGAGAATTCATTATGTTTTTCATCCTCTCATTACATTTGATCGTAGTTTGGAGGCTTGAAACTCAAATCATTTCATGCATGTCATGTTTTTGGAACATCTGTAGACACCCCATTTTTGACCGACCTTAAGACTCAGACGTCACCGATTGAACGCTTGGTGATGTTGTATACTGTGCTCGTTCTGAGGTTGCGGAGTCTCGGCCGTGAGCCTTGCCTCCGAACTTCTGGACTTTTCTGTGCCTTGCCTCGGTTTGCGAACCAAGCTCAGTTTTCTCTGTTTTCTCTTCCTGAGGGGAGGGAGAGGTCTCATAGATCATCTCTCAGTGGCCATAGGCTACGTTTCGTGGTCGCAGGCCATTTTTCCCATTTCGGAGCCCAGTTCTCGGTTTTCGGAGCCGTCAGGCCGTGTGCCTCGGTTCGGGACCGCCTAACTACCTCCGTTTGCTCCGATTTTTGGCATGCATCTTATTTACTCCCTTTTGAGGGACACTGGGGTCCGAGAGACCAACTTCGTGGTCGAACACCACTCCCGGTGCCCAGCAGTCAGTTTTCGGGGCCCCGGACTGCGCGTTTTGGCCCCCGAGCCTTACTTGAAAGCATTGTTGGGCTCCGACCCAAACTAGAAATAGTCATATTTTGAGTCCCTTTTCATGTTTGATTAAGGGTTTTTCTTTTTTTGAGACCTCCTTCTGTCACTTGCCTCTTTACCTCTTTTTAGGCCTTTTTTTGCACGGTATTTTAGGCGTACTTGTGGGCCGTGTTGGACTTGGTCGTAAACTACAAAGTGTCTTATTTTGAGCCCTTCTTCAACTTTTTTGAAGGGCTCTCGGCCGTTTGGAACCAGCAGCTACCACTTGCCTTTACACCCCTCTTTAGGCCAATTTTTGGAGGGAAACTTGAAATATTTCCCCTCCTTTTTTTCCCCCTCTTTTCCAGCCTCTTTTGCCTATATATACAGCATCCCAGGTCTGTGTTTAAGGGTTAGAAATTTTTGTATAAGCCTCTCACATTAAATTTCTCTCTCTCTCTATATTCTAACCATCAAAACTCCAAGTTCCTTCAACCATTTCTTCACCACCACCTAGCACCACCACCACCACCCCATTCCAGCGGCTTGGAGGACCTTCTCAGAGGCTAGAAGTGCTGCATTTTGGACCAAGAGGCTGCTAAAGGGTTTGTCTTCAAGGGTGAGTCTCGTTTTTCCCTTTTTTGCTCTTTTCTTGGTCTATTTCTTAGCCCTTCTTGCTTGTACCTTTGAGCTCCGACCAAAACTGAAAGTATCATTTTTTTGGGCTCTATTTCATCTTTTATTAAGGGTCTTACCATGTTTGGGACCCCCATCTTGCACTTGCTTCAATATCCTCTTGGATGCCATATTTTTGCATGATATTTTTAGCCTATGTGTGATCTGTTTTGGAGCATGACATAAACTGTAGATAGGCTTATTTTGAGCCCTTATTCAACATTGAAGAAGGGCTCAACACTGTTTGGGACCTCCATATATCACTTGCCATTGTACCCCTCTTTGGTCCCTATTTTTGCATGTTTTGTTAGCTTATCTTGCTTCTGTTTTTCGGCCATGATCAGAGCTGAAAGTGGCCATATTTTGACCCCCTTGTCATGTTTCATTAAGGGTCTAGGGCTGTTTGAGGCATCCTTGGTGTACTTCATGTTATAGCCCTCTTGTGGCCTTAATCTTGCATTGTATTTTGAGCATATTATCATACTGATTTGGGCTTGATCATCTACTGTAAAATGCCATATTTTGGGACCTTCTTCAACATTGTTGAAGGTCCCTCACTTGTTTGAGACCCCCTTATATCAGTTACTTCTTTGCCCCTTCGTTGGCCCATTTCTTGCATGAATTGTTTTCCATACTTGTATCTGTTTTTGGGGCTTTTCATCTACTGAAAAACATCATATTTTTGGTCCCTCTTCAGTGTTGAAGAAGGGTCTTTTTCTGTTTGGGCTTTGCATCTATGACTTGCGTCATTACCTCTCTTGGCCCCCCATTCTTGCATGCTAATTTAGTCCCACTTGTGCTTGCTGTTTGGCCATGTTTAAAACTGTAAAAATTCTTGTTTTGGGACTGCCTAGCTTCTGTCTTCACACTTCATGTACGAATCATGCATGCATTGCATAGCTATAGGCCATTTCATGTGCTTAATTCCATGTTTCGGGACTCGTTCCTTGCATCGGGTTTCATTTCGCCTTGTTTCAGGGCTGTTTTCCCCCTCATTTTGCTACTGATTTTGGCATGTTTGCATATCATATTCCATGTCTTTGCCATGTCTCATTAGAGTGGCATTTCGGTGCCTGAAGGTCGGTCCTCGGTTTGCGTGCACGCGTGCACGCATTTCGAGTTGTCTTGTTTTCATCTAATGGCCTCTTATGTGAGTGTGGTTGAGGTCCACTCATGTTGGTGTAAGCCCATTATTGCATGGCGTATGCCATTTCATTCATAGCATTGTGTATGCTCGGTTGTGTATCACCTCGTGTAGCGTGTATGCCATTCCATAACATTGTGTATGTTAGGATTGTATCTTAGTTGCATTTCACGCATATCATGCATATTGCATCGTGTTCGGGATAGGAGTTAGCCCGGGCACGAGAAACGAGGTACGTTCCGTACTCCGAGTGACGGAACGTGTCTCAATTCCCCAATCACCGACACTCCGGATTATCCATGATGGAGTTAGGTTTTAGTTGAGTTTTCACGTGCATTCATTCTATATTGAATTGTGCAATTCAGCTCCTCGGCCATCATGCATCGAGATGCGTGATTGGTGGCACGAGGATCGAGACATGCATACATTTGTGAAAATACATTGCCATGCCCCTTTCCTGCTCTCTGTTGCAGCAAATCAAGAATCAGCAGTCTTCCGGGACTTGGCGCGCTTTCCAAGAATAATTGCAAAACAGAGGCTAATTGGGGCATCCCAATGGATTTCCGCGCAAAGCAGCCCAAACATGCATCATTCCATCACCCGGAGCAGAATCAAGGCAGTCCTTGGCTTGCATGCCAGTTTTATTATTTTCTTAGTTAATTTGTAAATTAATTAGGAATTTGTACATTATTTGGACTGTATTATTTGGACTGTACTATTCTTTCATTCGGGACTGTATATTTATTTGGACCCTCCGCGCGAGGGCATAATTGTAATAAGTGTGCGTGAGTGTGATGTATGTCTTCCAACCCCACGTCTTTCTTCCCTTTTATTTACCTGCTTATGATGGTTAGATTAGGGCATATTTCAATTAGCATACAGTATGACAGCATGTTTGCATCATTCATCTGTTTTGCACGCACCGGGCTCGGCGCATCATACAAACTGCATTTGTATTTCAATTCCAAATTGAATACGTGTTAGTTGTAGCATTCCATATGCCATGTTTAGAATGGCCGAGCCTGCTATAGTTTGCATCTTTGCATGTGTTGCATTAGGCAATTCTGTGTATCTAGGATCATGCATGAATTTCTAATCAGCTTCTGTTTTGGCTTGGAGTACTCGGTGAGTTTTATGCTTTAGCATCCTTGCATGCGTGTGAGTGTTGCCATGAATAGCATGCTTGCCATGAGGCTATTTGCTTATGTGATATAACTACCTGAATGCCTGTGGGTGAAGGTTGGGTTATTTGAATTGGGACAATGCATTGATTGTTTGTTTTAAGCCCACTAGATAGTGGCAAATCCACGTCTTAGCCTACCTGCGGGTAGCACCATCAAACCATTTTCAAACAAACAAACATGAAGTGTTTTGTTCCAATTCAGGCGATCCAGTCTATACTTGTATGCTGTGCGCATCACGTAGTAATCTAGGCTAATAACCGGAATAAGAACACACAATGTTTTCAAAACTAGATATCACGGTTAGTAGAGGCCCGTCTTTGACCGGGCGAGCGGGGGTGCTCACGAAGTGACCTTCCCCAATCGTACCCAAGTTCCCGAGCCGAGGCAACTTTGGTGATGACGGACACGTGGCCTTTGGCACCGAGTCAGGGTTTCCTAAATTTCCCCATAAAAAAACATTTAGGTGGCGACTCTGTATCTGGCAAAGCAGTCCGTGTTTGGCACTTCTTTTAAAAATCTGTTTTCTCAAAAATGATTTGCCGGATTTGGACTCTTTGGTTCAAGATTTAGAACCGTGACAATCGAGTCCTTGAATTGTAGTGAGCCCAAATGAACAGAACGGGACTTAACCCTCCCGGGGCGTTCGGGGACGTCTACAACATCTATGAAGTTTAAGTTGAAATTGTGAACAACTGGCATTCCCTTGGGCCATGATTTCATGAAGTGATCTTCAAGTCATGATGTTTTATGAGTTTCTTAATGTTTTCCAGAATTTTGGCCCAAGAGGATGAGTTTTGAAGTGTTTAGTTTGAGTTTGAAGCTTGGAGATCAAATCTGGAAATTCCAGAATTTGAATCCACGCTCGAGCGTAGGAGTTCACGTTCGAGCAAGCACTCTGAGTACGTGCACTTCCGCTCGAGTGACCTGATGCCCGCTCGAGCATGAAATGCATGTGCCCAGAAGTTCATATGTTTTGCAGCACGCTCGAGCGAAGGAAGTCACGCTCGAGCAGGGATCTGAGTCTTACGCTCGAGTGGAGATCGAGCGTCCGTCGAGCGTGAAATGCAAGCATCCAGTACTTTTTCAAAGTTTATAGTCTGCTCGAGCGAAAGAAGTTACGCTCGAGCGAACCTTCACATTTTGCATGTCCGCTCAAGCAAGGAAAGCCACGCTCGAGCGTGGACCCTGTTTTCAACAAACTTTGGAAAATGTTTTCTAAAGCAACTTTTACATCCTCATTCCATCCTAGCATTTATAGGCCATGATTAAGTCACCATAATAAGAATAAGAGTAGAAACACACTAAGAGCAAGTGAAATAGGTTATGTTCAATTCGACTGTGTGTTTCAGGCGTGTATTTGTTATGTGTTAATGTAGGTCACGTGCCGTGAACTGTTTGATTAGTCTGTTCTGTCTGTTCGCACCTGAAGCCAACTGTGAGTAATAACTTAGTAAAGCTATGTTCAACTTTATTTATTTTCTGTATAATGAATTAAGATCTGTTTTCTGAAATGATATGTTCTGTACAATGAATGATAGCCCAATTTTTGATAATGTATTCATGGCATCCTTAGCATCATGTGATATCTGTCAACTGTTACCCGGTGTCGGAGGTTCCATTATGGAACTTAATATGTCTGCACTTTATTACCCGTACTGGAGGCTCCATCAGGGAGCTCAGCATGTTTATTCTCTATTACCCGAATCCAGAGGTTCCTTTATGGAACTGGTTATTCATAACCACCACGTGTCTGCATCTATTCTGTATATGTTTTGTTAGCGCTAAGAGATGTACCACGTATGATTAAGCATGAACCCTGATTTCCGTATATGATCTGAACAAAGATATGAATATGAACCTGCTATGAAACTGAATTATGATTTCTGAATCTGTAAGGATATAATTCATTAAAATCCTTTACTCCATTATTATTCACTGGGCTCTCGCTCACTATTTATATCATGTATGTAGGTGAGCAGGCACGCGACCAGGCCTAGAGTTGGCGGCCTATGTTTCAGTTTTGTCAGCCAACCTTTGTGCCTCCCGAGGAGGTTCGGATGAAGTCGAGTTTTTATGGCTGTTTTTGTAATCATAATAGACTTGGTATGTTTGTTAAGTCTTGGGCAAGATGTCTGCCTTTATACTCCTTGGAGTGATATGTAAATATTGTGTCTTTGACCACACTCGTAAGTCTATAAAAGTTTTAAATTATACGTCTCATGTATGTCTGCACGGCTCTATGGACTCTGTATGTTTAGCATAATTGCTTCTGCAGCCCCTGTTTATATATTATTCTGTTCAGAGACCTTTCGTAATCCAAGGATTACTGGCCGGTTACAATACTAAACCCATAGGGGCGGGTTTGGGTCGTGACACTTGCCGGACAACCTGTTGGACATCCGGAAGGACGTCCGGGAGGATGACCTGGTGGACTCAAGTTGCGCTTTTCAAAATTCAAAATTCAAAATTCAAAAAAAAAATCTCTTCTCCAAACAGAAGCTTAAGTGAGTTTTGGAATGTTATATTGGAATTAATTTTTAAAAACTTTAACCACACAAAGCATTGAAAACAGCTCTGGAATCATGTTTCTAGAACTGCTCCGAACACGGTTATTGACTAAAAAAAAAGTTAAGTTAAATGTCACAAATTTTTGCTTATAAAAAGTAATTTTTTTTAGTAACTCCTCAAATATATTTGTCTTATTTGATTCTAATTTTCTTAATTTAATGTTTTAAAAATTGAGTTTTTTTTTAATTGATTTTTTTTTAATATTTTGAACAATTTTTTTTTTAGTTTTTAGATATACTTAATATAAATACAATTAAAAAGTATAACATTTATGAATTTGAAAAAAAAAATCACTAAATACCGAAAATATATATATAAAAATTCAGTACATTTTCATTGTCTTGTGTATTTATTAATTTTTTAAATATTTTTTTATAAATATTTTACTTTTTAGGTACATCTAAATTAGGTGCATCTAAAAAGTAAAAAAATTGCTTAAAATATTAAAATAATTTACTAAAAACAAAAAAACATGAAAAATAAAAAATTCAATTTTCAAAAAATTGGGACCAACACTACAAGAAACTGCACTTTTGGCGACTAAAGTTTTAGTCGCCAAACGTAAGGTGTTTAGTCGCCGAATCCTTTTCCCGACTAAATATTTTGGTCGCTAGATTTGTCACGGGAAAACGGTTGGGGAAGGTTTTGGCGACTAAAAAAAATTTAGTCGCCAAAAGTCCTATAAATGGCTACTAATGTTTTAGTAGGGAAAAGTTCGAGGTATTGTGTCACGACCCCAACCCGCCCCTAGTAGGATGGTGCCATGATGGCCAGTAATCCGAGATTACCGAAGGCCAACTTTCAAAATTCACACACAATCAGAGTATAGTATATGGGGCTTACATGTGCGGAAGCAATATATACAGATCTAATTAGTCCATAAGAGCTGTGCATAAGTCAAGTGTAATGGCATACATCTTTACATAGCTTTACAACTTGAATATACAAACAAGACAAAATACATGTTACATCTTAACAGAAGGGCTTCACAAGCCAACATAATTAAAATATAAGGAATACAAGTCAAGAAACGTCATCTTCAAAACTGCCGATGTAAATACAAGGTTGCCGACTTAAACACAAAATGCCGACATAAGCATTGCCAACGTAACATGCATACAAAACATCGGGCACAAAACACACATCTCGGTATAGCCGACTTCTCGCTTGAAACCTACATATATACATAGAGAGGGTGAGCTTGGATACTCAGTGAATGGTACAAGTAATAAAGGGGTTAAATGAATGATTCCCGAAATCTTGTCAAAACAATACATATATCATAGCTTCTTCAAAACATGTACATATAACATAACTTGTTCAAAACATATACTTAGCATAACTTGTATCAAAACATGTACTTGGGGTGATGACATTTCGGACAGAACAGACAAAGATCCAAACACCTTGGAAACGAGCACACCCGTTCATAGACCGTCGGTGGCCGATGTCTCAACAAGGATGCTACTTAGGCTTAACATCCCCTAGCACGGAAAGGACGATGCTACTTAGGCTTAAAGTCCCCTAGCACGGAAGGACTTGTGCCACCTACGCTTAAAGTCCCCTGGCACGTACGGACTTGTGCCACCTATGCTTAAAGTCCCCTGGCACGTACGGACTTGTGCCACCTATGCTTAAAGTCCTCTGGCACGTACGGACTTCCCGAGAATGTCATCCGAAACAGAACTTATACTTGGTAGCAAAACTTATACTTGATACATAAAATAGGGGTATTCATTCATTCTTAACAAATCCTTTTCAAAACAAAGCAAAGCAAAGCTTATCAAAACATTTACAACATAGCTTTATTAAAAATACCACTCACTTAGTTCTCGGGACGTCGGAACCAAAGCAAAAGTCCAAGTCCTACAAACACATGGCAAGGTCCACTGAAAACACATCTCAAAACAAGTCTTACATGCATGCAAATGATCTCGGGAAAACATGCTAGAAGTCAAAACACTGTTCTACATGTCAGGAAGACATGCTGGGTACCAACCAGGTCTAAGCCGAGGTCCCACACCACCTGGCCGAGGTGTGGTTACCAAGGCTCCGGCGTGCGGCAGCATGCCGAGGTGTTCATGCAAGACAAACTAAATGTGCAAGTGATCATGCAAGGTAGGCCAAGGTGAGATACGATGCTTGGTCTAAGTGTGAGGTCTAGGTAAGAATGATCTCGGCGACTACACTTTGGGAAGTGAAGTCTGGAAATCTGGGTTGAAGAACATAAAGAACATGAACATGAACACAAAGAACATGAATGCTAAAAATCATAACTTGTTTATTACAAAAATCTGGGATTTCATGCCATGAGTTCGAAAATATGGACCTGGGTACCCATACTTGAAGATCATATGAAAACAAACATGAAAACATGCATCTTGGCATGAGCTTTCGGATCAAAACATGACTTTTCTTGAAGAACACATGAATGCTATTTTCTCTTTCTAAAACCGAACTTCAAAACAATGCATGGCTTACAAATCATATTCAATCATGCAATATAATAACATAATCATAAAGAACAACATGAGCAGATCAAGAATCTAACCTTAGAACACGGATCTAACGGTTCGATCTCTAGGAATCAAGCTTGGAAATCTACTCTCTCTCAAGAACTCCTCCTTCTCTCCTCTAGAGCTTCTCTCTCCTCTTCAAAACAAAGATATAACAAATGATAGGTTTCTCTCTCTGTCGGCTGATTTAACACTCAGCTCGGACACGTGGCGCTACCGGGTTGGTTCTCTTCAAAAAGGTGATAGATTGACAAGACAGGTGTAAGACAAAGCGTATTCAACAAGCTTGGTGGCAAGGGCACTCCGGCAAGTGATGACATCGGCTAAGGACAAAGCTTCGGCAAGTCAGGGAACAATGATCTCGGCTAGGAAGGACAACACTTGGCCTAGCTGTGCCACACCTCGGCCTAGATGTGCCACACCTCGGTCTAGGTCATACCTGTCCAGGAACAAGATCACTTGGGTTCAGGATAACATCTCGGCCTAGATAATACACATCTCGGCCTTGGTGATACACACCTCGGCCTAGATGATAATCATCTCGGCCAATATGCCCGGATGAAAATGGAGGTCAATCAAAGTGGTTCCAAGATAGTTTTAGGCTTAAGGTGACCTCGGCTTGGATCAACCTAGGCTTGGCATAACCTCGGCTTAACAGCAACGAGGGAACAAAACATGCAATCAACACTTAAACAAAACAAGGAAAGACTTGTAATGCAATTTAACATGGCAAAACACATAAATGCATGCAAGCATGACTAAGATATGAATGTGGGTCTTTACATATTGGCGACTAAATATTTTTTAGTAGCCAAAAGTCATAAATTGGTGACCAAATATTTAGTCACCAAAAGTTTTCAAATAAAATTAATTTTCATTTTCAGCGACTAAAACTTTTAGTCGCCCAAAGTATCATTTATTATTAGTTACTAACTATTTAGTCGCCAAAAAAAATTAATTTTCATATTTTTTTTTAGCTACTAAACTATTTAGTCGCCTAAAGTCTCATATATTTTTGACTACTGAATTTGTAGTCGCCAAGAAATCTTTGGTTTGTTTTTGGCTACGAAATTTTTAGTAGCCAACAAGTTTTATTTTGTTTTTTTGGCTATTAAACATTTAGTCACCAAAAACTTTATTTAGTGTTATTTTTTTTTTTATTATTATTAATTTCTGCACAACCTGTATTTATTTCGTGCAACCTGCACCCTGTATATAAACAAAACAATACATATGTCTATTTCTATTTCACTTTCAACCATCCAAAACTTTGGTCTTGTAACATCAAATTCTATACAAACCAAATATAATCCAACCCAAAATAATAATTCCATACAAACAGATAATCATACAAAAACGATGTCCTCCATATACAAAAAAGAAATATCCACTAGTAATCTATACCACCAGAAAATAACTTTATCTCTGTTGGATCAACAACAATTGCAATAATTGGTAGTGGAAAAGCTCGAGTTTGTAAAAGTCTTCCAGTAACAAGGTCACATACCTACAATACGAAAATAAGTCATTTCAAGAAATAAAAATACTCATGCTAGGAAGATATTATTATGAAACATTTAACGTAATTAAGTAACCTTGCATGTGCCATCGAGGGAGCTTGATAAAAAAATTGAACTTGAGCCACTTAATGCAGTTAATAGGCCCGTTATAGAAGATGAAAGCTCCAATGAAAATTTTATTTTTAAAGCCACAGTCCAACAATCTATCTTGTCTACCAAACTTCCACCAAACAATGTGATTACAAAGTCAGTTATTTATTTTTCCTGAAAAATAAAACTAAACGACATTCAAATACAAACATTAAATTGTTGAAGAAACGAAGATTCACTTTTTTTACCCGATTATAGGCCAAATAATGATCATGCCATCTTCTGAACCAGAAATAAGATATGAATCATCGCTGGAAAATGTCAAGCAAGTCACTGATTTTTGATGTGCGCACCAAGTCCTGACCAATCTCCCATTTGAAATCTACAAATTACCATGACACTCAATATTTGAAAATAATGACTACAAATAATATATACAAATTAAGCTAATGGCCCACAAAGACAACTATTCAGTAATTTTTTATATTGTGATCAATTTAATGTAAAGTACTGATGAGATTATAAAAAAAAAAAAAATGATCTTTGCATGTGGGGCTACAAAAAGAGTTTATTAACCTCCCAAATTCAAGTGATTGTAACCAATGATCGCTATGATAGATGAATTTTAAAAGTAATTACTAATAGCGTTATTACTTTTGTCCAGTTAATCATATGCTATTCACAACAGGAAAGAGAATATTATTACAAACCAAAAATAGAGCAAAAATAAAGAATCCAGCTAATAGGTAATCAATGATAAAGAGCTTTTTCTTTGTCAATACTTGGACTGGACTTTTTCATTAATATAATCATGACATTTAGCTAACCAGTTGTTTTAGACCATCGCATCATTTTTGGATGAGAAGAAAGAAGAAAATCAACCAGGACACGAGGGGCCAAAAATAGCAAGAACATGAAACACTTGTTATCGATTTCAACACATTTTTCACAGTTGTCCCCATAATTTTTATAAATATCATTAACACATCATTTTGGATATATTTTCTATTTAAATTGTCTGTTTTTAAAATACCCAAAAAGTATGGGATACTTGTAAATAGGGAATCATCTCAATTCACCCCCAATTAATCCAAACAGACACTAGAATTAGATATTCGACATGCACTGAGAAAATTTGTAAGCATTAACACAATATTCACATAATGAGAAGATGAAGTGACATATTTTCCCTCATTTATCACTAACATTTATATGATCCTAGCATTCTTTGTTTTGTATTGGCATTTGTAACCATGCAATATTACAAGTTGCATTTTCTCCAGATGCTATAAAATGAAAATAGAATAATCCATGTTCACACATGTTGAGTGGTTTTCCAATTAAGTGCATTTGATAATGAATAATCGTCTACCACAGAAACCTAAACATGGCTCGTGCATTGTGTATCCTCCATATCTAGCTTCTATTTGTATCTTTTTTGTCTCTTGCTGTGAACTTTCATTGTTGGGTTGGTTACAATCTCAAGTTTGGTATGTTAGTGCAATTTGTTGCTGCTACAGTAATTTATCAACAAAATTCCCAAGGATTTGATAGGTGTTTAAGACTATTAAGTTTTACTACAAACAAATAAATTTCATTTAATGGCCTCTAATATTTAGAATAGTAGTATAAAACTTAAAAGCAATTATACTACCCTACTTCTAGTTGGTTTAGTGGATTCATTATAATATTTTGTCAAAGAACACATTCATTACATAGTCTGAATTTTCATTCTATGTATTGTCCCTGTTCTCAAACTAAAATTATATATAGTTTAAAGGCCTATTTTTGGATGTATGTTTCCAAATTTTAAATAGAGTGATTGATTGCTATTGTATAAGATGCCTAACTTTTTTGTTTTCTTGACACATGTCAACACCTGACCTTGGTTTGTCTAAAGGGTCATGACTTTAAACTTGCACTTGATAAAATTGCAATATGTAATAATAGCCCTGATATGCATGGTGGAGGGTTTTGTGAGTTTATAAGGTAAAGAGAGCAGATTGTGAAATTTTTTCTAATAAATTTGGTGACCATGTTCAATTGTGAAAGCAGATTCAAACAGATTCAAACACTTGGTGACCATGTTCCAATTATTTCTAATAAATTTGTCACTTGAGCATAGAATCAAACACTTGGTGGGCAAAAAATTTAACAATCCACTTATCAAACAAACAATCACCTAAACCAATGATCCAAATTCAGAGTTTATCATCACTACCCATTTCAGAGTTTGTCCACACAATCCACATATCAAACACATTCAATACACAACAAAAACACACAGAGAAAGTTAAAAATCAAAATGGGTACTCACTAGAACAGCCTTATGGGCAGAGACGGGAATGGGGTTAGACGCGGGTTTACCGGAATCGTCATCGGAAGCGACTAAAACGATGTCGGAGAAGCAAGGAGTAGAGCGATGGTGGTAATCATCGAAGGGAGTCCAGAATCTAAGGAAGGAGACTTTGGAGTTGAGATCTTCGATCTTGGCTCAGAGTTGTTCTCGATCTTGGCTCCGAATCAGTGTTCATGAACTCATCATGGATCTCAGGTGACGGTCACCAAAAGGAGTAGGAATCGATGCTCTGGTTCCCCGGGACCTCGAGGGAAGGGAGAGGAGCATTGGAGAGATAGAGAGACGTTGAAGAGAGAGACAGACAGAGGCGCTGGTAAAATTTTGGAAACCAAATATATATATATTACACCATTAGCGACTAAATTTTTTAGTCGCCAATTACTTTTATAAATCCTTCAAATTTAAATTAGAAATGTCTCCCTCCAATTTTTTATTTTTTGGTGACTAAACTAATTTTTTGTCGCTGAAAATATGTTTTGGCGACTAAACTTTTGGTCGCCAAAGATAGTTTGTTTTTTTTTTTTTTTTAAATTTTACATTTGGCAACTAAATATTTTAGTAGCCAATACCTAATATACGGCGACTAAACTAATTTTTGGTCGCTGAAAATATGTTTTGACGACTAAACTTTTGGTCTCCAAAGATAAAATATAATTTTTTAATTTTACATTCGGCAACTAAATATTTTAGTAGCCAAAACTGAATATACGACGACTAAAATTTTTTTTGTTGCCAATTCTAGTATTTTTAGCGACTAAATTATTTTTTAGTCGCCAATAATCAATATATCCCGACTAAAAAAATTTAGTAGCAAAATATTATACTTTTGGCGACCAAAAAAAAGTTTTAGTCACCAATTCCAAAACTTTTGGCGGCTAAGTTTGTTTTAGTCTCCAATTTTAGTCGCCAAAGGTGTATTTTGTTGTAGTGCAAACAAATTTTTTAATTCTTTGAAAGGTTAAAAAGATTAAAAAAAATCACAAAATAAAACCCAAATGCCCACACAATGTTTTTACATTAATTGTGAAAGAAAATGTGGTCTAGAATTATTGCGATGATTTTTTTGCCCAATTGACAGGAAATTAATTATAAACATAAAAAGTATTATAAAAAAATACAGTCCAACAACCACTATAGTGAGAGAGAATTTATCAATGATGTCGTGTCTTAATTTATTAAACTCGCCCAATTAATTGACTAAAACTTGGTTATAACTTGTAGGAATGGGTTAAGTTTTCGGTTTGATTTATGGTAGCGTGCCTCAACCTTAATTCCATCGCCTATAATTTACCTTATTTTTTGTAATTTTTTATAACATTTTATTTCAAGATAATATTATTTTACCTTCTAAACTATTACGCGAAAATTAATTTGGTACCTAGATTTCGCATTATTTTAATTTGACTCTTAAACTTTTTTTTAAATTTAATCAATTTATCCCCCACCATCTGTTTCCATCTACAATTAAACGAAACTTACTCACGTGTTATCAAAATTCATTTGGAATTTTATTTTATCCCCTAAATTATACCTTAAAAATCAATTAGTCCCACAAATATTAAAAAAATAAATATTTAATTAATAATTTTTCATCTCAAAAATGAAAAAAATTAAATTTTAAATAAAAAAATTGAGTATTAGCCCTTTTGAGTATTTTTTAGACGGTAATTAAATTTAAATTTTCTTTTTACCCACTCAATTTTAAAATTACTATTAGTCGATTAATTCTATTAAAATTAATTTGGAAAATAAATTAGTTACGATTGTGCGAGCGCACGTGCATAGAGTAGTTAAGAAACTTTCGGCTCAATTAGTTTTTCTAGAATCGACTCTAGATAATTTGAGACTTAAATAAACAATTCTAAATGAGAATTTTTTTATTTTTTTGCAAAGTATATTATTTAAAATTTAATTTTTTCATTATTGAGATAACAAATTATTTATTAAATATTTAATTTAATTTTTTTTTTAATTTGGAGACTAATTAATTTTTAAGGTATTTGGGGTAAAATGAAGTTTCAAATAAAGTTTGGTGCCACATTAGCAAGTTCCGTTTGATTATAAGCAGAAACTGACGACGAGAGGTAAATTGATCAAATTTAAAAAAAAAGTTTAGAAGTTAAATTAAAATAATACAAAATTTGGATGCCAAATTAACTTTCGCATGATAATTTGAAGGATAAAATGATATTTTCTACTATTTGTTTGAACTTTTAGGGTATGTTTGGTAACGTTTATGTTTTTCAGTTTATATTTACAAAAATTTTATAAACTGGTTTCTGTTTATTTTTAGAAAAATATAAACTATAAACGCATTTGGTAATTGACAAAATGTTTAAAAAAAATTAAAAATATAAAAAAGAATGAGAAATGGCAAGTGGTGACAGAAGACGGTGGTGGAAAGTGTTGACGGTGGGTGGTGGGTAGCGGGTGGTGGCGGGTGGGTGGTGGTGGTGGGTGGGTGGGTGACGGTGGCGGGTGGTGGGGGCAAGTTGGTAGAGGATGGCGGGTGGTGGTGGCGGGTGGTGATGGTGGGTGGATGGGTGACGGTGGTGGGTGGTAGCGAGTGGGTGGTGGTGGCAGGTGAGTAGCGGATGGCAGGTGGTGATGGGTGCTGGCGGGTGGTGGTGGTGGTAGGTGGGTGGGTGACAATGGCGGGTGGTGGGTAGTAGCGAGTGGGTGGTGGTGGTGGTGGTGGTGGTGATGGCAGGTGGGGTGGCGGGTGGGTGGTGGCTGGTAGTGGCGGGTGGGTGGCAGGTGGCTGGTTGTGGCTGGTGAGTGGTAGTGGCGAGCGCGGTCGATGGTAGTGGCGGGTGGTGGGTGGTGGGTGGTGGCAGGTTGATTGCAGGTGGGTGGGTGGGTGTTGGTGGTGGTGGTGGCGGCGGCGAGGGGTGGGTGGTGGTGGCGAGTGGGTGGTGGCTGGTGGGTGGCTGGTGGATGGTGGTGGTGGGTGGTGGTGGCAGGTGAGTGGTTAGTGGTGGTGACAGGTGGTGGTGGGAGGTGGGTGGTGGTGGCGAAAGACGGTGGTGGAAAATGGTGGCGGGTGGTGGCTAGTGTTGGGTAGTAAAAAAAAAAAACTCAAAACTCAAAGCGAAAATACATTTTTTAAGTTCACATTTTTTGACCAAATTTATAAACTGAGACCACTGATTTATAAATCAAAAATTTACCAAACAAGTTTTTATTTGAGTTTTTAAAATTTTTACAAATATAAATAGAAAACTGAAAACGTAAGTGTTACCAAACGGCACCTTAACAATTTAATTTTTGGGATTCGGTAGCACTTTATGAGTGCAAGTGAAGGTCATTGCGATAAATTATCTTATGAGTTTTAAATTAAATTTTTTAAACCCCTTTGTAACCCAAAAAAAAGTCCGAACGAAGGTCGTTGTAGTAATAAATTATATTATCTAATATTTATAATTATGATATGTCAAAAATATATATTTATAATTATGCACATTTCAAATCAATTATTTAACCAAAACAATTGAATAAATTACATATTCACCCAAGGTAGAAAAATTTGGACTAATCGGTCATCCTTCCGGACATCTAGCCGGTTGACCGGAATAGTGCTTTTTTTTTATTTTTTTATTTTTATACAATTGACACGTGTTATTTTTTATATTTTAAAAAAATAATTTGAAAATTTTGAAGTTTTTTAGAAGTTTTGAATAGAATTTTATGTTGTGTGTTTGGTTATGAGTTGTAAGTTTTTTGTATCAAATATCATATATCACATCAAAAATTTCCTACTCAATTCAAAACTTCTTATTGGTCTTTTTTTTTTTTTTCTCCTCCAATCACCACCCGCCACGTGTCTGTGGGGGGGGTGGTGGGGGTGGTGTTGAGAGGAGGTCTCAATCACCATTGATTCTTAAATCATATTTAAAAAACTCTACCAAACGCTACCATAGTTTTTCCTCTCACATTTTAAAGTTTTTAAATACTCCCTATCGACACTAAAATTTAATTTTTTCTGTTAGATATTTCTCTATCGATTGACCTTAAACTAGATTTTTACTAACACTCCATTATCATAACTTTTTTTTGATTGCCGTTATCACAATTTTTCTTGACTAATTAAAAAAATAAAATTACCGAAATATTCTGTGTAGATGCTCTATTTTAACCGGCCATAAAATTTTGACAGTTTGAATGTTTTTTAATACTGAATACATTTCTAATGCAATGGTATTCTTGTTACACTAATGACTAATAGGAATGAGTCCAAGTTTATGAGCGCAAAACACAAACATGCAAATGAAGTGATATCTAATAATCCAAAATGTTTGAAATTTATTAAAAAAAAATTTCACAATGATACACACAATGATATAATAGTATTATGTGTCAATTTTTGATTTGTAATACATTCAATAATCACTATAAAAAATTTGACCTTTTGCGACGGCATTTTGCCGTCGCAAATACTCAAAATGTCTTCTCAAAAGCTTTTTTGCGACGGCAGACGACTTTTAGCGACGGCAAGTGAGGGGTCGCAACAAAGGGCGTTATTAAAAGGTTTTAGCGACGGCACAATGCCGTCGCCTTTTTTTTGCGATGGCAAAGTTGCCTTTTTGCGACGGAATTCTGCCGCCGCCATTAATATATAAAAATCTGGGATTTTTTGAGACTGCACTGTGTTGCGATCTCTAAAAGTGTTATTTGCGACGGCAAAAATGCCGTCGCTAAAGTGTTTTATCGAGACAAGTGCCCCTACCGTCGCTAAAAGTGTTTTTGAGACAGCACGATAGCGCCGTTTCTAAAGGTTATTTGTGACGGCAAATAATACCGTCGCGAAAGGTTTTTTTCAACTTTTGCCAATATCTTTCGCGACGGCAATGCTTATGTCGCAAAAACAATCTGGTTCTAATGTTTTTTGAAACGGTATGGTGCCGTCTAAAAAAAAAAAAAAACTGCAATAAAATTATTAAAAATATGAAAATTACTTGTATTAAATGAAAAATAATTGAAAAATAAACCGATAATTATATAATAATATAAAAATTCTAGTATAAAAATAACAATTCATCCATAATAAAAATATTCTTCCATTCATAACAATACATCAGCAAAATTATCCCACTACATAATGTTGCATAATATATATACAATGTTTAAATACATAATGTTGTTCACAATTCAAAATAACGTAAATCAAAAATAAAAGTTTTCATCATGATTCTTCCGTGGGTAACAAAAACAAAAGTTAATCGCAATCTTCACACGCCTACATTCCACAAGAAGCAAACTGCTGCTGTGGAAATATCTGAAAACAAAAATACAAATAATTAATGACAATATAATTATGTGTTAATATTTTAATTACAAAAAAACATAAAAAATTAACTACTATATAATTACAAAGATAATTAAGTAAATAATTTTGGCTAGAGAGAAATCCGGCTCTAACTCCCAAACCGGGAACCCGATTCGAGCCATGTCTTCTCCCACAAGTCTCTCGTGCCTAGGCGGTCGTGTGTGCCGAGTTTCGTGCTAATCCGACCCTGTTTGGTGATTTTGGGGCGTCAACACCTCAAATTCAAGTTTCTTAAGGAACTAGAGTGAAATCCGGCTCTAACTCCCAAATTGGGAACCCGATTGGAGTCTCGTCTTCTCCCATAAGTTTCTCGTGCCTAGACGGTCGTGTGTGCCAAGTTTCGTGCCAAACCGACGCCGTTTGGTGATTTTGGGGCGTTAACACCTCGAATTCAAGTTTCTTAAGGAACTAGTTTGCCAAGAGTGAAATCCGGCTCTTACTCCCAAACCGGGAACCCGATTGGAGTCTCGTCTTCTCCCACAAGTCTCTCGTGCCTAGGCGGTCGTGTGTGCCAAGTTTCGTGCCAAACCGACGCCGTTTGGTGATTTTGGGGCATCAACACCTCGAATTCAAATTTCATAAGGAACTAGTTTGTTTAGACTGAAATCCGGCTCTAACTCTCAAACCGGGAACCCGATTCGAGCCTCGTCTTCTCCCACAAGTCTCTCGTGCCTAGGCGGTCCTGTGTGCCAAGTTTCGTCCTAATCCGACCCCGTTTGGTGATTTTGGGGCGTCAACACCTCGAATTCAAGTTTCTTAAGGAACTAGTTTGCTTAGAGTGAAATCCGGATCTAACTCCCAAACTAGGAATTCGATTCGAGCCCCGTCTTCTCCCACAAGTCTCTCGTGCCTAGGTGGTCGTGTGTGCCAAGTTTCGTGCCAATTCGACCCCATTTGGTGATTTTGGGGCGCCAACACCTCGAATTCAAGTTTCTTAAGGAACTAGTTTGTCTAGAGTGAAATCTGGCTCCAACTCCCAAATCGGGAACCCGATTGGAGCCCCGTCTTCTCCCACAAGTCTCTCGTGCCTAGGCGGTCATGTGTGCCAAGTTTCGTGCTAATCCGACCCCGTTTGGTGATTTTGGAGTGTCAACACCTCGACTTCAAGTTTCTTAAGGAACTAGTTTGAATCATGAACCGAATGCCTCTATAATTGTTGCAATTTTGGATATCTCATTTTTCTCCACTCATCATGTATTTTCCTAGTCATTAGAATCTTATTAACTAACTTTGTTAACCAAGACACCCCTCCTTACCTAAGCATTTTCAAGCCTCAATAAGGATACAATTTGATCCTAATGCTTACCTAATTTCATCTTCTTTTGTGCAAGTTACAACTCAAACTCTCTTAGTCAACAATAAAACCTATATTCTCTAGTCCCATCAAAGCTATCATATTCCTCTACTCTTAGATTTTCTAAATGATTTTTATTTAACAGTTTCTAAAAATAATTTTTTCACCTTTCCTTAACCTCCTCATCCTTGACTAACACCTTCAAATACTTAACCTGATTAAGTGTCTTATTTCCATTTCTCTCAATTTAGGAAATTTATAAATATTATTTTCTCCATCTTTACTATCTAATCTAGAATAAAGATTGGTATAGGCTTTTAGCTTAGCATCCCTAATTATCCTTTTAACCTCCTTATTTGCAAATTTATATTTCTTAAAATCTTCATCCTTTTTTATCCTCTTGTCATTTTTCAAACAATTCATTAGATACATATTGATCATATAACCAAATTATTAGAAAAGGATCATACTTTTGAATTATTGTTTGATGTTTCAACATTGCCATCTGAAATCTGAGATAAATCTTCATCATCATCAAGAATATCATCATCGATCCTGTGAACGACCTCTCTTGGTGCTTGAGAAAGAATTTTGACACCAAGTAAATCTCACGAGTACAAACTACCAGAAAACAGAGGCAGCAATATAGCAAAGTAGTAGTAGTTTGACAATGATATACTCACTCCAAATAACGATTTTATGAGTGCTTTATTCTCTTCTTCCAACTTCTTTTCCTATTGAGAAAAAAAATCCCATGACTTAGTAAGTACTGATGGTGATAAAATAGTATCCAAATTCACATGTTTTGAGTTCCTATGCTGCCTTGACAAATTCACACTGCAGCTATGATGTGGTCAAATAGCTATACCTTTGGATGATTTGTTATGACATCAATTGATCCAACTATTTAAGTACAGAAATACCGAAGCTCAAATTCCAACAAAATTATAGTTTGCTTTTGAATTCGAGCCCCATCAAATTCTCGTCAGATCAATATAGCCAGTGACTAGCCATAACACTGAACATATTTTAGGTGGGCATGCGAAACCAGCCATTTAACTAACTTATCTTAAAAGAAGAAAAAGAGACATTCAAAGACTTAAAAAAAATATATATATATATATATCTAGAACTCATTACTTGTGTTAATTTTCAGTTCAATGAGTTAAGGAGGCAACCTGAATCAAAACCTATTATGTTGAAAATTGAGTAGAAGATTACTTGAAAATTCACCGTCACTATTTGTTATCAGGCAACAAATAGGCAGCATTCCATAAATATAGATCATTGAACAAAAAAACCATTACTGATACTATAACTATCATGTGAACTTCAATATGAAATATCAGATCACCAATCCTTAAATGAAAATTATGTAACTCAACAACAAAGATGAACAGGAGAACAAGAAGAGGAAAAATCCTCACAATATAATTTTTACACAAACATAAGCTAAAAATCTGAACATAAGCTAAAAATATGATTTTTACACAAACAAGTTCCCAGTGTATGCAAATACAACAATTCCCAGTGTATGCATTGGCATCATTAACTCACTCGTTAAATGAAACCATCTCCAAGTCCATTTCATGTTTTGGTGGAACCAAAAGGGTCTCATTCCTACAGATCAGGTTGTCTTTGCTCATTGAATCAACTAATTCTATTCCTGCAGACTGTCTGGATTGCACGTTACATCAATTTCAAACAGTCAACTTTAAAGTAAGAAAAAGCACTCAAAAGCTTATGATGTGGATTTTACAAAAAGGAAATGACAAACTTCTACTTAATTTGTTGTATAGGAATCAAAGTCATCACACTAACTTCACTAATTGGGAAGAGATACTACAAGCCAACTGCCATTGAATAACACAATTCAAAATATTCTCAAGGATTTATATCGTAGAAGATACAAGACATAAGGGCCTTGGTATGATTATAATACTACAAAGCAGTGAATAGTAGAAACCTAACACAAAGTTTGAATGAACAAAAGAAAGCATAATCTACCTAAATGTTGAAAGGATTTGCAGAGCAACAGCTACTGAATAAGCCAAATTAGAACAATAAACTCATAGATTATATACAGGAAACTACATATGGGTGCCATGTTGTAATCATAATAAAAGCTGCCTGGTCTGAGGTAGCAAAATTTAAGAACCCTGATATAATTCAAATTTGTTCAAATTATTCAAATTTTCTCAAAACAAAAGTTAAAAGTTTATTGCTATTTTTTAGACAAGAATAATATATTCACTATAACCAAATCTCATAAATAAAAAGGAAGCGATGTATGTACTTAAGGCAGTGTGTGCTATTTGCATTGATGTAGACTGTCACACCCCAAGCTCCATGACAACGCCGCACACTCATTTAAGTGAGCATGCAAGGCTAAGAGTCCAATCACATAACCCAAAATGTAAAATACTCAAATTAAATCCTTAATTATCATAATGCTAAACTCCATAAAAATAAATAATTCTTATCATATGAAATTGCCCACCAAGTCCACTAATATAATCCACTAACAAAATAATAACCCAAGTACTTAAATCATAGTCCTACTCTCGGCACTCCCACAAGTAAAAATCCAGTGCAGCTCTATTCCTCAGAATTTGGAAAAAATAAAATAAAATAAGGGTAAGCTAGACAGCCCAGTAAATAACCAACCATCACTGCTAGCTGGATCAAGTATACAAAACAAATAGTACACAACCAATAAATATATTTGTGCTACCATTCAATAAATGAACAATTATTTTGTAAGATGGTTTCGTAGCTGAAAATAAACAGTGTAGCAATACATTTTAATTGAAAAGACAATGACGTAATTCGATGAAATTTCGTTGTTCAAAATTAATGGTTCGATATTCAAATGGTTCAATGATGCAATTCACAAAACCCAAGTCTTGGTGACTACGGTCACTTAGCCTGTGACAAGGCCCAGAACCACACACAGCCCGGTGGTAAAGCCCCAAAAGAAACTAGTTTCCGTACCAATAAATAACCCCCATTAGCTGGGGTCCAAATCATAGTCAGACTAGAGTGATGTTCCGCATTCAAACAATACACAACTTTTAAATAAAATATTCGATATTTTGAGAATAAACATTTGGTACAATTTTCATAATAGTTTCACCAAATATTCAAATAATTTTCATAATAATATTCGATGTTATTTTATACTTGACCTATATTTTATTTTAAAAGAACATGAAGGCTATAAATAAATATTTATGATTTTACGATTCGATAGGAATAAAAATGAACCAACAGTGACAGATGATTACTTACCTCAAACACTTAAAAACAATATTCTAACACCAACTCCAAACCCTCAGCTCCACCACTTTAATCACACAAACCTTAACCAATGGGTGTCCCAAAATCACCAACGTGCTGCCTCCAATCCCTATTGTAGCCTCATTTGAACCTCTCTTCTCTTTTTCTTTTCTTTTTTCTTTTACCTTCTCAAACCCTAGTCGCCTATAGAGCAATTCACAGCCTCTGTTTTGTTTGTTTCCCAAGACTTAAAGCCACAATAGGTGAGCTTATTAACCTAATTTCTCAAAGTTACAAAATTACCCATCTAAGTAATAGAAAATATAATGCCATCTCATAACTAATTCTTTGATATTAATAAATGACCCATATAAATTAATTTAATTACTAATATATCCAATAAAATAATCCTCTACACAACTTGGGTTTTACATTCTTCCCCTCTTAAAAGAAATTTCGTCCTCGAAATTTGACATAGCTGTAGTCTCAAAAAGTTGTGGATACTTTTGTCTCATTTCATCCTCAAGTTCCCAAGTAGCTTCTCTCTTCGAGTGATTGCTCCATTGAACCTTAACGTAGTGGATGACTCGACGCCTCAAAACCTGCTCCTTCCTATCAACAATTCTTATAGGGTGTTCCTCATAGGTCAAATCCTCCTTAAACTGCAATGGTGCATGATCAATCACATGATTGGGATTCGGTATATACTTCCTCAACATCGAAACATGGAAGACATTGTGAACTCCAACTAGTGAAGGTGGTAGGGCAAGTCTGTAAGCTACCTCTCCAATTCGATCTAAAACCTCAAATGGTCCAACAAGTCTAGGACTCAATTTACCACGAACACCAAACCTCATTACTCTTTTCATAGGAGACACCTTAAGGAACACATGGTCTCCAACTCCAAACACCAAATCGCGTCTCCTATTATTTGTATAACTTTTCTGTCTACTCTGTGCAGTGCGAAGTCGCTCTCTAATAAGATTGATCTTGTCCACTGTTTGTTGCACAATCTCAGGCCCTAACAACTTCCTTTCGTCCACATCATCCCAACAAATAGGTGATCTACACTTTCGTCCATATAAAGCCTCATATGGTGCCATCTGAATGCTCGCATGATAACTATTATTATAAGAGAATTCCACTCAGGCCAAATGCTTATCCCAAGAACCTCCAAGATCAATAATACAGGCCCTCAACATGTCTTCAAGAGTCTGAATAGTTCTCTTTGACTGTCCATCAGTTTGAGGATGAAAGGACGTGCTAAAATTCAAACTAGTACCCAAAGCTGTATGCAAACTCCTCCAAAACATAGATACAAATTTGCTATCTCTATCAGACACTATGGTCACTGGAATACCATGCAACTTCACAATCTCCTTGATATACAATTTTGCAAACCTCTCTAAGGAGAACCCTACCTTAAAATCTAGAAAGTGAGCGGATTTGGTCAATCGATCAACAATAACCCAAATAGCATTGTTACCACCTTGGGTCCTAGGCAACCCCGTCACAAAATCCATGGTAATATGTTCCCACTTCCACTCGGGAATAAGAAGAGGTTGTAACTTACCTGCAGGTCTCTGATGTTCAACTTTCACTTGTTGACATACCAAACATTGAGCAACATACTAAGCAATTTCCCTCTTCATATTATTCCACCAAAAGTTCCTCTTCAAGTCTTTATACATTTTAGTGCTCACTGGGTGTACCGGATATCCTGAACTATGAGCTTCTCTCAGGATTTCTCTCTTGAGCTCCAAATCATTAGGCACACACAACCTCTCTCCAAATCTCAAGGTTCCATCTTTATGCATACAAAATTCCATCTGTAGCCCTATTTCCATTTCAGCCTTAAGTTTTTGCAACTGAGGATCTCTTCCTTGAGCATCTTTAATTCTATCAATCAATGTGGGTCGAACCCTAAGGTTTGCCAACTGCACTCCATGGTTGTGCCATCTAATCTCAATATTCAACCTTTGCAAGTCCTCTAAGATATTCTTTTGGTCAGTGATCAAGGTAGCTAAATTATTTGGGGTCTTTCTACTCAAGGCATCCGCCACTGCATTGGCTTTTCTTGGATGATAATTGATAGTCAAATCATAGTCCTTTAATAGCTCCAACCATTGCCTTTGCCTCATATTCAATTCTTTTTGAGTGAAAATATACTTCAAACTTTTATGATCAGTGAATATCTCACATTTCAGCCCTTACAAATAGTGCCTCCAGATTTTCAATGCAAACACCATGGCAGCCAACTCCAAATCATGCGTAGGATAATTCTGCTCATATGGCTTCAACTGCTTAGACGCATATGCCACTACCTTATCGTTCTGTATCAGGACACAACCCAAGCCCATCTTCGATGCATCACTATCGATGGTAAAACCTTCATCTCTAGACGAAACTATAAGTACTGGAGTAGACACCAATCGACTCTTTAGATCTTGGAAACTCTTCCCACAATCATCGGACCATTAAAATTTAACCCCTTTTTGTGTTAAACGAGTCAAAGGCATAGAAATTCGGGAAAATCCCTCAACAAACCTTCTATAATAACCTGTTAAACCCAAGAAGATACGAATTTCAGTGACACTAGTAGGCCTATTCCACTCTACCACCGCCTCCACTTTCTTGGGGTCAACAGACACCCCGTCTTTAGATATCACATGACCTAAAAATGGTACACTCTCCAGCCAAAATTCACACTTCTTTAATTTAGCAAATAATTTCATCTCCTTTAATAACTGCAATACTATTCTCAGATGTTCTTCGTGCTACTCTTTACTCTTCGAGTACACAAGAATGTCATCAATAAAAACTATCACAAACTAATCTAAGAAGGGTTTAAATACTCTGTTCATTAAATCCATAAAAGCTGCAGGCGCATTGGTCAACCCAAACGGCATCACTAAAAATTCATAATGCCCATACCTAGTTCGGAAGGTTGTCCTAGGTATATCTTCCGCCTTAACCTTCAACCGATGATATCCAGAACGAAGGTCAATCTTAGAAAAGACTTTTGCTCCTTGCAATTGATCAAATAGATCATTTATCCTAGGCAAAGGATATTTATTTCGAATTTTCACCTTATTTAACTCTCAATAATCAATGCAAAGGAAAAAACCACCATCCTTCTTTTTCACAAATAAAACGGGCGCACTCCAAGGAGAAACACTAGGCCTAATAAAGCCCTTATCTAGTAACTCTTGTAATTGTTCCTTCAACTCTTTCAACTCTACTAGGGCCATCCGATACGGAGCCTTGGAGATTGGACCCGTGCCAGGTATCAATTCGATGGCAAACTCAATCTCTCCATCTGGTGGCAATGGTGGCAACCCCGGTAAGTCGTCAGGAAAAACATTGGGAAATTCCTTTACAACTAGAATATCCTCTAACTTCAATTCAGTCTCACAAAAATCTCTCACAGAAGCTAAATAACCCTTGCAACCATTCCTCAATAATCGTCTAGCTTGCAAAGCTGAGATTACCAAAGGAGGAGTGTTAACTCCACTACCCCCAAAACAAAATTCTAGTTGATCAGGAAACTGAAATACTACCCTTTTGCCTCGGCAATCAACAGAAGCAAAATTGGTTGCCAACCAATCCATTCCAAGAATTATGTCAAAGTCCCGCATATCTAAAATAGTTAAGTCTACAAGCAATCTCCTGCTATCTATACTAACCACACGAGATTTGCCAATGTCTCCTCATGTTCCATTGCAACCTATATGCATCAATAATAAAACCTCATCTTATTCTATTCTCAAGTCCCCATAACATGTAATTAAAATTAACATTATACTAAATTATAAGCGTTCCCAATCCTACATCTACCCAATCTCGCTACTATTCTATACCAGCCTTTAAAATTATAACCTGGCTCTGATACCACAAAATTGTCACGCTCCAAGCTCCATGACAATGCCGCACACTCATTTAAGTGAGCATGCAAGGCAAAGAGTCCAATCACATAACCCACAATGTAAAATACTCAAATTAAATCCTTAATTATCATAATGCTAAACTCCATGAAAATAAATAATTCTTATCATATGAAATTGCCCACCAAGTCCACTAATATAATCCACTAACAAAATAATAACCCAAGTACTTAAATTATAGTCCTACTCTCGGCACTCCCACAAGTAAAAATCCAGCGCAGCTCTATTCCTCAGAATCTGAAAAAAATAAAATAAAATAAGGGTAAGCCAGACAGCCCAGTAAATAACCAACCATCATTGCTAGCTGAATCAAGTACACAAAAAAAATAGTGGATAACCAATAAATATATTTGCACTACCATTCAATAAATGAACAATTATTTTGTAAGATGGTTTCGTAGCTGAAAATAAACAGTGTAGCAATACATTTCAATTGAAAAGACAATGACGTAATTCGATGAAATTTCATTGTTCAAAATTGATGGTTCGATATTCAAATGGTTCTATGATGCAATTCACAAAACCCAAGTCTTGGTGACTACGGTCACTTAGCCCGTGACAAGGCTCAGAACCACACACAGGCCGGTGGTAAAGCCTCAAAAGAAACTAGTTTCTGTACCAATAAATAACCCCCATTGGCTAGGGTCCAAATCATAGTCAGGCTAGAGTGATGGTCCGCATTCAAACAATACACAACTTTTAAATAAAATATTCGATATTTTGAGAATAAACATTTGGTACAATTTTCATAATAGTTTCACCAAATATTCAAATAATTTTCATAATAATATTCGATGTTGTTTTATACTTGACCCATATTTTATTTTAAAAGAACATGAAGGCTATAAATAATATTTATGATTTTAAATGATTCGATAGGAATAAAAATGAACCAACAGTGACAGAGGATTACTTACCTCAAACGCTTAAAAACAATATTCCAACACCAACTCCAAACCCTCAGCTCCACCACTTTAATCACACAAACCTTAACCAATGGGTGTCCCAAAATCACCAACGTGCTGCCTTCAATCCCTATTGCAGCCTCATTTGAACCTCTTTTCTCTATTTCTTTTCTTTTTTCTTTTACCTTCTCAAACCCTAGCCACTTATGGAGCAATTCACAGCCTCTGTTTTGTTTGTTTCCCAAGACTTAAAGCCACAATAGGTGGGCTTATTAACCTAATTTCTCAAAGTTACAAAATTACCCATCTAAGTAATAGAAAATATAATGCCATCTCATAACTAATTCTTTGATATTAATAAATGACCCATATAAATTAATTTAATTACTAATCTATCCAATAAAATAATCCTACACACAACTTGGGTTTTACATTCTTCCCCTCATAAATGAAATTTTGTCCTCGAAATTTGATAGTAGTGGTGGTAGTGGAATGGCATTTGCAGTAGTGGTAAATGTGGTAGCAAATACTATAGTTTTTTGCAACAACAAGTTGTGCCGTCTCAAAAAGTCACATTTTTTGCTACGGCAAATGTGCCGTCACAAAAAGTTTCGTCTTTTAAGCCCACTTTTCTTGTAGTGAATCATTGTGAGTGGATTTTTGAATCTAAAAGTGTGGGTCTCTAATCACATAATATAGTGTTTAATTAATGGTAACGTGCCTAAACTTAGTTTGATTGTGTATAATTTATCTTATTTTTCATAATTTTTAATAACCTTGAAAAATGTGTGGTAGCTCGAAAATGGAGGGCTCGAAGGCACTTTTTTTTTTTCCTCTATCCCTTCCTTTTCTATTTTCTCTCTGAAATAGACAGAAGAAGAAAAAAATGAGAGGAGGAGGAAGAGAGAAGAAGAAAAAAAGACAGGGGGTACAGAGAGAGAGAGATCCCTCTTTTCTCTTTCTTTCCTCTTCCTCCCTCTTTCTTCCCTCGCCTCTCTGTTTCAGAGAGAAAAAAGTGAGGGAAGGGAAAAAAAAAACAATTGCCAAAACGACATTTGAGCCAGTCGGGCCAGCACACTTTTGAGCTACCCAGCATCGTTGTTATTTGTTATATTCAACTAAATTGTTTGGTACAACTAATAACATTATAATTATCGGGATTGGATAGCACCCTACGTATAATGGACTGCAAAGTCAGGGTCATTGTAATTGTAATAAATTATATTATGAGTTTTAAATATTTAAAAAAAAATTTAAACTCCAAATATTTAAATTGGAATTAATTGCTAGGATTTGGTAAACTTAGTTTGATTGTGTATAATTTATCTTATTTTTCGTAATTTTTAATAACATTTTATTTGTTACGTTCAACTAAAGTGTTTGGTACAACTAATAACATTATAATTATCGGGATCGGGTAGCACTATGGGTGTAAATTGGCCCAGCCCAGCCCAGCCAACCTGAGACTTGACCCGAGCCGGCCCATGTCGAGTCTCGCTAGCTCTTGCCAAAATTTGGGCTGGGCCGGGCCAGGCTGACCCATGGGGCAGAAAATTAGCCCCAGGCCTAGAAGGTACTTGAGCCTTAGGTGGGCCAGTGGGCCTGGGCTTGGGTTGAAGCTTGGCCCGAGCTTGGGTGGGCCTGAACATTTTTTTTTTTTGTTTTTTTTATTTTTTTCTACCAAAATTTTATTATTTTTCACTAAAAAAGACACTGGACCTCAAGCGAGCTAGGCAGATAGGGCCTCAGGCCAAGTCTTGAGTGGGCCTTTAAGCGGGTCGATGGGCGAAGCCAAGCAGGCCGGGCCCACAGGCTGGGTCGAGCTTCAAAATGACGGCCCAAGCCCAGGCATAGGGTCTCGGACTAGGCTCAGACTCGAGTCCAAACGGGGCTAAACAGGCCGGGCCCATCCCGGACCGCAAGCGGGTTTCAGACTACCCACGAGTTGTGGGCCATTTTTACACCCCTAGGTATCACCCTACATAAAGGGATTATTGTCTAATGGACTGCAAGTCAGGATCACTATAATAAATTCTTTTAAATCTTTTAAAATAAATTTTAAATTCCAAATATTTAAATTAGAATTAATTGTCAAGATTCGATAAACTTAGTTTGATTGTGTACAATATATCTTATTTTTTTTGTAATTTTTAATAACATTTTATTTGTTATATTCAACTAAAGTGTTTGGTATAACTAATAACATTGTAATTATCGTGATTGTTAGCACACTACGTAAAGAGACCATCTGATGGTGAAATAGGCTAATTAAACGAAACAAATAAATTAAAAATTAATCAATTAACTTACATAACATGAACCATGATTAACCGAAATACAAATGGAATTGAAATATTGAAAACAATGGAGCAAACCAAATTCTGTGTGATACCACTGTGACCTTAAAACAGATTAGCCGTCTCACTGTGAGTGTTGGAGGAATGTCTGACTTCTATCTCCCAAGATAAGATGGCTTAAACCAGCTAACTCAGAAGCATCTTCTGTTAGCTTGGCGAACCGACAATGGCAGCACTCTCTCTCACATAGTGTCATGCCCCAATTTTAATTACTCGAAAACATTACCAAAGCCTTAAAATTAGGTCTTTTTTTTTATTTTTAAAACATCCATTACCCTTGAGTAATAGAAATACAATGATACATGTTTTCTTTCTCTCAATGAACATTACAATGATAACAATACATGCCAATCTCCTACTGTAAAGCTACAATTAAATAAATACAAATACAAAATCCACTTCCTTTACATCTACTATGAAGTTATACAAATGAACTCAAGAACTCCATAAATCTTCAATCAAATAATCAAAACTTTCTTCCTGTAAAAGATAAAACAACAACGGGATGAGCACTAATACCCAGTAGGAATCTCATAGTTCTCAATCAATAACTAACACACAAATAGAAATGATCATGCATGCAGGACGATACCATATAGTAGGGTGACATTTCATAATCTCAAAATAGCATAAGTAAGGTATCTTTTTCTCAAAAACTATTTAAACACTTTTAAGAAAAACCTTCAGCCATTAAAATCATCCTTTAACTTTAGAAAACCATAGATCCTTGTGAAACAACCATATTTAAGAAACAACATCATTTAAAGGTTCTTAACCAATTCCCAAAATATTTCT
Organism: Camellia granthamiana; assembly: GCA_036172215.1. Taxonomy (NCBI): domain Eukaryota; kingdom Viridiplantae; phylum Streptophyta; class Magnoliopsida; order Ericales; family Theaceae; genus Camellia; species Camellia granthamiana. The sequence goes on along the minus strand of CM069908.1, from coordinate 112,073,696 downwards.
CATTTAATTTTCCATTTTAATACTTCACTTTCCTTTCATTCTTCTTTTCTACTCTTCATTTTTAATTTAAAATCCCATAACTTCAAGTTCAGGTTCCTTTTTAACTCGCCAACAATTCTCCTATACTCAATTCACACCGTTAATTACGCCCGCAAAGTTTCATTTCAAGATAACACCATGTTAATAACCCGTTTCAATCCAATCCTTTATTTAATTATAGAACAACGCTCACAATTTACTTTTATTAACATAACTACTTCATTAAGTTTACCATCATAGTCTATAATCCCCATATCTATTTTTGGTTTCCATTATTTACAAATAATGTCTATGCACGTTTCCTCTTTAAACCAAATTACACATTAATATGAAATTTCACAAATTCATCACATGCAACAAATAACATCATCAACTCAACACACTTCTCAACACATAGCTCAACACAATCCACCTTTTGCCGACTTACTACGGCGGGATGTGGGCACCCAAAACATTTTCGAAAACCAACCATTTTTTTATAATTAATTTCCATGTTCTTCTCCAAGATTTCCATTTCTCAATAAAAGCTTGCAATCTTATCACATTTCAAAACTTTCAATTTTAGACAAAGGGGTGGTAAATACAACACTGGTAATCCCTAGGCTGGTGTCTGCAAGTAGGCTCAACAAGCACTACCAAACTGTCATTTTTACCGGTATTAACCGGAAGGCTCGACACCTATCCGCGCGGCTTTCGGGTCTTTCACCCTGGACACTCAGGCCAACTTATCAAATTAATCTACACCCCCTATCTGGACTTACCAACGTATTTACCCCATACACATTTCCATATTTCTCGTACAAATCATTTTCTGTCATGAATGCAAATCTCTTCGATTTAGAACCATAATGCACAATAATAAATGAAATGATATGCAAATGCAAAAATTTCCATGGTTCATAACTTTCCTTCTCAAGTCAACCATATACCATCAACTTCCTCATTTCACAAGTCATAGCAACATGGTCTCAGCAAGGACTACACATGAAGTTTTCAAAACCATTTCTCTAACTCAATATATTTAAAAGATTACCATTCTTGCAAAACACATTATGGAATTTACACCTATTCATCTTCTATTCAAAGAAAGAAAGGAGTTTTATGAACATTTCCATGTTCCCCAAAAATCTCTAAGTTTCTAGGGTTTTCACCAAAAACCAAACATTTCCCATCCCCATAAAGAAACCCCATTAAATCATCCTCTTGAGTTGAATGACTAAACAAGTCCACTAGGAATTTAATAAAATGATTTGAGATTAAACCCATTTTGGAAACTCTACATTTTAGATCACAAAAACCAAAATCAACATAATCAATACAATTCCACATAATCACCACAATTCAACATATCTTAACTCAACACCACTAATTATAATTCAAAGTGTACTCCTAAATTTTCATTTTATCATTTCATCCCAAGACTCATGTTATCCATATCATTAACTAATCCTTTTTTCCAAATTTCATTTATCATCATGAATCAACTTAGGGTTTTCAAGAAAAATCTAGAATTTCAAGAAAAATTCAAACTTTTTAAACCTTTACTTTTCGTTCCAATCTTCCCATTTATTATACACCCTAGGTCCATAATCCATAATCCATAATCTAAACCCAATAATAGAACCCCAACATTTCAAACCCTAACCCCAAAATTTCATGATTAACACTATATGCTCAAAATGTAGATTTTGCATTTATATACTCCAAAATACAACAAATCTATCTATTAATGTAAGCATTAAAGGAGAACTAGGACCCCTACCTCGAGATTGGAAGCTATGGGTGAAGACCCATTTTCAAACTTCAATGAAATCCCCAAAATAATCGGTCAACGCCTCGATCCTTGCTTGTTCTTGAACCTTGATGCAAGATCCATGGTGGATTGTTGGTAAGAATGGATGAAATCAAAGTTTTGGGGGCTAGGTTTTCGGACATGGGGGAGGGGAGAAGAAGAGAGGATGAAAAATGAAGTTTTTGGGCCAAAATATCACTTTATACTGTCTGTTAGCGACTTGGTCGATCGAGCGAAGAAAAGCTCACTCGAGTGAGAATGCTTTCAGCACAGAAACTCAAAATTTAAACAGGTGTAACTCTCTCGTTCGGACTCTGTTTTAGGTCGTTCTTGTGTCCAAATTGAAGCCCCGAAAACAAGCTTTCTAATGGTTCTAGCCTCAAATTAAAATTCAAAGCATAGAAGGAGAAAACGGCAAAAGAATGACGGCTGGTCAAAAACTCAAACTCAAATTTGGGACTTTTTATCTAATCTTATCTAAATACCTTCTTAAGACTTCAATCAAGTTTCCAAACATCACCCCAGGTCCTCAATCATAATATTTAAAGTTCACTTGCCAACCCATCAATATCAAGAGTCTGACAACCGTACAAGTTTTAAGGTGACGGGCACCACTATACATCAATCCAATATGAATTTAAAACCCGAGTCGTTATACACAGGAAGGATTGTTATACTAGTAAACAAACTGACTATACAATTGGAAGGAAAAAAGTTATGTACCAAACCAAGGGAGATGGGCCTCCTCTTATACACAATGGGGGAGAGAGGAGAAGTCTCCAGCCATCAAGGCTGGCCACTAATGGAGGCCATTACTCCTGCAAAACTGCTGGAGTAATGCACAAAACTGATGAGAATTCAAAGTATGAGTTACACACAATATACACATATGTGTATATACATTTTCTGCAACAGACTTGGGCCTGCAATAGACCTAGCCCAAAAAGAATAAGTTGGTGGACCACCAATCCGGCCAAGTCCAAACCTAACCCATTCCTTCAGGCCTCAAGCCCAAGCCCAAGCCCAAGTCCCAAGATCCACGATCCACGGACCTCGGACCCGGCTCGGTCCAGGCGAGCGGGCGGGCAGTGCAAGCGCATGTGTGTGGCAATTTTGCCATAACCAACTTGGACCATAGTCTTGGCCCAAGCCCATTCTTGAAGCATCCATGCCACCCTTCCTTCAGAAAATTTGGATACCCCAAAGAGCTCATGTCCTTCTCATAATCTTAAGGCTTAAAAACCCATCAAAGTTTTCCTCCATAATAAATGTGGGATTGGTAGTTATACACAATTCCCAAAACATCATTTATGAGGCCATCTTTATGAGACAATTTCTCATTCAATTATCAATGGTTTTTAGTCATTCTTTTTATAGTGTAAAGACCTTGTTACAAAAAATCTAAACCCATTTAGTCCCACCTCAACTAATGGTTGGGACCTACTTTAATTTCACATTAAAGTTTACCAAAACCCATTTTTTCCAACACCATCATCTAATGGGCTACAAGTCAGGGTCATTGTAATAAATTATATTATGTTTTTAAAATATTTTTAATTTATACTCCAAATATTTAAATTAAAATTAATTATCAGCATTCAGTAAGCTTAGTTTGATTGTGTATAATTTATCTTATTTTTTTTTGTAATTTTTAATAACATTTTATTTGCTATACTCAACTAAAGTGTTTGGTACAACTAATAACATTAAAATTATCGAAATTGGGTAACATTCTGCGTAAAGGGACCACCATCTAATGAACTACAAGTCAAGGTTATTGTAAAAAATTATATTATGAGATTTAAATATTAAAAAAAAATTAAACTTCAAATATTTAAATTAGAATTAATTGTCAAGATTCGGTAAACTTAGTTTGATTGTGTATAATTTATCTTACTTTTTGTAATTTTTAATAACATTTTATTTGCCCTCTCTCTTTATCATAATTTAATTAAATAATTTTCCTTAGTTTTTTCTCCCAGTTTTTCCCAATAATTGGTGTTTTGTTATCAAAAAATTAGTGGATTGTGATTTGTGTGGATTATGATTGTGTTATCAAATATTATATTACAATAATATAATCATTTCGTTATCAGATATCAGTGAATTATATTGTTGGTGTTGATTATTGCTAAACTATAAAACAACAATACCCTATTTTATCTTTTTTGAGTCTTTGTAATGATTTTTTTTTGTGTCTTAATATATGAAAATAAATTTTAATGGTTATATGTGTAAAGAAACTTTTTGTAACTACTAAATAGTAAAAAAATTATTAGTAATTTATTATTTTGTCCGTAATTTTATTATAAATATATATATATATATATAGAAGGGCCTCACTTTCAAAACTTGCCTAATGCTCCATAAATCACATGGTCGGCCCTGGCCACGTGGTGCTCTAAGGGTGTGATTGGTAAAAAAGGTGAAACCCATGATTTTATGTTCGGTGATCGGGGAACATGAGGAGACATAATGTATGATGATTAGTGAAAAATATAGTGATTAGTGAAGACAATGAATACATAGCACTCTGAGAGTACACAATAATTTTTCGTGACAAACAGTTTAATCAAAGAAATGGAGAGTAGTTACAAAAAAAAAGTGAGCAATTATTTGATCAAACATGAGTAATTTAGGTATATAAAAAAAAAAAAGTTGCATATTCCACACTAGGCATTATATATTGTGTGAGTGATTTTCCGATCACACTGCCCTCCTTAGTGAATCAGCTGTAGAACACAGGCAGAATAGATGGCTCCCTGCAATCTGCACAGAAAGAAAAGGCTCCGGCGATGGTTCTTCCACCCGGGGGAACTCCGACGATCAAGTCAGTCTCAATATCTCTCAAAGATAATATAAGTGCTTAATTTACTGCTCAAAACTCAAATTGCGTACCTTAGACCCGCCGGGGGTGCCCTTCTTTTATAGTCTTTCTCTGTCCTAGTCCCACTAGAAGTCTCACTTCTATGGACTCTCATTCAGTACTTACTCTGGACTCTACAAGAGATAAGGATAGACTCCCTAAGAATACTATCCTTATCCATCTTGAAGTCTTTCTTCATTCTAGGACCCTTGCCCCTTATCTGATCATCTCGGATTCCGATATCTTCGGCGGTAACCCCGGACTCCTGTATTCTCGCAGATAACCTCGGCAACTCTGAGATAACCTCGGCGTAACTACCACGACACGTGGCACCTCGGCTGACACTTCAGTGTCATCTCGGCCACGTGTTGGTATTCAGAAAATACATCCCCACAACTGCCCCCTAGGTTCTATCACCTCGGTATTCTGAGATGATGGAACCTACATTTGAACTTCTGTTTCGTACGTCAGCTTAGAAACTTTCAAGCCGATGTCATTCACTTCAGGCCGATATGTCTTCTTTTCAGGAACAAGAATTCACACGAACTCCCCCAAGTGCATGAGCTGTCATGCATCATTTTTCAACCGTTCTCCAAACGCGTTTTACCCTTATTGGTCCGTGCTGGGGACGCGCCTGTAGGCCGTCTTTTCTCTGCTTGCGTCGTCTGACGCGTGCGTTAACCCAGGCGCAATAATTGCTTTTGTTTTGCCGCTGTTTCATGTTTTGGACAAAAAACGTTTGCCTCTCTCTTTCTCTTCACTTTTACGTTTGAATATTTTACATTTTCTCTCTCTAAAGCTTTCTCTTCTTCGAATCTGCCATTGCCCCAAGCTCTGAGCTCTGCAACCATCTCCATCTACCATTTCTGCGAAGCTTTCGCCACTGTTGCCCCCGTCGTCTGATCTCGGCGAAGCTCATTCCGGCCTCACATTTTCTGGTGAGCAACTGGCTTCTCTTCCCCAGTTCTTGATTGTTTCTGGAATTTCTTGTTGTTGCTGTTCTGTTTTAGCATTCGATTCGTGAATTCTCTTCTTGAATGATTCTTATTTCATGCTTCTGTATATGTCTCTTGCATTGTTTCTTGGTCTTCCACCCTTTGTGTTTCCTGAATCTGAAATTCCGTTTCTGTTTTCTGCTTTTTTTTGTATTTTCTCCAGATTCGTGCTTTCGATCTTTGCCTTCGTAGTTCTTAGGTTTGGGATTTGTTCATAGAACCTTTAATTCTTAGGGAAAACTGCAACAATCTTTTGCCAGTATACACCTAGGTTTAAGCCGAGGTACCAGTAACCCTTCAAGATCACACTGTTTCTGTAGCCAAGTGCCTTTGCTCCAAAAGCCATGGGTATGTGGAGACACAGAGTAAATTCCCCAACCAAACTCGAATTCTTTAGGCAAGAGTTCTCTATCCCTGCCGATGTTCACCTTAGGCTAGCTGGGGATAACGATTCCATTATGCCTACTGATAATACAATGCCCTTTCCCGTTATAGCGTTTATTGAGTGTGGACTTCGGCTCCCACTTAATCCCCTTTTTCGTAAAGTTCTCCACTACTACACTTTGAACCCTATGCAACTTACCATCAACTCCTACAGGATACTTAACGGTATAATAGCCTTAGCTCAACAGGAGAATGTTAGAATTACTCTCGCCGACATCCAATTCTGTTACACTATGTGCGCTCTCAATCTGAAAGAAAAGGGCTTTGTATATTACCTTAAGCCAAGGTCTACCGAATTTAAAATTGTAGCCGACCTTCCTGACTCCAACAAAGGTGCTGGGGATGACTACCTTATTGCATCTGGTAACTGGGAGTTTGGCCCAGATGAGGAAGTCCATCTCTACCCTCTTCCCCGAACAGTTAAAGAGGGCAAGGGTAAGAGCCCAGCGTCAATTACTTAGCTGTTGTTTGTTTCTCTCCAAGTATACAAGAGTTTTTATTTGTTTCTGATGTTGTGCTCCTTGTTGCAGACGTTCGTAAGCCTCCCAAAAATTTTCGCCAGTCTTACTTCCTCGGCAAAGACTTAAAGAAGCTTCTGGATCTTCCTATCCAAAAGCGAAAAGCTCCAGTCTTACTGAATTTCATCCCAACACACAGATCAACTCTTCCCAACGTTCCAAGAAAGAAGAAAAAGAGCTCCTCTTCTCTTACTGTAGTAACTCAAACCGCATCCACATCTCGGACTGATCAAGGTTCAACTTCTGATCCAGCCAATCATCCTTCGACCACGGCACCATACTTGGTACCGATTTCTGAAAGAAAGCGTCGGCGACGACTTGTAAAAACTGCCGAAATGGTTCGCCCGAAGCCAGTTGTGCAGGACCTTCTGGCCGACCTCCCAACCGACGTGGACGCTGCACCAACCCAAACGGTGCCCCCACCGAAACCAAAAAAGATCAAGAAGGCCCAACCAAAGTCCAAGGCTACTGACGCCGAGGTTGAGGATGCCTTACCTATTTCCTAGCTAGCCGAGAACAAAAAGACTTCCTCTGCTCCTGCCAAAAGACCTGCCGAAGCCCAGCCGTCAGGATCCACTCAGTCGAAAAGGCCGAGGTCATCGTCTGCGACGACTTCGGGGTCCAGAGTTCCTAAGGTTCCCTGGGAGCCTAAAATTACCCTTGAAAACAGGCCCGTTTACGCCCATGAGAGCGCCGCCGATGTCACTATCGGCGTAGCGCTCAGTACTGCAGTTCTCCTTGAAGGCGATCTTGAGCGTAATGCCAAGATGAGTGAATATGAGAACTACGCCTTTATGCTGCAACACTCTGTCCTAGTAAGTCTTTGAATTTGATAATTTTTCTCACTGCCACTTTCTTCATACTATATAAAGTCTTGTAACATTTTGTGATAACCTTTGCCTTGTATTCTTTCAGGCCATGCAACATGCCCACTCCTTCTCCTTGCAAGCATTTGAAACGAAGGAGAGACTATCCGAGATGGAGAAGGAGTGTGCTGCCCTTCAGAAACAGAACAAGAGTCTTAAAAATAAAATGAAGACTCTGGAAGATCAAGCCGAGGCTGCGACGCAGGCTCAGCAAGAGGCTGATGAGAAGGCCGAGGCCGCTGAAGCCATTAAAACAGTTGCCGAGGCAGAAAAGAAAGAGGCTCAGGCGAAGGCTGCCCAGGCCGAGAAGGAACTGCACGAGGCGCTGGCCACCAAGGACGCCGAAATCAAGGCGGCCGACGACAAGGCGTATGCCCAAGGCATGGCCGATGTTGCAGAAGATTACAAGTTACAAGTTAAGGAGGCGTGCAACAGGGGATTTTCCCTAGGTTGGAACTCCTTGGCCAAAAAGCTTGATCTTCCTGCTGACTCACCCTGGCGCAAGACTGAAGCTATTCCTTTGCCGTTTCCTTCTCCTCCTCCTCCAAGTCAGTCTGAGGAGGAGGCTGAATCTGAATCCCAGGCTGAGGATGAGGATGAAGACAACAATGATGATGAAGCCTTGGTGAGGAAATCCAAGGATGCCACTAAGACCAAGTCACCTCCTCTGGGTGATCAAGTCCTGGACTTAACCCAAGAGGAGGACGAGGAGGTTGAGATGGTGCCCAAGGAGGCGGACTCAGTTCACTTATCATCTGACCTTCTTTTGGCTGAGAGAAATGTTGAAACAACTCTTGCCGAGATTGATGCCGAGATAGCGGCAGACAAGGAGAGCGAGGTTGCGGTTCAAAAGGATGCCGAGGTCGTGCTCCTAGAGACTACCGATGTCCAGATCCAGAATGTTCCTGAAGCTGAAGAATCATAGCTTTTTTCCTTTATCTTTTGTACTTTGTTTCTTTTCTTTGCTCTTGTTAATGTTCCCTGAACAATGTAAGCTTCTTCTTTATGGCCGATGTGCCTTTCTTTGTGGCTTTAGAACAATTTACTTCTGCTAGGCCATTGTGCCTCCTTTATATACAAACTGTTTCTCTTTGAATGCTGTAGTCTTTAATTTCTCTTCTTTGCTTCTGTTTGATTCTATACTTAGAATATTTTGCATGATTTATATAAATCTTCCTTCGCTTAATCTCCTCGGGGTTACATACCTCGGGCATGTTTACCTGAAGATTTACCTCGGCTAGGACTTCACCTGTGAACTTTTCATAAACTTCAACAAGTATAAAGCGTATAAACTTAATTCAACTTCATCTTGTAAATTGCTACAAATTTCAACAAGTAAAGATAAGGAATTATCTCGGCTTAGCTTTAACTTGTAAATTGCTAGAAATTTCAACAAGTAAAGATAAGGAATTATCTCGGCTTAGCTTTAACTTGTAAATTGCTACAAATTTCAACAAGTAAAGATAAGGAATTATCGGCTTAGCTTTAACTTGTAAATTGCTACAAATTTCAACAAGTAAAGATAAGGAATTATCTCGGCTTAGCTTTAACTTGTAAATTGCTACAAATTTCAACAAGTAAAGATAAGGAATTATCGGCTTAACTTTAACTTGTAAATTGCTACAAATTTCAACAAGTAAAGATAAGGAATTATCGGCTTAACTTTAACTTGTAAATTGCTACAAATTTCAACAAGTAAAGATAAGGAATTATCTCAGCTTAACTTCGGTTAAGCGTCATCTCCGTTTAACTTCGGTTAAACTTTATCTTAGATTTAACTACTGTTAAACATCTCGGCTTAACTTCGGTTAGGCATTACTGTCTTCTATCTGCCCCCAATGTGAACCTAAGTTCCACTTGGGTTCTCATTATTCAAAAAACAACGTTATGCATAATTTAATAAGTTCTGGAAAATTCTGGAAAGATTTCATTGATCATATCGGCAAAAAGTCAAACAACATCTAATGATAAAAAAAAACTTTAAATTACAAGTGTTCCATGGTCTAGGCAATGCTTTGCCTTCACTATCTTCGAGCCGATATGCCCCATTTCCTAACACCGAGGTAATTCTGTAGGGCCTTTCCCAGTTCGGGCCAAGCTTGCCCTCTCTGGGATCCTTCTTATTGCCGACGACTTTCCTCAAGACTAGGTCGTTGACCTGAAAATCCCTTGGATTGACCTTCCTGTTGTAAGCTTTGGCAAGCTGTTGCTGGTATGCTGCAAGCTGGATTGCAGCTTTCTCTCTTCTTTCTTCTAGTAGATCCAGATCTCGGGCTAAGAGCACATCGTTAGTCCCGTTCTCAACTCCCTGGGTTCTGATCCCTGGGATGCCGATCTCCAATGGAATGACTGCTTCTGTGCCATAAGCCATGGCAAAGGGGGACTCTCCTGTTGATCTTCTCGGCGTAGTACGATATGCCCAGAGCACATTGGGCAATTCGTCTACCCACTTTCCTTTTGCTGCCTGCAGCCTCTTCTTTATTCTGTCCAGAATGACTTTGTTGGATGCTTCGGCTTGCCCATTACTTTGGGGAAAGCTTGGTGTTGAAAAGTAATTCTTTATCTTGAACTTTGCACAGAAATTCTTGATAAGTTTGCTGTCAAACTGCGTTCCGTTGTCGGCAACAATTGCACTTGGAATCCCAAATCTGGTGATGATGTTCTTCCAGATGAAGTTCTTCACATCCACATATCGGATTTTGGCGAGAGGCTCTGCTTCTATCCACTTTGTGAAGTAGTCTGTTGCCACTAGTAGGTACTTCCGCTGCCCAGTCGCTTGGGGCAATTGTCCAACGAGATCCATGCCCCATTGGGCGAATGGCCAAGGGCTGGAAACCGGGTTCAGGTCGGCAGCTGGCTGATGTATCAAAGGTGCAAACCTCTGACATTGTTCACACTTCTTCACATAGGCTTCTGTATCTTTTTGCATATAGGGCCACCAATACCCCTGGGTAATGGCCCTGTGAGCTAACGATCTGCCCCCTGCGTGGCTTCCACAAACTCCTTCATGAATTTCGTATAGAAAATCCTCGACCTGAAGAGGGTGTACACACCTTAAAAGAGGTCCAGTGAAGGATCTTCTGTAAAGATGTCCTTCTGCTGTCAGACTGAATCTTGCCGACTTCAATCTGACCTTGTGTGCTTCCTTTCGATCTTCTGGCAGCTTTCCCTCTTTTAGGAATGCAATAATTGCATCCATCCAGCTTGGTCCCATGTCCACACATAATGCCTCTTGCATCGTGTTCGGTGGCTCTATGCTCGGGCCTTCTAGGTAATCGATCATTATTGTCCTCGTCTTTCCGGTTTTCATTGAGCTTGCCAAATTGGCCAACGCGTCGGCGTGGTTGTTATCGTCTCGGCTAACCTGAAGAAGTCGGCAGTTTTGAAACTTGTCTGCCAGCCTGATGACTTCTTTTGCGTATGCCGACATCCTTTCATCTCGGGCAGCAAACTCTCCTGTAGTTTGATTCACTATAAGTTGTGAGTCACAAAAAACTATTACCTCATCTGCCTCTGCTGCTACTGCCAGCTTCAGTCCAGCAATCAATGCTTCATATTCTGCCTCATTGTTCGAGGCTTTGAACCCCAGTCGAATAGACTGCTCTAATATCTCCCCGTCGGGGGAAATTAACACTACTCCTGCCCCTGCCCCCTGCCGGTTCGAGCTCCCATCAACAAAAAGTTGAAAGGAGTTGCCGATGTAAATGCTGCAGGGTCTGAGTTTTTCCTTCCTTGGTTCTTTAGCCTTAGGCTGGGCTTCTCCTTCCCTGTTTGGACATCGTTCATCTCGGCTCAACGGAGCCCGATGTTCGATGTATTCTGGCGAGAACTCGGCCACGAAATCGGCCAAGACTTGGCCCTTAATTGCTGTTCTCGGCCTGAACTCTAGGTCATATTGGCCCAAAACTACGGCCCATCTTGCTATTCTTCCAGTTAAGTCTCCTTGTCGCAACAAGGACTTCAGTGGGTGCTCTGTCAGAACCACTATCTTGTGAGCCTGAAAGTAGTGGTTTAGCTTCTTTGAGGCCATTACCAAGGCCAGCATCAATTTCTCCAATGGTAGATACCTTGTTTCTGCATCGGCCAAGGTTTTACTCACATAGTAAACAGCTTTCTGCTCTCCCTGCTCTTCTCGGATTATCACAGCGCTTACTGCGTGCTCTGAAACTGCTAAGTATAGAAACAGCTCCTCCCCAGGTTGAGGTGTTGAGAGGACTGGAGCCGTGGTAAGATATTTCTTTAGGTCGGCCAGAGCGGCTTCACATTCCTCTGTCCATAGAAAATCCGCGGCCTTTTTCACCAGGTTGAAAAAAGGTTTACATTTGTCCGAACTTCGGCTTATGAACCTGTTTAGGGCTGCGGCCCTTCCAGTAAGCATTTGAACCTGTTTTGCCGACGTCGGACTCTGTAATTCCAGAATGGCCTTGATCTGGTCTGGGCTGGCTTCAATGCCCCTTCTAGTCACTAGGTATCCCAAGAACTTACCGGATCCGACTCCAAATGCGCATTTCGATGCGTTTAGTCGGAGCCGATATGTTTTGAGTATGTCAAAGACCTCTTTTAGGTCAGCAAGATGATCCTTTGGTTCCTTGGTCTTCACGACCATGTCATCAATGTAGACTTCTACTGTTCGGCCGATCAAGTGTTTGAACATCTTGGTCACCAGCCTTTGATAGGTTGCTCCTGCGTTTTTCAACCCAAAAGGCATGACTTTGTAACAATACAGACCTTTTGGAGTGATAAACGCTGTTTTCTCCTCATCCGGGGGGTACATGGCTATCTGGTGATACCCCCTATATGCATCCAAGAAGCTCATTCTTCCATGTCCAGATGTGGCGTCCACCAACTGGTCGATCTTTGGCAGAGGGAAGCTGTCTTTGGGACAAGCTTTGTTCAAGTTTGTAAAATCTACGCAGACCCTCCACTTGCCATTCTTCTTCTTTACTACCACGGTGTTTGACAACCATGTCGGATAATTGGCTTCTCTGATGGCCTTGGCTTCCAGAAGTCTGTCCACCTCCTCCTCCACTGCTTCGACGTGCATCAACGTCGGTCTTCTGGCTCGTTGTATTACAGGTTTAGCCGACCTGTCAACGTTGAGTCTGTGACATGTGACCTCGGGGTCAATGCCAGGCATTTCATAAGGTGTCCAGGCGAACACCTCAATATTCTTCCTCAGAAAGGCTTCCAGCTCCCTTTCCTCTTCTTCGGCTAATCCTGTGCCGAGAAGAAAGAAACGTTCTTCATCGCTCTCCTGGACGAAGATCTTCTTCAATGCTTCTTCACTTTTCTCGGTCGGCTCCTTGCCGACATCATCTAGGACCTTCATGTCCTCTTCTTCAACTTCTGCCTTCTCTGGTTCCCGAATGCTGCAGGTTAACTTCATTGCTGCCATGGAGCAATTTTTCGCCTGCAACTGATCTCCTCTAACTTCCTCAATCCCATGTTCTGTTGGGAACCGTAGCAGTTGTGCAATGTTGAGGGAACTGCCCCCATTGCATGCAACCACGGCCTCCCTAAAATGATGTTGTAAGGTGAGGGCGTGCCAATCACAATGAATTCCGTCTTGATCTTCTTCGTGCCAGCCTGTACTTCCAAGCTTGTTGCGCCCAATGGCCATGTCGGCGTTCCATTGAAGCCGACCATCGGGCCGTTCGACTGATCCATGTCATCAGGGTGAAGGCCTAGCTCCTTGTAACATCTGACATACATGATGTCGCAGGAGCTGCCTTGATCAATCAAGATGCGTTTCACCTGGCACTCCCCAACCTGGAGGGATACTACCAAGGCATCATTGTGCGGGTGCTGAACCATATCTAGGTCAGCTTCTGTGAAAGCTATCATCTGTCCTTGGCATTCTTCAGGCCGAGGTCGTTTTAGTCCGACCTGGTTGACGTGCTGCAGGTGTCTTACCCTCTGTGTCTCCCCCCGTATGTCGTTTTCATTCACCTTTGAGTGGATCACATTAACCACCCGAGGTCCGCCTGCCTGTGGTTGCTGTGCTGGCGGTGGCGGGGCTGCTGGTGCTTGAGGCAATCGTGCCTGTTCCTCCCTCGTTTTGGCCTCATCCACAAGGTCTCTCAGATGGCCTTGCCTCACCAAATCTTCTAAGTGTGCCTTAAGGGCTCTGCAACCCTAAGTTGGGTGCCCCTCCTCATTGTGGTAGGCACAACGCCTACCAAGGTTTCTTCTCATAAATTCTCCTGGTGCCCTTGCCGGCGCCCTGAAGTAGGGCTGATTGCGAATTTGATCAAGGACTTTGTGGAGCGGAATTCGGAACACCGTTGTCACTGCTTGCTTGGCCCTCAACTCTGTCTCCTGTTTGTTGGGTCCGTTGTTACCTCGGCCTCGCTTCGGCGAGCCGTTGACTTTTTCTGTCTTTGTCTCCTTATTCCCCGATGTATCTTCCTCGGCTCTGGCATACTTCTCGATTCTCGCCATGAGCTCTTCCATGCTCTTTGGCAAGGTTTTTGCCAAGGACTTCCACAGTGGACAGTCATCCTTTAGGCCGTTCTTGAAAGAGACGACCGCCACCTCCTGATTGCATTCAGGTATACGATTGAATACCTCATAGTACCGCTTTGCATAGGCCCTAAGGCTTTCATCTTTGCTGATCTTCAGAGCCATCAATGCATCCACCCTCAATGGCTGAAGTTTGTTTGTTATGAACCTGGCCACAAACATCTCGGCCAGGCCTTCCCAATTCTTCACGCTCCCCTTTGGTAATTTGTGGAACCAGTCTGATGCAATCTCCCCGAGGGATGAAGGGAACACTTTGCAGAGCAACGGCTTGTTCCCACTGTATAATGCCATTGAATTCAAAAATAACCCAACATGGAAGTTAGGGTCAGACTTACCATCATATATCTGGAACCTCGGCATGCTGAATCTTTTCGGCGGGATGAATCTGTCCAATTCCGTCGAGAATGGTGTTCTCAGCTTAACGGGGGAGGTTACTTCGGCTCCGTCATTCTCTCGCTTCCTCTTGAGGTAATCTCTCAAGTCTTCTTTACTTCTCCCTGCAGCCCGGCTGTCTCCAGACTTCAGCCTTTTCGGCGCACTACTCTCGGCCTCATGGTGGCCCCTTTTCGACCCTTCCCCGCAGGATGCATCGAAGCACAATATCCGCCCCGGAACATGCCGATGTTCCTTGGGGTCTGCTTCCCTCTCGCGATATGTCCTTCGGGACTCTTCTCTTCTCGGCTCTTCTCGGCCGACTTCCCTGGAAGGTTGGTGAGAGTGCCTTCCACTCCTCGCGTGCTGTGGTGCTTCGGGGATTTCTTTCTGCCCCTTCTTCTGGGCGTTTGCTGCTGGCATTGGTGTGTCCTGTAGCGGGTAGGGCGGCTGCATTACGTTATTTTGCATCATGAAGTTGACGACCGATTGAAGGTCTGCCAACTTGTTTGCCATCTCCTTTACTTCTTCGTCCCTCCTCAGGCATCTGTCTCTCCAAGTCTGGAGGTCATCCTCATTATAGTACTTTCCTCGATCCGCTTTCTTTGCTGCGTCGCCATCTCGGCCGACGCTTTTCTCTGCATGATTCTGATCACGAGTTTCTTCTTTGTGGTTGTCTCCTTCGACATCAAGGTCGATAGGCCTGCCACTCCCAGCGGGAGCGTCGTCCCCAATCTTTTCTTTCTGCGTGTTACTGGCCATCTACTCTTCTTTCGTTCCCACAGACGGCGCCAAATTGTGTGAGTGATTTTCCGATCACACTGCCCTCCTTAGTGAATCAGCTGTAGAACACAGGCAGAATAGATGGCTCCCTGCAATCTGCACAAAAAAAAAGGCTCCGGCGGTGGTTCTTCCACCCGGGGGAACTCCGACGATCAAGTCAGTCTCAATATCTCTCAAAGATAATATAAGTGCTTAATTTACTGCTCAAAACTCAAATTGCGTACCTTAGACCCGCCGGGGGTGCCCTTCTTTTATAGTCTTTCTCTGTCCTAGTCCCACTAGAAGTCTCACTTCTATGGACTCTCATTCAGTACTTACTCTGGACTCTACAAGAGATAAGGATAGACTCCCTAAGAATACTATCCTTATCCATCTTGAAGTCTTTCTTCATTCTAGGACCCTTGCCCCTTATCTGATCATCTCGGATTCCGATATCTTCGGCGGTAACCCCGGACTCCTGTATTCTCGCAGATAACCTCGGCAACTCTGAGATAACCTCGGCGTAACTACCACGACACGTGGCACCTCGGCTGACACTTCGGTGTCATCTCGGCCACGTGTTGGTATTCAGAAAATACATCCCCACATATATTAATACAGATTATGTAGATATTTTAAGTTTGCCACAATTCAAACCAATTATTTAATGAAAATTACTTAAAATTTAAAGCGTTTAGAATAAGGATTTAAGAAGATAATGAGAAGAGAAATAAAAAAAGTAAAAGTAAATAATATAGAAGCCATTCTTTTTGTTAGGACAATTTTAACTTCAGGTTAATTCTAGGTTTAAAATAGACGACACTAGATCACAATTGCATTTATCAACCATTCACCAAATCATATCATTCATCATCAGCAATTCAATGAACTTAATCACATGAAATCGAACCCCTACTCCTCTATAATTTATTCCAACTCAAGTGAGACTAGTGTAATTTATTCCACCTCAAGTGAGACTAGTGTATTTTTTTATTTTATTTTCCATTCACTCAACCGCTGCAAAAATTTAGATTAAAAAAGAGGAGAGAAAAGTTATACTTGTACTTTGTCTAAGACTTTCTTCTTTTTTTGAGAAAATTTCATTTTACGCTTTAAACTATCACTTAAAAATTTATTCAATTCTCATTCTTTTAATTATAACAATTTTATACCTAAATTATTCGATTTTGGATTAATTTCACCCTATCGCCAGTTACCGTCTATAATCAAACAGAATTTGCTAACGTGATACCAAACTTTCATTTAAAACTTCATTTTTTTCCCCCACAAACTATCTCTAAAATATCAATTAAATCCCCAAACTTTATTTTATTTAGGGGTCTAATTGATATTTTTGAAATAGTTTGAGAGGTAAAATAAAATTTCACATGAAATTTGAGTGTCACGTCAACAATTTCTGTGTGATTATTGTGGGGATACATTTTCAGAGTACCAACACGTGGCCAAGGTGATGCCGACGTATCAGTCGAGGTGCCACGTGTCCAGGTCATGACGCCGAGGTGAACTCGGTTAGGCCGAGGTTATCTCCGAAGATATCGGAATCCGAGATAAGCGGATAAGGCACAAGAGTCCTAGAATGAGGAAGGATTTCAGCATGGATAAGGATAACACTCTTAGGGAGTTTATCTCTATCTATTGAAAAGTCCAGGATAAGCACTGAGCTAAAGTCCATTGAAGCTAGGCTTCTATGGGGACTAAGATTGAGTTAACTATAAAAGAAAGGCACCCCCGATGGGTCTAAGGTACGGAATTTATATTCTGAACAGTGAGTTTAGCACTATTGATTATCTTTGAGAGATATACTGACTTGATCGTCAGAGTGCCCCCGGGTGGACGAACCACCGCCGGAATCTTCTCTTTCTGTTACAGGTCAGACAAGTGCTATCTATTCCGCCAGTGCTCTCCAACTGAATACTGAGTTGGCAATGTGGTCAGAAATTTACTCACACAATTTGGCACCGTCTGTGGGAAAGAAAGAAGAATAGATGGCCAACGACGGACAGAAAGAAAAGATTGGGGACAACACTCCTGCTGGGAGTGGGAGACCTGTGGACGTTAACGTCGAAGAGCACAATTGCAACGAAGACCAGAATCACGGAGTAAAAGACGTCGGCAAAGAAGGCGACGTACCGAAGAAAACAAACCAAAGTGGGTACTATAACGAAGATGACCTCCAGGTATGGAAGGACCGATGCCTACAGAGGGATGAAGAGGTGAAGGGGATGGCGAACAAATTAGCAGACTTGCAGACAATGGTCAATTTCATGATGCAGAATAGCGTCATGCAGCCACCATTCCCGCTGCAAGATGCGCCGATTCCAGCGGCCAATGCCTAGAAGGGAGGACAGAAAACAATCCCTGTAGCCCCCCAGCACGCCAGGAGCAAAAGACATTCTCACCAGCCTTCAAGGGAGGTTGGGTGAAGAGAGCCAAGAAGGGAAGAATCTCGAAGGACACATCACACCAAGGAGGCAGACCCCAGAGAACATCAGCATGTTCAAAGGCAGGAGCTGTGCTTCGATGCGACCATTGGAGAAAGGTCAAAAAGGGCTCACAACGAAGCCGAAAGTAGTGCACCTAAAAGACTGAAATCAGGAGATAGTCGAGCTCCTGGGCGGACCAAAGAGGACTTAAGAGATTACCTCAAGAGGAGGCAAGATCATGCCGAGGTAACCTCAACTATTAAGCCGAGAACACCATTCTCGGTAGAACTAGACAAAGTTGAGGTCCCGAAGAGATTCAGTATGCCAAGGTTTTAGATATACGATGGGAAATCAGACCCCAACTTTCACGTCAGATTATACCTGAACGCGATGGCGTTGTACACTGGGAACGAGCCGTTGCTCTACAAGGTGTTCCCCTCATCATTCGGGGAGATTGCATTGGATTGGTTTCACAAACTACTGAAGGGAAGTGTGAAGACCTGGAAAGGCCTGGCCGAGATGTTCGTGGCCAGGTTCGTGACAAACAAACTGCAACCATTAAGGGTAGACGCCCTGATGGCTCTGAGAATCAGCAAGGATGAAGGCCTTAGGGCCTACGCAAAAAGGTACTACGAGGTATTCAACCGAATACCCGAGTGCAACCAGGAGGTGGCGGTAGTATCTTTCAAGAATGGCCTAAAAGATGACTACCCACTGCGAAAGTCTTTGGCAAAGACATTGCCAAAAAGCATGGAAAAGCTCATGGCCAGAATTGAGAAATATGCCAGAGCCGAGGAGGATACGTCGGGGACTAGGGAGACAACGCAAGAGAAAGGAAACGGCTCGCCGAAGCGAGGCCGAGGTAACAACGGATCCAACAAGCAAAAAATAGGGCTGAGAGTTGCACAGGCAGTGACAACTGTGTTCCGAATCCCAATTCACAAAGTCCTGGATAACATCCGAACCCAACCCTATTTCAGAGCACCAGCAAAGGTACCAGGAGAGTTCATGGAAATGAGCCTTGGTAAGCATTGCGCCTACCATAACGAAGATGGGCATATGACCCAGGGTTGTAGAGCCCTAAAAGTACACTTGGAAGACCTGGTAAGGCAAGGCCATCTGAGGGACCTTGTAGATGAGGCCAGGACGAGGGAAGAGCAGGAAAGACTGCCTCAGGCGCCAGCAGCTCCGCCTCCGCCAGCATAGCAACCTCAAGAAGGAGGACCTCGGGTAATTAATGTAATTCACTCGAAGGTCAACAAAAATGAAATTCGGGGGGAAACCCAGAATGTAAAGCACTTACAGCATTTCTACCAAGTCGGGGAGAAGAGACATCAGGCAGAGGAGCGCCAGGGACCAATAGTGTCCTCTACTGAAGTTGACCTTGAGATGGTGCAGCATCCACAAAACGATGCGTTGGTAGTATCCCTCCAGGTTGGGGAGTGCCAAGTAAAGCGCATCCTAATCGACCAAGGCAGCTCTTGTGACATCATGTATGTCAGATGTTACAAGGAGCTAGGCCTTCACCTTGATGATATGGAGCAATCCAATGGCCCGATGGTCGGGTTTAATGGAACGCCGACATGGCCATTGGGCGCAACAAACTTGGAGGTGCAAGCTGGTACCAAGAAGGTAAAGACAGAGTTCACCGTAATTGACACACCCTCCCCTTACAATATTATCTTGGGAAGGCCATGGTTGCATGCGATGGGGGCTGTTCCCTCAACATTGCATCAGCTACTGCGGTTACCAACAGAGCATGGAATAGAAAAGGTCAGAGGGGATCAGCTGCAAGCAAAGAACTGTTCCATGGCAGCAATGAAATCCACCTGCAACATACGAGAACCAGAGAAGGTAAAGGTCGAAGACGAGGATGTGGAAGTCCTAGAAGATGTCAGCAAAGAGCCAGCTGAGAAGAGTAAAGAAGCACGAAAGAAAATCCTCGTCCAGGAGGGGGATGAAGAACGCTTCTTTCTTCTTGGCTCGGTCTTAGCCGAAGAAGAGGAAAAAGAATTGAAAGCTTTCTTGAGAGCAAATATTGAGGTGTTTGCTTGGACGCCTTACGAAATGCCTAGCATTGACCCCGAGGTCACTTGCCATAGACTGAACGTTGACAGATCGGCCAAACCTGTAATCCAACGAACAAGAAGACCGACGTTGATGTACGTCGAAGTAGTAGAAGAGGAAGTAGACAGACTTCTGGAGGTCAGGGCCATTCGAGAGGTAAATTACCCAACATGGCTATCAAATACAGTGGTGGTAAAGAAAAAGAATGGTAAATGAAGGGTCTGCGTAGACTTTACTAGCCTGAACAAGGCCTATCCCAAAGACAGTTTTCCTCTACCCAAGATTGACCAACTGGTAGACGCCACTTCAGGGCATGGAAGGACGAGCTTCCTGGATGCCTACAGGGGGTACCATCAGATAGCCATGTACCCCCTAGATGAAGAGAAGACTGTGTTTATCACCCCAAAAGGGGTGTATTGCTACAGAGTGATGCCTTTTGGGTTGAAAAATGCAGAAGCAACTTACCAAAGATTGGTGACCAGGATGTTCAAACACCTGATTAGCGGGACGGTGGAAGTTTACATCGATGACATGGTCATGAAGACCAAGGAACCTGAAGGTCATCTGGCCAACCTGAGAGCAGTCTTTGACATCCTTAAAACATATCGGCTCTGACTCAATGCATCGAAGTGTGCATTTGGAGTTGGATCTGGTAAGTTCTTGGGATACCTCGTGACAAGAAGGGGCATTGAAGCCAGACCAGATCAAATTAAGGCCATCCTTGAGTTAAAGAGCCCGACATCGGCAAAACAGGTGCAAATGCTGACCGGAAGGGCTACGGCCCTGAACAGGTTCATAAGCAAGAGCTCTGACAAATGCAAACCCTTCTTCAACTTAGTGAAAAAGGCCACAGACTTCTTATGGATGGAGGAGTGCGAAGCCGCCCTTGCCGATTTAAAGAGGTACTTGACCTCGGCTCCAGTTCTCTCAAATCCAGAACCTGGTGAGGAGTAGTTCCTGTACTTAGCAGTTTCAAAACACGCGATAAGTGCAATGGTAATCCGAGAAGAAAGAGGGGAACAAAGGGTTGTCTACTACGTAAGCAAAACCCTAGCTGATGCAGAAACCAGGTATCTACCCCTAGAGAAGTTGGCACTAGCATTGGTAATGGCTTCGAAGAAGCTAAACCATTACTTTCAAGCCCACAAAATTATGGTGCTAACTGAACATCCATTGAAGTCCCTATTTCAGCAAGGAGACCTGATAGAAAGAATTGCCAAATGGGCAATGGCCTTAGGCCAGTATGACCTGGAGTACAGACCTAGAACAGCAATTAAGGGCCAAGTCTTGGCCGACTTCGTGGCCGAATTCACTCCAGAAGCCATCGAACATAGGGCTCCGTTGAGCCGAGATGAACGATGTCCAAGTAAGCAAGGAGAAGCATAGCCGAGGGCAACAGAACAAAAGAAGGAAGAAAAACTCAGACCCTGCAATATCTAAATCGGCGACTCCTTTCGACTATTCGTTGATGGGAGTTCAAATCGACAATGAGCGGGGGGCAGGAGTAGTACTGGTATCTCCAGATGGACAGATATTGGAATAGTCCATTCGGTTGGAGTTCAAGGCCTCAAACAATGAAGCAGAGTATGAAGCATTGATTGCAGGACTAAAGCTGGCAACAGCAACAGAAGTAGACGAGGTCATAGTCTTCTGTGACTCCCAGCTCATAGTCAACCAGACAACGGGTGAGTTTGCAGCCCGAGATGAGAGGATGTCTTCTTACGCAAAAGAGGTCAACAGGTTGGTAGCCTTGTTTTAGAATTGCCGACTTTATCAAGTTAGCCGAGATGATAACAGTCACACCGATGCACTGGCCAACCTGGCTAGTGCAATACAACCTGGGAAGGCAAGGACGATAATGGTCGACTACTTGTCGGGCCCGAGCATCGAACCACTGACCACAGAACGTTAAACAATGTGCATGGACATGGGACCAAGCTGGATGGATGCAATAATCACATTCCTGGAAGATGGAAAACTACCAGATGATCACAAGGAGGCACACAAGATCAGATTGAAATCGGCAAGATTCAATCTGACAGCAAAGGGACATCTCTACAGAAGATCCTTCACTGGACCTCTTTTAAGGTGTGTACATCCTTCACAAATTGAAGATTTTCTATACGAAATACATGAACGAATATATGGAAGCCACGCTGAGGGCAGATCACTTGCCCATAGGGCCATTACCTAGGGATATTGGTGGCCCTACATGCAGAAAGATGCAGAAGCCTACGTGAATAAGTGTGAAAAATGCCAAAGGTTTGCACCTCTGATACACCAACCAGCAGCAGAACTGAACCCAGTATCCAGTCCTTGGTCGTTTGCCCAATGGGGCATGGATCTCGTTGGACAACTCCCCCAAGCAACTGGGCAAATGAAGTACCTGCTGGTGGCAACAGACTACTTCACAAAATGGATAGAAGCTGAACCTCTTGCCAAGATCTGAGATGTGGACGTGAAGAACTTCATATGGAGAAACATCATCACCAGATTTGGGATTCCAAGAGCAATAATTGCCGACAATGGAACACAATTTGACAGTAAGTTAATCAAGAGCTTCTGTGCAAAATTCAAGATTAAGAATTATTTTTCAACTCCAAGCTTTCCTCAAAGTAATGGACAAGCAGAAGCATCCAACAAAGTCATCTTGGATGGGATTAAGAAGAGGCTGCAAGTAGCAAAAGGGAAGTGAGTAGATGAACTACCAAGTGTACTCTGGGCATATCGGACCATACCGAGAAGATCAACAGGGGAATCCCCCTTTGCCATGGCTTATGGCACTGAAGCTGTCATTCCGCTGGAGGTCGGCATTCTAAGGATCAGAACCCAGGGAGTAGAGAATGGGACTAATGATATACTCTTAGCCCGAGATCTGGATCTACTAGAAGAAAGAAGGGAGAGAGCTGCAATTCAGCTGGCGGCATACCAGCAGCAGCTTGCCAGGGCTTATAACAAGAAAGTCAACCCAAGGGAGTTCCAAGTCGGCGACCTGGTCTTAAGAAAAGTCGTCGGCAACAAAAAGGATCCCAAAGAGGGCAAGCTTGGCCCGAATTAGGAAGGACCCTACAGAATCATCTCAGTACTAGGAAATGGGGCATATCGGCTTGAAGATAATGAGGGCAAAGAGTTGCCAAGGCTCTGGAATACTTGCAATTTGAAATTTTTTTATCATTAGAATCTTCTGTTCTTTTGTTATTTGCCGAAGTTAATAAATAAAGTGTTAGCCTGATTTTTTTTTTTCTATACTTATGACTAATAAACACATTTGACGATGTTTTTGGAATACATGCATAATGACAACCCAAGTGGCACTGAAGTTCACATTAGGGGCAGAGAGTTAGAAATTGGTTTTAACACTTGTTGAAACTTGAGAAAAAGTTTACAAGTTGAAGTTAAACCGAGATCATGTTTAACACTTGTTGAAACTTGGGAAAAAGTTTACAAGTTGAAGTTAAACTGAGATCATGTTTAACACTTGTTGAAACTTGAGAAAAAGTTTACAAGTTTAAGTTAAACCGAGATCATGTTTAACACTTGTTGAAACTTGGGAAAAAGTTTACAAGTTGAAGTTAAACCGAGATCATGTTTAACACTTGTTGAAACTTGAGAAAAAGATTACAAGTTGAAGTTAAACCGAGATCATGTTTAACACTTGTTGAAACTTGAGAAAAAGTTTACAAGTTGAAGTTAAACCGAGATCATGTTTAAACACTTGTTGAAACTTGGGAAAGAGTTTACAAGTTGAAGTTAAACCGAGATCATGTTTAACACTTGTTGAAACTTGAGAAAAAGTTTACAAGTTGAAGTTAAACCGAGATCATGTTTAAACACTTGTTGAAACTTGAGAAAAAGTTTACAAGTTGAAGTTAAACCGAGATCATGTTTAACACTTGTTGAAATTTGTAAAAAATTTACAAGTTGAAGTTAAACTGAGGCTGTGCCTAACACTTGTTGAAATTTGTAAAAAATTTACAAGCAAAATGTTGTATTAAGTGTTTATGTACTTGCCGATGTAAACCATTGGTTGGTATAGCCAAGGTGTTTCACCCCGAGAAAATTACACAAATAAGGTGTGCATCAAAGATATGCAAAACATTTTAAGTATGGAATATACAAAGAACAGTACAGAGAAGAATATAAGCATGCAGGAAAGGAAGCTGTATTAACAATCAAAAGGAGGTACATCGGCCACATGGAGAGCTTACATTGTTTCAAAAAAAAAAGAAAAAACAAAGTGCAAGGCGCAAAACAAAGAAAAAAGACATCAAAATTAAGACTCCTCAGCAACAGTAGATGGTTGGGTTTGAGGTTCAGAAGACTGCTGGGAAGACATCTCGGCAGCCTTCTCAGCCGCAAGCTCGGCATCTATTTCTTGAAGGGTTTGATTGAGGCTCTTGTCGGCGAAAGGGACATCCGATGATGCCTTCTCCGGAGTGGCATCCTTGGGAACCTCCTCACCCTCCTCATCTTGAGTCAAGTCTAGGACTTGCTCATTTTGAGCAGGGGACTTGGCCCGAGCAGCTTCTTTTGATTTCCTAACCAAAACCTCCTTCTCAGACTCAGAATCGTCGTCGGATTGGCTTGGAGTTAGGGGGGAATGGCAGAGGAAGGACGTCGGTGTTCCTGAGGGGGGAGTCATCGGGGATTTCGAGCTTTTTTAGTAAAGTCATCCAACCAAGGGTGAAACTCTTGTTGCATGCCTGCTTTACTTGTTTTCGTAATCTGCCGTGACATCGGCCACCCCCTCATTATATCCCTTCTCGTTGGCAGCCTTGACTTCGGCCTCTTTTGCGGCCAGGGCATCCTGAAGTTCTTTCTGGGCCTGGGACATCTTTTCCTCGGCCTCTCTTTTCTGGGACTCGAGAACCTTCCTGATGGCCTCAGCAGATTTCGCCTTTTCTTCGGCGTCATTTTGAGCTTTGATCGCAGCCTCGGCTTGATCCTCCAAGGTCTTCATCTTTGATTGCAAGTTTTTATTAGTCTTTTGCAGACTAGAGACCTCCCTCTTCTTGTCGGCCAGCTCTTTCCGGTTATCAAAAGATTGTACTGAGAATGAATGGGCATGCTGGATTACCTAAAAACAAATAAAACAAAGCAGAAGTTATTACAAAATTTTATAAAGTATAAAAAAGAGAAAGAAAGAAAATTCGCCAAATAAAGACACTTACTTGAACAGAGCGCTGGAGCATCAGAGGAGCATAGTTTTCATATTCACTCAACTCGGCGTTTCGGTCGAGATCGCCGGGAAGAAGTAGAGTGGTACTAAGGGCAACGCCGACGTTAATGTCATCAGCGCTATCGCTAGCCCTAACTGGCTTATTCTCCAGTGTGATTTGGGGGGCCCAGGGGGAATCGTGCTTTCGAGACCCCGAGGTGGTTATAGCGAAGGACCTCGGCCTCTTTGATCGGGTAGACTCGGATGGTTGGGCCTCGACAGGCCTCTTCTCAACGGTAGAATGGGACTTATCGCTCTCAGCCAATTTGGAGATTGGCAAGGTGTCCTCAGTGTCAATCTGAGTCACCGTTGCCTTTGGCTGAGCCTTCTTGATCCTTTTTGTCTTCGGCTTTGGCTGGGTTGGTGCTGGTTAGGCATCAACTGAATCAGGAATATTGGCCAAAATATCCTTAGCGACTGCTTTTTGGTGGCCCATTTCAGCAGCAAAAACTATTCGGCGTCGTCGACGGCGTTGGGATAGCGGGATCAAGTATAGAGCCGAGGTAGACGGCTGCTCAGCTGGATCAGAGATCGATCCTTGATCTGGTTGAGATGAGGAGGCAGCTAGAGGAGTTGTGGTAGAAGGAGGTGACTGGCTTTTCTTTTTCTTCTTCTTAGGGACGTCGGACAGCGCCGATTTGTAGGTTGAGATGAAATTAAGTACCAGAGGGGCTCTCCGTTTATGAACTGGCAGATCCAAAAGTTTCCTCAAGTCTTTGCTGGGAAAGAAAGACTGGCGGAAGCCTTTTGATGGCTGAGGAAGAGTTGCAAGAAAAACAGACATTAAAGACAAACAAAGTATTGAAGACTTTAAAAACAAGTTAGTATGAACACAGGGCTCTTACCATTGCCCTCTACAAAAACTGATCAAGGAAGAGGGTAGAGATGAAGGTCCTCGTCTGGAGCGAACTCCCAGTTCCCCGAGGTAATGAAATAGTCATCCCCAGCTCCCTTGTTGGAGTCAGGGAGGTCGGCGACAATTTTGTATTCTGTAGACCTCGGCTTGAGGTAGTAAACGTAGCCCGTATCTTTTTTGAGGCCACACATGGTGTAGCAGTATTGGATATCGGATAAGGTAATCTTAGCGTTTTCTTGTTTGGCTAAGGCTATTATACCATTGATGATTCGATAGGAGTTGATGGCAAGCTGCATCAGGTTCAGCTTATAATAATGAAGCATCTCACGGAAAAGGGTATTTAGTGGGAGCCGAAGTCCGCACTCGATAAAAGCTACCACGGGGAAGGGCATAGAATTAGTTGTAGGCATGATGGAGTCATCCTCCCCAGCCAACCTCAGATGGACATCGGCCGGGATGTCAAACTCACGCCTAAAGTGATCTAACTTGGTCGGGGTGTCTACCCTATGCTTCCACATGCCCATAACGTTGGCTTCACTTAGAGGAGTTGGATTTCAGAGGGAAGGAGTTTTTGGAGGGTTTTAAGAACCTCGGCAAAAGCCTACAGGTTAGTTGGGGAGAGAATTTGTGGGAACCGTTTTAGTTCTTCTTAGAATCTATGGGTTCTACAAACAAATCCCAAATCTAGATCTATGGAAACAAAGATTGGAGGCCAGAATTTGGCAAAAACACGACAAACAGAAAACAGGAACGTGTTTCAGAATCAAGAACAGTAATGAAACTATCAAGAACACTGTGACAGAGTATGCACAGGGGCACGAGGCCAAGAACAGTGGCAAAAGTGCAGAAAAATTGTGAGCAGTACGTATATTCAGGACATGGGCAAGAACAAAGTTGTGAAATAAACACATTCAGAAATATGATTCGCAAATCGAATGTTTGAACAAAGCAGTAATGGCAACAAGTAATAGAGAGCATCAAAAACTGAAATTATGAGAAATGGTAAACTCACCGAAGAAAAGAAGCCGGCGTTGAGCTTGCCGAAGTCAGACGAACGGCAACTGCGGAAAAGATTAGCAAGAGCCTCGCCGAAGGAGGTGGACGGAGCAAGTTACAGAGCTTTGGAAACTTGAACAATGAAGGATTTGGAAGAGAAAGTTAGAGAGAGAGAAAGCCTTAGAAACGATGGAGAAAAGTGAAAAGATGGAAGAGGGGGAAAAAAAGTTTTTTGTTAAAACTTGAAACGGCGGCAAAATAAAATTAATGAGCCTAGAACGACGGATTCGTCAGACGGCGCACACAAGCGCAAGACGACTTACAGGCGTGCAACAGGTACGATCCAATAAGGGAAAGGCACGTGGCTAAAACGGTTGAGTTATTGTGTATGACAGCTCATACACGTAAAAGAGCTCTTACGGTCCTTGTTCTTTAAAGAGACATGTCAGCCTTGGCGATGATCTCGGCTGAGATACTTTAAACCGATGTACTGGTAGGAAATACCAAGATAGGTTCCATCACCTCAGAATACCGAGGTAATAGAACCTAGGGGGCAGCTGTGGGGATACATTTTCAGAGTACCAACACGTGGCCAAGGTGATGCCGACGTATCAACCAAGGTGCCACGTGTCCAGGTCATGACGCCGCGGTGATCTCGGCTAGGCCGAGGTTATCTCTGAAGATATCGGAATCCAAGATAAGCGGATAAGGCACAAGAGTCTTGGAATGAGGAAGGACTTCAGCATGGATAAGGATAACACTCTTAGGGAGTTTATCTCTATCTATTGAAAAGTCCAGGATAAGCACTGAGCTAAAGTCCATTGAAGCTAGGCTTCTATGGGGACTAAGATTGAGTTAACTATAAAAGAAAGGCACTCCCGATGGGTCTAAGGTACGGAATTTATATTCTGAACAGTGAGTTTAGCACTATTGATTATCTTTGAGAGATATACTGACTTGATCGTCGGAGTGCTCCTGGGTGGACGAACCACCGCCAAAATCTTCTCTTTCTGTTACAGGTCAGACAGGTGCCATCTATTCTGCCAGTACTCTCCAGCTGAATACTGAGTTGGCAGTGTGGTCAGAAATTTACTCACACAATTATCAACGACAATTGATAGTGAGAATAAAATTGATGCAAAATCAAATAGTTTAAGTGTAAAATGAAATTATTAAAATAATAAAAGTTAAAATTGATTTTTAAGTGATAATTTAGGAGTAAAATTATATTTTCTTTATTTTTCTCCTGACATTTGCTCTGTCTAATCATCCCTTATATGGGTAACTCTTTTTTGTTTTTTTTCCCTTTTTCTTTTCTTTTTATGGGCACTTGTTTTTTCAATTGCAGGTACAACAATTTGTTGTTGAACTTAATTTTATAAGACTAAAAAAATTGCCGAGCATCGCGGAAATGTCATTCGCAAGGGTAACGAAGTTGGTTCCAGGAACTAATGCATGATCATACATCGATCACAGCTAGTTGTTGAACTTTTACTTGATAAATAAGAGGAACACTATGATATATACTCTTTATGCATCTTACTAAAGAAAAAAATTACATAATTTTATATTTTTTGAATTATAACTAAAACAATAAAATATCATAACTAAACACAATATAAAACATAATTAAAGAATTAATGAGTTATAACTAAAATAATATCATAACTACAGAAAAAAACTGATATAATTAAAAGTGTATATGATACATCATTTTCAAATGGTATATATGTTAGAATTTCCCATAAATCAAATGTCATTAGCAAGCGTGACAGCATGATTTGCATATTTTCTCCGTCTACATTATTATTTTATGGTAATAAGAATAGTTTATCAGCAATCATGCGTGATATTGAAAGCTTCTTAAATTTAAATCTACCTTATAATTTTACATAATGTCATTAGCACGTAAGAAGGCATGTCTCGTGATTTCTGATCAAAATAAATAAATAAAATATGAAAGCTTGATGCGCATATTCTTTCTATCTACGTTATTATATGATAATAGAATAGAAGGATGGACTAGAGAGTTGCTGAGGAAGACCATTCTTTCTATCTACGTTATTATATGATAATAGAACAGAAGGATGGACTAGAGAGTTGCTAAGGAAGACCGTAATCACTAAAGTCTTAGAAAAAATCATTAAATATAGTAACATTAATTAATTATAAACATTGTTAAATTATCCTAGATTTTTTTATTATAAAAATGTAAGATTATTAAATATTTTTTATTTTTTTTTTATAACATTTCGTTTGAATCTAACAACTAATTTTTACCGATTAAAAAATCATAATTCTTTTATGGAAAAATTATTGATAAATCCCATTTAGAAGTGTTTTAACTCAAGAAGTCCATGAAGGAATTTTTTAACCCATTTAGTCCCATGTATGTATAGTTTTATTCCATAAAGTCCTTTTTCTTGATTTACATTATTTTCTTGGACACTTATGCCCTTATATTTAATTGAAAAATAAAAGTTACATTCTTGTTTCTTTTATTTTTACAGAATTTAATTCTGTGAATTTGGATTAGTTTTCTGTGTGGAATTAATTTGGTTATATAAAATTTCATTTTATTTTATTTCCAAATTAATTGAAAATAAAAGTTACATTTTGTTTTGTTTCTTTTATTTTAACAGAATTTATTTCTATAGTTGTGGAATTAATTTGGTTCAATAAAATTTTATTATATTTTATTTCCAAATTAATTGAAAATAAAAGTTACATTTTGTTTTGTTTCTTTTATTTTAACAGAATTTATTTCTGTAGTTTTGGTTTAATTTGTTTAAATAAAATTTTATTTTATTTTCAAATTAATTGGAATAAAAGTTACAATTCTTGTTTCTTTTATTTTTACAGAATTTAAAATTCTGTGGTTTTTAGTTTTTTGTGTAGTATAAAGTTCTAATTATAATTTTATTTTATAATTTATAATTTAGAATTTATGGCTACTAAACATGGTCAATCTAATGTTCAAACCAATACTGGTATGGTGATTGCCATTACGCCAACCTTTCCTTATGTTGGGACTGTGCCAGTAACTCATGGTGACAAACCAGAGAAGTTCTCAAGAACTGACTTTTGCAAAGGCAAAGGAAGAACATGTAAGAAGGTTCCTAAAGCCGATATAACCGAAATGGATATAATTTCCAATGGTGTAGATGTCATAAATCTTTCTATAGTTGTTTTCGAGGCAAATCTTGTCGGAAATCCTAAAGAATGGTGGGTGGACACTGGTGCTACTCGCCATATTTGTGCCGACAAAAAGATGTTCACATCTTATTCTTCAGTGGACAATGGTGAACAACTCTTTATGGGCAACTCCTCAACTTCCAAAGTTGAAGGACAAGAAAAGATTGTACTCAAGATGACATCAGGAAAGGAACTCACTCTCAACAATGTGCTGCATGTACCAGACATTTGCAAGAATTTAGTTTCCGGATCTTTGTTGAGCATGAATGGGTTTAAGCTTGTTTTTGAAAGTGACAAGTTTGTACTTACCAAAAACGGGATGTATGTAGGAAAAGGTTACATGTCTGATGGCCGTTTCAACTTAAATGTAATGACTATTGTACCCTCAGTTATTAATAATAATACATCTTCTTCTTACTTGCTTGAGTCTTCATATTTATGGCATGGTAGACTAGGACATGTTAATTATGAATCTATACGTAGATTAATTAATATGGAATGTTTATCTAAATTTGACATTGATTCAAATCATAAATGTGAAATTTGTGTTGAGGCAAAATTATCTAAAACTCCTTTTCATTCAATTGAAAGAAGTACGGAACCACTTGAATTAATTCATAGTGACATTTGTGATTTTAAATCAATTCAAACCAGAGGTGGAAAAAAGTATGTAATCACTTTTATAGATGACTATACTAGATATAGTTATATTTATTTAATTCGAACTAAGGATGAAGCTTTGGAAACTTTCATTCAATACAAGAATGAAGTTGAAAATCAACTTGGTAAGAAAATCAAGAAAATTAGAAGTGATAGAGGTGGTGAATATGAATCACCTTTTGGTGAATTTTGTAAAGAACATGGAATAATTCATCAAACCACCGCTCCTTACTCACCTCAGCAAAATGGAATTGCTGAAAGGAAAAATAGGACTTTAAAAGAAATGATGAATGCCATGTTAATTAGTTCTGGATTACCTCAGAACTTGTGGGGGGAAGTAATACTTTCTACAAATTATATTTTAAATAAAGTACCCTGAAAGAAAATAAATCAAACACCTTATGAATTGTGGCATGGAAGAGTACCATCCTACAAATACTTAAAAGTGTGGGAGTATTTGGCTAAAGTGGCTATTCCTAGTCCTAAAAAGACTAAGATAGGTCCTAAAACCATTGATTGTATTTTCATTGGTTATGCCAAGAATAGTAGTGCATATCGGTTTTTTATTCATAAATCAGAACATTCCGAAATGCATGTAAATACTATTATTGAGTCTCGGAATGCATCTTTCTTTGAACATATATTTCCAAAGAAGACTGGACAAGAGACTAGTACTAATAAAAGATCCTTTGATGCTATTACTAGTAATGATCAAGAACATGATCAAGAGCAAGAGTTAGACCAAAATGAGGATGAGGAACCTAGGCGTAGTAAACGTGCTAGAACCTCAAAATCGTTTGGTCCAGATTTTCTAACATTTTTGTTAGAAAATGAGCCTTTAACTTTTAAAGAGGCTATGTCCAGTCCTGAAGCTCCTTTATGGAAAGAAGCTGTCAACAGTGAAGTTGAATCCATCTTGCAAAATCACACTTGGGAATTGGTGGATTTGCCACCAGGTTGTAAACCTCTTGGGTACAAGTGGATTTTCAAAAGAAAATTGAAAGCGGATGGATCAATAGACAAATACAAGGCAAGACTTGTAGTCAAAGGGTTTAGACAGAAAGAAGGTCTAGATTACTTTGACACATACTCACCGGTTACTAGAATAACATCCATTAGAATGCTAATTGCCATAGCATCTTTATACAATCTAGAAATTCATCAAATGGATGTTAAAACCGCTTTCTTACATGGTGAGTTAAATGAAGAAATTTACATGGAACAACCAGAAGGGTTTTCTGTTCCAGGGAAAGAAAAGAAAGTGTGTAAATTGGTTAAATCATTATATGGTTTAAAACAAGCGCCAAAGCAATGGCATGAGAAATTTGACAATGCAATGATGTCAAATGGATTTAAAATTAATGAGTGTGACAAATGTGTTTATATTAAAAACACAGACAAAGGTTATGTCATTGTATGTCTTTATGTAGATGATATGCTCATCATAGGTAGTAATAATGACATGATTAAAACTACCAAGAAAATGTTGAATAAACATTTTGACATGAAGGACATGGGCATTGCTGATGTAATTCTTGGTATGAAAATTACCAAAACGTCAAAAGGTTATACTTTGTCACAATCTCATTACATTGAGAAAATACTTGACAAATTCAGTAAAGATGATGATAATCTTGCTAGAACTCCTGTAGATGTTAATTTGTATCTTTCTAAGAATGTACAGGAAAGTATTTCTCAATTAGAGTATGCCCAAATTATTGGAAGCTTAATGTACTTGATGAACTGCACTCGCCCAGATATAGCTTATGCAGTAAGTAAATTAAGTAGATATACGAGTAATCCGGGAGTAGAACACTGGAAAGCAATTATAAGGGTTCTTAGATATCTCCGATTTACTCGTACCATTGGGCTTAACTATACTAGATATCCAACAGTACTTGAAGGATACTGTGATGCAAATTGGATATCAGATACTAGAGACTCAAAATCCACCAGTGGGTATGTCTTTACTCTTGGTGGTGCGGCTGTATCTTGGAAATCTTCCAAACAGACTTGTATTGCTAGATCTACTATGGAATCAGAATTCATAGCTTTAGACAAAACAGGAGAAGAAGCAGAATGGCTTCGCCACTTCCTTGAAGATATTCCAATATGGCCAAAACCGGTGCCTGCTATATGCATACATTGCGATAGTCAATCAGCTATAGGTAGAGCACAGAGTCATATGTATAACGGTAAGTCACGACACATTCGTCGTCGACATAACACCGTAAGACAACTACTCTCTAATGGAATTATTTCCATAGAATATGTTAAGTCTAAAGACAACATAGCGGATCCACTAACCAAAGGGTTAGCAAGAGAGTTAGTTGAGAATTCATCGAGGGGAATGGGACTAAAGCCTATTAAATAAGAGTTACCACAACGGCAACCCAACCTAGTTGACTGGAGATCCCAAGATCTAGGTTCAAAGGGACAACCGAGTTGTGATTGACTCAGAAGGATCACTGGGGAGTATAACTCCTACCCATTTCTATGATGAAATAGTGATGTCTGCAGCGTTTTAGGTTAAGTAATACTTTTAATGATTCTTATACCTAGGTTAATCTAGTGGAGTATAGCAGGATACTCTTCATAAGAATCACTTATGTGAGTGTGAACTGGGCCGGTTCTGTGAGATTTGTGAAGGGCTACAATTCTCTAGAGCACTCATGAAGACCAGGTTGTTCAGGGCCAAAATGAACACAATAGTGAGAACTAAACTGTGTCTGGGATATACTGTGTGAGTTCTATTGTCTTGGTTTACACAAACGGCTGAACAGTTCAAGACATCATGTTCACTGATTAGCTAGTAAATCCGATAGTGTCTCACAAGGGAAGGTTCAAAGCCAAAAGCTACCTATCCTTTGCAGAATATTTCCAATTTCTGTACTCTCTGTAATTAGATCATATTGTTGCATTTTCTCTCCGTCAAATTCCATTCATGTGGGGGATTGTTGGAAAAATGGTTTTTATATAGACATATTTTTAGCCTATTTTGGGTGGACCCCAAACGTCTTTTGGGGTGAGTCCGAAGAGGTGAAGACAGAACGTCAAAACCATTTATGAGTGAATGGGAAGTTGACGTCGCTTTTCAAGTCTAACATTAATTTTTATTTGATAAAATTCATTTGAATTTTTTCAATAATAAAAATTATTGTGGGAATTTAATTTAAATTCTAAATTCAAATTTTAGGTTCCTAAGTGGTTTTCTAAAATTTGTAATTGTGAGAATTTAATTTAATTCTAAATTTATATTTTTAATACCTTAGTGGTTTCCTAAAAATTAATTAAACTATTTAAATAGTTTAATAAAGTTATTCTATTGAGTGAATGGTTTTATTAAATAAACTATTCTAATAGTTTAATTATATGAAAGTTTCAAACAGTTTGATTAACTGTTGCACCTTCGGATCACTATTCAAATTATTTGAAAGTGTGGTCAACGGCTTTTTGAATTCAAATTTAGAGGTTGTCCAAGGTGTGCACCTTTTCACTTTGGAAATAAACCTCTTCGGGTGAGTTCCTTGTGCCTATATATACTATCTTTCTAGCAGTGGTTTGGGATCCGAAAAAATTCAGTTTGCTTGTGGATTTTTTGCTGTCTAAAAAAATTTTGCATTTTTTTTTTATTCTTCATATTAGTTTTAGTATAATATTTCAGAGAGTTAGAACACAGGTTTGGTTCGCCGAGCAAATTTATTTGAAGTGCTTCAATAAATTTGTGAAGATCATTGTATCTTGGGAGATTGACGCCATTCAACCGTAAGCACCATAGCGGGGCGAATTGTCTTAAGGACAGAGTGTCACACACTCGACTTGGTCTTAAATTATTTATTCAGTTCAGCAAAATAAATTCGGTATGTTATTTATTTATTTTGTTTGATTTATTTCAAGTTATTTTTTATACATAGAAGATTGTTCCAACAAAAATTAGGACGAAGAGGTAAGAAAATAGAGCTTTTGAAATAAAAAAAAAGGCAACAGAGAAATCGAAGACTCTATTATTGTGGAAAACAAAGTTTCATTATTCCAATTTTTGCAAAACCCTAATTTATCTCCTTGATTGTTCACAATTTATATTTTGTTTTAGTTGAATACTATCAAAATTTGATGTAAATTTTAGGACAAAATGTGTATATACGGGAAATTTGAGTGATTTTCCTCATTTGCCATCATTTTATAGTCATATACTCATTACACAACTGACTTCTGTTAAAAACTTATATTATGGAGTAACAAAAGGGAGATATTGACACTTGACTAGAAGTGCATGGAATTGATTGTCACGATTTCATAAGTGCAGGAAATTAACTGTCAAGATTTCATGTGTAAAGACCAAAGTGGGATTTGATCAGAAGTGTAGGGAGTTGACTGTTATGATTTTATGTGTAGAGACCAAAGTGAGATTTGATACAAAGTATAGGTGTGCAAAGTGTAAATTTACCCAAACTTCTAAGAAAAAGTGTAATTTACTACATGAGATCTGATTGGTAGCTCGAAACATTTTCGAGCCAAACGGCTCGAATTTCAGCAGACGAAGAAGAGGAGGGGAGGGGGAGGGGGAGGGGGAGGGGTAGGGGAGGGGAGGGGGAGGAGGAGGAAGGGGAGGAAGGACTGGAGGGGGCCCTAAAAAATGGAGGAGGAGGGGGCGGAGGCGACGGGGCAGAGCCGACGAGGCACTGGAGGCAACGATCGACGGCGACGATCAGAGCAGAGCAGCGAGGCGGCGAAGGCGGAGGCGCGGCGATCGGCGCTCGGCGACGGCGACGGCCTCTCCCTCTCCCTCTCTTTCTCTCCCTCTCGTTCTCTCTCTCTCTCTCTCCTCTGTGTTGAACTTGAAGTCAGTCGACGAAGAAGACGAAAGAAAAGGAAGAAAAGAAAAAAAAAAAAAAAAAAAAT
Organism: Camellia granthamiana; assembly: GCA_036172215.1. NCBI lineage: Eukaryota > Viridiplantae > Streptophyta > Magnoliopsida > Ericales > Theaceae > Camellia > Camellia granthamiana. Next base: position 112,038,182 of record CM069908.1, on the reverse strand, counting down.
AGACAGCCCAAAACGACGTCGTTTTGGGCTGTCGAGCCAAATCGAGCCACGATAATTCGAGCTACCACGAATTACTCTTACTACATACATATAGATATAGAGGTAAATTATACTTTGTCCTTTTTATGTTTAGTCACTTTCCCACTTTAACCTTTAAGGTTTTTTTTCTTCTTCTTCTTCTTTTTTTTTTTTTTGGCTCTTCATATTTCAAGTTTTTCCCACTTTACTTCAAAAGCTAAGTTATGTTCAAAATTAGATAGAAAATGCCACAATAACTACTACATAACATAACAAATATATTATATTAAAGTTTAAGTTTATGTTGGAAGTGTGAGTTATATATAACAAAATATTTTTATATCATGTGACTGTCAATATGTTATTTTTTGTCAATCTTTGAACAAAAATTAGCTTTAGGAGTAAAGTGAGAAAAATTTGAAACATAAAGGCCCAATGTGAAGGTAAATTACATTTTGCACATCTACACTTTGCACCAAATCTTACTTTGGCTTCTACACATAAAATCATGACAGTCAATCTTTTGCACTTTTGGTTAGATCCCACTTTGGTCCCTACATATAAAATCGTGACAATCAACTCTTGTACTTTTGGTTAAATTTCATTTTGGTCTCTATACAAGTGCCAATCTCCCATTTCTGTTACTTAATTATTTAAATCTTTAATAGAATCTAGTCATGCGATAAGAATGCGATTACGATGGGTAAGAAAGAAAAATCATCTATATTTTTTACTAATACACAATTTATCCCAAAATATACATCAAAATATAAGTGTATTAGGTTAAAATGAAACGCAGATTATGAATAATTAAGAAGATGAATTAGGATTTTGTATAAATTGGAATCACGAAATTCTATTTTTCATGGTAACATATAGTCTTTTATCTATTCATCTTTCTTTCTCTTTGATTTCTTTATCATATTTTTTTATTTATTTTAAAAGTTTTAATTTATTGCATTTTCATCCAAATTTTACTATATGAACATATATATATATATTATATAACTCTCATGTACTTATCATGTAGGACAAAGTGTATTGGTAGGAAATATGGATGATTTTTCTTTGTTACCCTCATTTTAAAGTCACATTTTTGTTACATGATTAAATTTTGTTAAAGATTTAAAAGTAAAGTAACAGAAGAAGGACATTGACACTTATGTGAGGATCAAAGTGAGATTTGAGTAAAAGTGCAGTGATTAACTATCATGATTTCATGTGTAAAGGTCAAAGTGAGATTTTGCGTAAAGTGTAAGCTTGCAAAGTGTAATTTATTCATAAACTTTAACGTTATGTTTGGTTGGGGAATTTAGGAAGGGATTTGGAAAGAGATAAGAAAAATGTGTGTAAAATTAAGTGAAATATTGATATATTTAATTCACATTTTATTTACCTTTTTTATTTCATTTTCCAAATCCTTTCTCAAATTTCCCAACCAAGCATGACATAAGAGGCAAAATAAGAAAAGGGCAAAGTGTAATTTACATAGATATAGATAACTAAAAATTAAACTGATTCAAACAGACGAGCTCTGCAAAAGATAACTAGACTTCCCCAAAGTCAGCAATGGCGCGCTCTGCAATGTAAACCCCAAAACCAGTATGAATGCTGGTTTTCCTTTATGATTGTTAATTTGGTTAAAGTTTTTAAGCTGTGTTTTGGTTTATGAATTTGGGAAAAATTTGAAAAGAGAAAGAGAAAAGGCAAGTGAATTGTGAATGAATATTTCAACTACATTTTACGTACTTATTTTTATTTTTATTTTAATTTCTTCTCAAATTAATGAACCAAACACGTTCTTGTAGGGAGAAAGTTATTTGGATCAGAGGATTTAACTCTTTCTTGTTTGTGTATCTCTGCAGAAGTAAGAGGAGAAACATCTCTGATACCTAATTCCCCTTCACTTAAGCTCATGATTCGACGCAACGACCATCCATCTGCCTTCATAAACAAACAAATTTTAACAGAAATTCGAGTGGGTTTGCGCTCAATGCATACATAAGGTATTCGCTCTTCTTCTTTTTTGTTCCTTCGGCATTGCTTTCTCTTTTTCCTGATCTAGATGATGCTTTGGATTGATTCATCCCATATTTGAATATCATCAATCTTCTGGTTTAGAGTTTAACGGAATTTGATGCCTTTACACCTATTTGTTAGTTTAAAAAAAGAAAAAGAAAATATTTTGGGAAGCCAACTTTAGGATTTTTTTTAAAATTTTTTTTATTTATTATTTTTTTTGGGAGCTAAAATCCGAAGACAAAATAGGTTAAAATAATCAATAAGATAGAATGTCATATCAAATTCATAATTTTTTTATTTTTTCTCTCACAAAGATCATATGTAACTATAAAAAAATTAAACCCTCTTTCCAAACACAAATATTTTAGCCTACTAAAATAGTTAAAAATTAAAATACCTTACTAAAATAGCCAATTTTCTAAACGGGCCCAAAATTTTGAGTCTAACAGAATTTATGGATTTTCACTATTTTTAATCCAAATCCTTATTTTATTTTATTTTATTTTTTTATTTATTATGGTTCTTGAACTTAAAGGTGGAACTTTTGATCTTATGATTTTTGGAACGGGAGATTCCATGGATGAATGAGATTTAATGATACAGTGATTATTTCATAGTCCAACTCTCTAACCTTAATACTGTGATAAGGTCATTTTTGAAAAGGAAAATTCTAAACATACCTAAAATTTATATAAAAAATTTGATAAGAATGATATGACAATGTCATTATTGTAAATAAATTTATTTTCAATGGTGTTTTGTTTTAAAGTGAAAGGTCCACAATAAGTTATATCATTATGTATGAATTTTTTGTTTGTATAACCTTACTCTTTTGAAAAAATCACTCTTTTTCACTATCAAATTTTATTGTCAAAGACGTATATAAATGTTGGATTTGGTTTCTTTTAAGTTGGACATCTCAATTTAATAGAGTGTTTGGACTTGATAGATCCATTTTGAAACCGATTTCAGTGATTCAAACCGTTCAGTTTTTAGGGCTCGTTGAATAAAATATTCATGCAGAAAAGTAAGATGATCGATATCGGTAATTATGTGTTTGAATCAAATTTATATTATAAAAAATGAATAACTATTTTTGAAATTATATTTATCATCTATTTTTTAAAAACAAATATGATTTAAACATATAACTACCGATATCCAGTCATCTTGATTTTTTGTATGAATATTCTACCCAACAAGTTTTAAAAGGTGAACGGTTAAAATTACCGAAATCGGTTCCAAAATGAGCCAACTAAGCCCAAGCGTTCTCTCAAATTGAGATGATAATTTGAAAGAAGCTAAACTCATAAATTTTAATGCATCAAGAACAAACAAGCATGCAACACATCCTTCCTTTACCATCTCTAATTTATTTTTAAATTTAAAATTTCATAACTTTTGATAAAGATATCCATTTATTTATTTATAAAATTAGTATTTTTAAAATCCTTATAGCAAACAACACCATGAGTCAGTAAAATTTCACAACAATGTAACTTTTCTTTCGAATTCATTTCAAATCTTTAAAATACTTTAACTTTTGCTCTAGATGTCTCTTTTTGTTTTTGTTTTTGTTTTTTTTTTAAAAAAGGAGAAATTACAAAAAAAAAAAAAAAAAAAAAAAAAAAAAAAAAAAAAACCAACAACAGCAGCTAGAACTTGACCCTTGTAACAAAATAAACCCTAAGTATTTTTCTATCAATTTGAAAATAGGAAGATGGTTTAGATTGCAAATAAACTACAAGTTTAGGATTTAAATTGATAAAATTAAATTCACATTTTTCCATCAGTTTTTTTACTTAATGAAAATAGATAGATGGTTTAGATTGTAAATAAATCAAAAAATTAGGGTTAAAATTTATAAAATTAAAAACCTATTTTTCGGTCAATTTTACTTAATGAAAATAGACCGATGTTTTAGATTGTAAATAAATCAAAAAATTAGGGTTTAAATTGATAAAATTTAAAAAGAAAAATTAGTGAAACATCCTTCTTCAACTTTGGATAATAAGAGAGGTCCAATATGTTTTATTTATTTATTTATTAGCTAAGGTCTCTCGATGAAATTTCTATGTGAAAATTGAAATTTCTTTGTGACGGGGCAAAATTTCTCTATGTCTAATTTTCCCTGTGAAAATGTTGAAGGACTCCAACTACTATAAAAATATTGTAGGTCTTTTATTTTATAAAATCTTAATATAAAGGATCTTAAAAAAAATTCTCCAATTAAAAAGTCAATTTTCCATCAATTTTATGTAATGAAAATAGACAGATGGTTTAGATTGCAAATAAATCAAAATATTAATTTTTAAATTGTTAAATTTAAAAACTAAGAGTTTATTTTGTTACAACAGTCAAATTCTAGGATTTTTTTTTATTTTTAATTTTCCCTAAAATTTTTTATTTTTGAATTTTTTTTCGCCAAGACACAAGATCCAAGACTCATGATGAATATCAAAATATGTACATATATAAATAAAAGAAAAAGGACATTGAAATCTTACTATGACATAATATCAATTTTGGAATTATTTTCAAACTGTAGAATTTCATAACTTTTGATCTACATGTACTAGATTAGCCCTCATCTATGCCTTTAAAACATGTAAGCCCTCATCTATGCCTTTAAAACATGTAGCCCTCATCTATACCTTTAAATTCCCTCTTCTTGAATAAGTGATAGTGAAATTACATTAAAACAGGACAATGAAATTTCACTGTGTAAGCAAAAAATAGGTACCTTATTTCAATTTGGGGGCTGAAAATCCCTAACTGAGGGCTATAAAATTACAAATCATTTCACTATTCTCTTTGTTTTTGAATAGTGAAATTTCTATCTTCAGATCAGATAGTCAAATTTCACTAAATATGGATAGTGACATGTGAATTTGCTCTCTCTCTCTCTCTATATATATATGTGTGTGTGTCACATAAATTTACTATAATTGCAATTGATTGCCAATGTGGTTGACCACCATGCATTTGTAGAGTTTTGTTTTTTTCTTCTTTTTCAATCAGGGGAGCAAATTTACTTTACTCATCATAGCTGTAAAAATAAATAAATATATAAAAAGAAAGAAAGAAAGAGAAAAATGAATGATGGGAAGAATTCACTTTTACCCCCTATGTTTTAAGGCTCAAGCACTTTCCCACCCACAGTTTAAATATAGATAGAAAACCTTAATGTGGTTATGGATTATAGTTCAAATGTTAATTTTTTCTGTCCAAGTTTACGGAAATTGTACCATTCACGCATTTTAAGAGTTGGCTAGGGGTAAAAAAAATGAAGTCGAAGTCAAATTCAATTGGAAAAATACTATATTGCCCTTCTCTTCATCTTTTTTTATTTAACTTACGTCAAAACCCTAACCCTAACTTAAGAACCCCCTCTCCTCTCCCCTTCTGTCGCTGTCCACCACCTCCCACACCTTCTGCACCTACTTCTTACAACTTAGTGCCATCACGTGCTGCAATTGTGTGTCAAAAACTTGACTTTGTGACAGTTGCCATCATTGTATAGCAATAGCTAAATACTGATATGATGAATAACTACATTTTTTTTTAAAACAATCTTATTTCTAGCTTAATCAATTATTCATGTTAGTAATATACTCTTTAGCTGCTTATTTTTATTTTTATTTTTATTTTATTTTTTATTTTAATGGTTAGTGAAAAGTTAAAAGCATTGAAGTATATGGAAGTATAGGTAATACAAAATATGAGGCTTCCTCTAATTGGAGGTCTTAAGCAGTGGCCTTAATAGCCTTATGCATAGGCCAACCTTGACATGTAAGTCATGAAGCACAGATACGGATATGAGACGTTGATACGATATGATATGGATGCGGGAATATAACAAAACCTAAGAAAATAAGATATGGGTATGGCTAAGATGCAACTCAAAGAATGGTAAGAATCTATTTTTAAGAAATTAGGTACTCCCTCTATCCCATTTGGATAGTCCCTTTTGAGAAATTTGAACTTCTTAAAAAGACAAGTAATCATTACACTTGAATTCAAATTTTAAAGCATTAATTACAAAAATACCCTTCTATTCTCAGTTTTAAATCCATTTATAATTACTAGTAAGGGGCAATTTTGGAAACTTATAAATTTGAAGTTTTGATTTTTCAAAATGGACATGCATTTTGGGACCCCAAAAAAAAGAAAAAAGAAAAAAGAAAAAGGAATAAGCGACTAATAAATAGGATGGAGGGAGTATTAGTTTAAGATCTCATAGCAACCGCTTTATTTTTTTTAGTAGGTCCTATATAAATTTCATTTGAATATCAAGTATAAACAATTTATATTGTCCTTGTGGTTTTTCTCTTCCACATTAGTACACAACTTTACGGAATTGGGGTGGGTGCTGTCACACCTCGTTGGGTTTGTCCCGAATATATTTTGATTTGGGATGGCAACGGATCGGATTTTTTAGGTTTTACGCGCAAATTCTTGAGCACAAATGGGTTGTTTATTTGTTTGTTTGACTTCTGACCCATTAGCCTTGTCTCATCTCTCTATAAGATTTTGGGGAACTTCTTGTAAAAAAGACTAAGAGTGACCTTGGGGGATACCGTTTCTTCGGTTCAAGGAGATTTTGTTAAGGGTCGTCATTTTTTGGATGTAGTTTTGGTAGCAAATGAAGTGGTGGAGGAGTATAAAGTTTTGAAGAAGGAAGGTGTCATTTTTAAAGTTGATTTTGAGAAAGTCTATTATCATGTGGATTGATGTTTTTTGGACTTTGTAATGTCTAGAAAGGATTTTGGGGACTGGTCGAGGAAATGGATTTGGGGTTGTTTGTCAACATGTAACATGTCAGTCATCGTTAATGGGAAACCCATAAATTCTTTCAAGGCCACAAGGGGTTTAAAGTTGGGTGATCCGTTATCCCCTTTTCTTTTTATCCTGGTGGCAGATGTGTTGGGTAGGTTAGTTTATAGGGCGAGAGATTTAGATCTAGTAGATAGTTTTGTGGTTGGGGGAGATAGAGTTTGTATTTCCCATCTTTAATTTGCAAATGACACTATTTTTTTCTCATTAGGGAAGGAGGATAAGGTGACGTGCATCTTATTGCTTTTAAGGATATTTGAGGTTGTGTCGAGTCTCAAGATTAATAGGAGCAAGAGCGTATTGTGGGCATTAATTTGAAACAGAGTCGAGTTCAGTAATCCTAGGGTGTTCAATAGAGAAGTTTCCCATTAAATATTTGGGGCTACCACGAGGGGGTAATCCTAGAAGTGAATCCTTTTGGATGTCGGTGGTGGAAAAGATAGGTAAGAGATTGGAGGGTTGGAAGCGAGCTTTGCTCTCGAAAGGAGGGAGGTACATGTTGATTCAGTCCGTTCTAAGTGGTATTCCCATCTATTTTTTAGTCCTCTTCAAGGTTCCGATTAGGATTGCAAAATCAATAGAAGGTTTAATGAGGGATTTCTATGGGAAGGAAAGGATGATGGTAAAAAGATGCACTTGGTTAGATGTGAGACTGTTTCCCTGTCTAAGGATAAAGAGGGGCTTGCAATAGGAAACATTGTAGCGAGAATGGAGATTTCCGTTGGAGAGTGACTCATTATGGCATTCTATTATTAAAGTAAGTATGGGATTCAAAAGGATGGTAGGTCTGTTTGTGTGGTTTTGAGGGGTAATGGTTGATCTCCATGGAAGTCGATATCTCACAGTTTCACTCTTTTCTCAAGATTTCTTTTTCTCACGGTGGGAAATGGGGAGAAGATTCAGTTTTGGGAGGACATTTAGGTCGGAAACTCTTCTTTTGCCAAGGATTTCCTAGGTCTTTATAGGATTGCAAATTCTCGTGGTTCCTCCATTGCATCGGTGACATGTTCTAGTTCGGATGGAATTTTATCTTACTGATAGGGAGGTTGGTGATTTACTCTCCATGCTGTCTCGCATTAATCTTTTGTCCTTGGACTCTTCCTCAAGTGATAAACAAGTTTGGCTCTTGCATACTACTAGTGTCTTTTCTTGCAAATCCCATTTCGATAAAATCATTGAGAAGTCGAATATTCCATTCTTTACTCTTCACAAAACAATCTGGAAATCTTTTGTGCCTCCCAAAGTAAAGTTGTTTATATGGTCTTTGGTTCATGGAAACATTTTTGACAAATGATGTCCTTCAAAAGAGAAGGCCTAATAGTTATCTTTTTCCCCAGTGGTGCATTATGTGTAAGGGAGAGGAGGAGACTCTGAATCATCTTTTTTGACAATATCCAGTGGCGAGGAGCTTGTGGCAGCAATTTTTTTCGTTGGGTGGTCTTGCTTGGGTGGCACCCAAATCATGTAGTTCAATGTTCTTTATTGATTTGCGTTTTTTGGGCTCAAATAAAAAAGCGAAGGTGTTGGGCTTAGTGCAGTTTTGTGTTATTACGGGTCATATGGTTAGAAAGGAATGCGAGGATCTTTGAGAATAAAAGTGTTGATGTATTCTCAATGTGGGAGTAAATCAAATTATTGGCATCTTTTTGGGCTTCAGTGGCTCGGGGGATTTCGCTTTTCTTGATTTCTAGTGATTGGAAGCCCGTGTGTGACTCTTAGTCTTTTATTTTTTGTTTTATGCTTTTGAGTTTGTACATCTTTTTTCTCTCTTCTCCATTTTAATAAAAGTTTTCTTTTGTTGCTAATCCAAAAAAAAAAAAAAAAAAGAAAAAAAAAAAAGATACAATTTCATATTTTACTATAAACTTGACAATTTTGATCTACCTACCACTATACTTTATCCTACTCAATCAATGCTCTCTCAAACAATTTATATTAAAATCCGATTGGGGAATTTTGCCATCCCTAGTTTTGAAGATTCGAACCGTTCATATTATATGGTTCATCTATCATATCATCCATAAAAACAACGAAATTAATCAGACATGTGTAACCCCATGATCATGCCCTAACTGTTTTTTTTTTTATTTTTAAATTAGCAAAATCATGCTAATCGTCTATTTTTTTTTAAACATAAATCTTGTTATGAGACTACAGATGTCCAATTAACTTAATATTTTCATGAATGTTCTAATCGACGAATCTACAATATGAACAGATTGGATTATCGAAATAGTTTGGGGCACGCCTCCATGGGCCTCACAGCATGGTGTTGTGCTTTATACTCACATCACCAACCCCGCTTCCCAAATTTACTTGTTTAATTATTGAAATATGATCATTATTATTTTTTATATTTGTCCTTGCTTTTTAAAAAGTATAGATATGGATATGGGATGCATGCATGACACATTATTAATTTGATAAATTGTGAGAAAGTAGGGTACTACTTCAATTTCACTATTTTTTTCTTCCTAAAAAATGACCAAAGCATTGAAAATGATATATTTCCTGTACATGGCTGACTGTTTTAATCCATCCTCGCTGATACTGTTTCTTTTTCTTATTCGAATTTCTCTGGTACAATTTCAGAGTTGCTTAATGGCTGCTGAAGTAGCAGCAGGAGCTGCTGTAATGGGAGCACTATGCCAGGCCAAGACAGCATTCTGGGCTCCAATTGTGGACACAATTGCTTCTTCAAATGATATGAAGGAGATTTACACAGCTTTAAACGAGGCAGTTGCAATGCAAGGTGCTAAAAGGGTTGATCATCAAAATGCAGTCCAGAGACACAAGATAAAGATGCCGTCTAAAACTTATGATCAATGGATTCGCAGAGTTATTAAGACTGAAGAAGAAGTGAAGAAACTACTAGCCAGATATGACAGACAAAGTGAAAGCTCACGAATAATTTGTTTCCTTCCACGTTCAAATTTCAGCAATGAGATGAAAAAGAAGGGTGAGAAAGTAATCAAACTTTTGGAGGATAGCACTCAACTCGGTAGTATTTTGGTTGATCAGCCACTGGAACCTGTTATCAAGCTGATAGCACCAAATATTAATAAGTTTTCAACACTTCAAATGCCACTAGAAGAAACATTGGATTTGCTGAAAAAGAACAAAGTTAAAGGAATTGCAATCTCCGGAATGATGGGGACTGGGAAAACAGCCATTATGAAGAACTTGAACAATCATGAAGAAGTATCCAAAATATTTGATATGGTCATGTGGATAAAGGTTTCAGCAGGGGAGAGCAAGGAGAATTTGGACATGAGCCAGTTGCAAAATGCTATTGCGAAAAGGTTGAAAGTGGATATGGCAGGCACCAGTGATTGTGACGACATTGCTGACAGAATATCAAATGAGCTGAAGGGAAAAAGGTATTTGCTACTTCTGGACGACGTTAAAGCAGACCTTGATATACATCAAATGGGAATCCCTCCTTGTGAGAATGGGCGCAAGATCGTATTGACAACTAGAGAAAGCCATATCCGTTTCCCGAGAGTGGATAGGGTGGTCAAGGTGACTTATTTATCTCCTAAGGAATCCTTCAGAATGTTTCAAGATGTAGCCAATTGCCCGAAACTTAAAGATGATCGTGAAGCAGAAGCATGTGCATGGAAAATAATCAGAGAGTGTGGTGGTCATCCACTTTTAATAAATATAATAGCGAGTGTGTTCCAAAAGAAAGACTTGAAACTATGGAGTGAAGGATTTAAAAGCTTGAAAAGATTTTCAGAAAAAGGTCAACATGAATTGAAAGAATTGAGGAATGTGATAAAATTCTGTCACGATGATCTGGAAGATACTCAAAGGAAATGCTTACTATATGGTGTGTTATATCCTGAAGAAATTGGCATATACATAGATTGTTTGTTGGAGTGTTGGGAAGCTGAAGATTTCCTTGAAAATGGTAGTGATTCAAGAAAGGCATATATCGATGGGATTCATATATTGAATAGCCTTAAGGATAAGTCATTACTCGAGGAAGATGAGAGTTGAAAGTATGTTATGATGCACAAATGTATCAGACAGGTACTCTTATATATCTTGTCAGATGATCCTAACTATAAACTTTTGGTGCAACAAATGCCCCCAGATGCAAAATGTTGGAGTGAAAAGACATGGATCTCTTTGATTAAAAATAAGTTTGACAAGTTACCAAATTGCCCAAATTGTGGCTCACTCTCCACACTCTTTCTACAGGAAAATTTGGCTTTGAAGAGTATTCCTGAATCATTCTTTGAGCACATGACAAGTCTCAAAGTTTTGGCCTTGTGTCATACAAGAATTGAGATATTACCATCATCTCTATCAAAAGTGATTAGTCTCAAAGTGCTCTATCTAAGCTATTGCAAATATTTAAAGCAACTCCCTTCTAGCTTAGAAAAACTTGAACATCTTGAAGTGCTTGATATCCGGGGCAGTGGGTTCAGTAATATACCATCTTTTATTGGAAATTTGAAGGGTCTAAGGCGTTTTTGAGTATCCTTTGCCATATGCGAAAGTGAAAATGATACTAAAGAGGTGGAGTCTAATTGCAATGTGATTTCCAACCTTTCTAAATTGGAAGAATTGATCATTGATGTGAAATCACCGAGACACCAATCCAATGAGGTGGTAGTGAATATCATAAAAAATGTGGTTACTTTGAAAAATTTGACAAAACTTCAGTTTTGCTTTTTAGATGAGGTTGTAGATGTCATTGAGGTGGAGACTCCTACTACTGATCTCCGAATCAATGTTCCCGAAGCAAACATTCTTTATTCTTTTATTGAGGAAACCCGCTCATGGAGAAACATCCAACACATCCAGTCATTTCAATTTTTCATTGATTGCCCTAACTCAAAATACCCTTGTATTCCTAAATTTTATGAATATAAAAGGTATGTTAGATATTGAATTTTTCATTGATTGCCCTAACTCGAAATACCCTTGTATTCCTAAATTTTATGAATATAAAAGGTATGTTAGATATTGCAATGGTGAAGGCATCAATCATCCAATTTTTGAGGTCCTCACAAATGTTGATGCATTCGATTTGGTGAACAAGAAGGACATCAAGCATCTATCAGACTTGGGAATTCCAAGCATGAAGGAGGTACAAGGTTGTCAAATTGAAAGTTGTACTGCACTTGAAACAGTTGTGGATAGTGTAATATTGCCCAACGTAAAGCATTTATACATGAAGAATTTACCAAAGTTGCAAAGCATTTGGAATGACCGAGTGGATCCGGCTACTCTAACCAAACTGAAGACTCTGGTTTTGAGTAGTTGTCAAATGTTGACAATTATTTTTCCTCTGGTTGTGATTCAACATCTTCGTGAAATTGAATATTTAAAGATTGAAGACTGCCTAGAAATTGTGGAAGTGGTTGAGCAATCTGCAACTGCTGGAAATCAGGAACTTCTGCCAAAACTGAGGAAAGTAGTATTTTGTGGCCTGCCAAAGTTAGGAAGTATTTGCGCAGATAAGTCATTGAAGTGGCCAGCCTTGGAAAAGCTCAAGATTCATAACTGTCCAGCCTTGCTCAAACTACCATTCGGCAAAGATAACGCAGAGAATCTGAAACTTATCCAAGTAGAGCAGCAGTGGTGGGAGAATTTGCAGAATCGAGAGGTGAAAGAGCAACTTCAGCAATTTTGCACCTTCAGGTAATGTTTTCATCTTTATAGTGTTGTTGTCAAAATAATTTGCAGAGTTTCCTGCCTAATTCTACGCTTAACATGAAGTTCCTAGATTATACAAACATGGTGTTCGTGAGTTGGTCCAACGAGCTTTCCGAGAGATCATGTTCTCAGAAGTTTGGGTTTCTTTGCATCCTCCCTTTGTTTGTTGATACATTCCAGTGGTTGTGGAGTTCTCTGGCTTGGTTTGGTTTCCTTCTTGTTTTTGTTCTGGTTGTTCTCTCATTCTGTTTGGCAAGACATATATAAGAAATTAAAAACCTAAACATGATGATGAAGGCTTAAGCTTGCTGTATGATATTATTATTTATGATTTGAATCACTCTTTTGTGTTTGTTTGAGACATTTAATAGTTCATAATACTATTGGTCTCTCTCCATAATTATATCATACCCTGATGTTGACAATAGAAAAAAACGCTGGAAGTTAATTTTAGCCAAGGGGAAAGGGGAGGGGATGTTGGGGATCAGTTCCATGAATTTATCATTTGGTTGACTGAGTATAACACATTATGATTTGAAAATCTCATTTAGTGAATGCATAATTCAGCTGAAAGTTGTGATATTTCATTCAATTTAATTACATCAACATGGTGCAACATTATTGTGCAAATCAAGTACAATTAAGGTACCATTTTTTATATTTATTTTTTCTTAGTTCTTTATCTTTTTGGTCTTAATAAGATTAGATCTAGATTAAACAATTCTTTTAGAATTACTATTGTTCACATATTATTTTAGCAGTGGCCATTTTTTAGATGGTAATTTTTCTACAATAATGTTTGAATTTCTTCTAGCTTGCTCTGTGTATTCTACATGACAGGGACTAGTCACATGTATATATATATATTTGAATTTTAGGTAATTCACAAAGCTTAATTTGTTTTGGTTATAAAGTTTAAGGTTGCATTTGGTAGAGTTTTGTAACTATGATTTGAGAGTATGAGTTGTATTTTGAGTATGTGAGATTTGGAATTATGATATGAGTGTGGAAAATTTGTTTGGTGAAAGAGTTTTGAAAATAGTTTTGAATTAAGTGGGGAATTTTTGATGTGACATTTGATATTTGATACAAAAATTTACAACTCATAACCAAACATACAACTCAAAATTATTTTAAAGCACATAAAAAATTTTAAAAAATTCAGAAAATATTTTTTTCGAATATATAAAAATTAACATATCAATTGCAAAAAAAAAAAAAAAAAAATTCACTGTTCCGGTCAACCGGTTAGGCCAACTTTTGAATTTTTTTTTTTGAAAATCGCGCTCTGTTTGACAGAGTTTTCTGGAGAGTTGTGGAAAATTAATTCCACAATTCTATCCAAACACCATATGCAAACTCAATCGTAGAAAACGATTTTCAGAATCGTTCCAAACAGAGCCTAATGTTTTTGATTATTTTAAGCATTTGTAAGGTTTACATTAGTGATGATTTGCATCATCACTATCACTTTATTTCATATCTTACCTATATTTGGTACATTTCACCATTTTATCCTATATCGCACGGATAGTCACCCAATAAATGTTATGTGTGGAGTAGGGCTTACAATATTTAAAAAATAAAGGGACTCAGTGTCACTATTTTTTTTTTTTTTTTTTTTTTTTTGAAACAGCCAAAAGAAACCTTTATAGATGATCAAACCGAACAAGAAGAGAATACATCAAGAAAGAGAGAAAGAGGTTTGGAGAGGAACCAAACCGAAAAGTAGCAAAAGAAAAACAAGGAGCAGAAAACAAGTTTGCAGATAAAGATACTGAAGCTCAAACCAGAGCAGAGAGCAGAACAAACCAGCAGACCAGCCCTGCAAATCAAACCAACTCAAACCAGCAGCACCAACAACACAGCCCAGCTGAGAAGCACATCAACAACACAGCAGCTCAATGTCACTATACCTTATAAAAGGTGAAGAGTTGGCGTCATCCAGTGGAACATTACGTAATATTTAACGTCCTCTTATTTAAAGGTTTCTATACTTAGTAGTTTCTAATCATTTATATGCAAGAGTATCGTGTAAATTAATTGGTCAAATTATATGGTGACATGAATTAGTTCATTTTTGAGGTTTTAAGCTTTTCCTCATCTCACATGATGTATAACTCAACAATGCTGAGTCATTTTGTTTGACTAACTTTCTAAGTCAATTTAATTATGCTTGGATTTTAGATTTTGAATTTTGTGCCAATGTAATTAATATATAGCAAGAAAAAAATGACGTGGAGATAACGTCATTTATTTTTTCTCTATTTTGGTTGGGTGAACAAATATTGGTTTAAGAACTTTTTTTTTTTGGGGGGGTTTATTTTGTTTATAAAAAATTTGAATATGTTGAAGTAATTTATATTTCTAAATAAATCCAATATCTAAATACAGTGTTAATTTTGTTGTCTTATTTTTATTATAAATTTCTGTTTTGTGATGAGAAGATAAGAGTCTCAACAATATTTTTGTTCATATATTCTACATGTGTATTTATAGTAAGGTGTTTTTTAACCGAGAGTGTATGTTACAATATTGTTGAACAGGTTGAGTTGAAAATTTTCAAACTTGTATTTCTTATTGTGCATGGTTGATTTTTTTTTTTTTAAAAAAAAAAATCTCTCATTCATGTACATAGACACATCCGTGTTTGTCTTATTTTTCTTTATTGTTTTGTAGATTGGAAATTTGGAACCATACATCCTTGCATAACATATTCAATCTCTCCTCCCCCCCCCCCCCCCCCAAAAAAAAAAAAAAAAAAAAAAAAAAATATTTAATCCTAAATGGTAAGTCTATCTGATATGCCAACTTCAACTTTATAAGAAGGACAAAGCACAAGAAATCAAATCATATATATAAATGATTGAATCTTCCTACACAGCAGAACGAGGGACTTCAACTTTATCAATTGTCCAAATTAATTTGTCCTGAGCAATACTCCTAATGTAGGCTATAAAAGATTGCACTGATCTGTGAATAATGGCCGACTTTACCACCATGTTGTAGCATAGACTCATATGATCTCTAGCTTTCAGGACATGTCTTTGTTTCCTTCAGGTTACCAACAATTTAGGAAGCTATTATATTTTCAAATGAATAAATAGAATGAAGTCACACACAACAAGAGAGTTTTTAAACTTCTATATTAATGCATGGAGATTAAAAAATTTCCTTGCAATTGTTCAAAAAAAAAAAAAAAAAAAAGAGTCCGCAAAATCTATATATGAATTTGGCCTTCAATGAAAACTAAAACCCTAGGCATAAACATGTATTACTTGCCAAAACAAATTAGACAAAATTATTGATAGATTTCAAAGAACAAGAAAAACAAGAACATCAGATACAACACTACACTAATTACAGTTACTGTCACATCCACACAGGGAGATAAAAAATAGATAAAGCATCACATCCCAATATTGTATTTAAAAACATTAAGGCAAGCAGCAATAATACAAAGAAACTAGCCAACAAGCTTTGAAGTTTTGATCAGATCAGTTTTCTCTAAAGATTTGTTAGGCAGTCATACACGGGTTGTTTATTTAACTAAGCTTGTGTTGTGGTTGCAATCTGATGGCACGTCTAAATAGAGAACACAGACTACTATTTGTTATTTAGGTCTAAGAGAATGGTAAACAAAATCTTATAGTAGATAAGTAAATAGTCTCTCTGTATCTCATAAATGGGAAATGATATGAGAAATTATGCTATTGTTGAAAACCATTTGCTCTAGGTTAGTGCGAATATGTATCTTTAGCTAATGGACCCATTGAATCTGCATCACTTTCAAGTTCCTCACAAGCTGGACGAGTTGTGTTCCTCCACTCTAATTCATGCCACTTTAATGCATCCCACCACTCCTTCTCTCCTTTGATCTTCAAATTTGTTAGGGAAAATATGTGATTCCCCACAAGTAAATCAATCAATGAGAATAAAAACAAATGCGAAAAAATTAAATAAAAAAAAAACATAAGAATTTTTACATGGTTCCCTCAATGTAAGGTACGTCCACGGGATCGAAATCTGATTCTACTATCAACCAAATAATTTCCAAACGATTACAAACGAGACACGAATGTCTCACAAACCACCCTTAGGTGAATTCCAAATAATCACAAATAAACAAGAGGAAAGACCTTACCAAACAGATAAACCAAAATCTTCAGAACCAGAGTTGTAGAAGACCCAAAATAACAACCCAAATCAGCTTCACCAAAGCACCCAAACAAAGATGCACAAAATCAATTTGTTGCTGCTCCACAAAGCGATATACCCGAAGCACTCCACCGAATTAATTGATTTCACGTTGCTCTGTAGCTGCCGCGCGTACTTTTGTGAAGAACAAACAATATATATATTAGTTATAATATATATGTTGTGAATCTTGGGTTTTGTTTTATCAAAACCCTAGTTGTATCCAAATTGAATTGGGTCTCCACAAAATTAGATATAATATATAAAAATATATTATACCTAAACCAAACCAAATTAAAACTCTTTTAGTAAACCAATTGGGTCCCACACTCTAATAAGGAGGTATACCCAACAATTCTCCCCCTACCGACTTAGGTGGAGAAATCAACCATACCCGCCAAAGTTTGACACTTTAAATGTTTGTCCCTCGACAAAGTCTTTGTTAACATATCTGAAATATTATCATCTGTGTGAACCTTTTCGAGTTGTAACAATTTCGAATCTAACACATCACGAATCCAATGGTATCTCACATCAATGTGTTTCGATTTCGAATGAAAAGTAGAATTTTTACTCAAGTGAATAGCACTTTGACTATCACAATAAAGCACATACTTTTCTTGCTTTAAACCCAACTCTTGCAAAAATTTCTTCAACCATAACTCTTCTTTACAAGCTTCCGTAATGGCAATAAATTCAGCTTCGGTAGTTGAGAGAGCAACACATTTTTGTAAATTTAGATTGTCATGCCACAGCTCCCTCTGCAAAAGTCATCAAATACCCCGAAGTAGATTTCCTAGAATCAATATGTGAACCCATCAAGCATTGACTTACCATCCCCAAAACACAAACACACCTTCGAAGTCCCTCGAAGATACCTTAGAATCCATTTTATCGCTGCCCAATGTTCTTTACCCGGATTAGAAAGAAAACGACTCACCACACCAACAGCGTGAGCAATATCCGGCCTTGTGCAAACCATGGCGTACATCAAAGAACCAACTGCTGAAGCATAAGGAACTTTCAACATCTCTTCTTTGTCTTTCTCACTTGTAGGACATTGATTCCAACTAAGCTTGAAGTGACTCGCAAGTAGACAACCAACCGGCTTTGCTTTATTCATGTTGAACCTCTCAAGAACTTTCTCAATGTAGCTTTGTTGAGACAACCAAATCAACCCCTCTTTGCGATCACGAACAATTTTCATACCAAGTATTTGCTTTGTCGGTACCAAATCTTTCATAGCAAAAGACTTGCTCAACTCCAATTTCAACCTGTTTATCATGGTAGAATCTTGATCCACAATTAACATGTCATCAACATAAAGCAAAAGAATAATAAATTTGCCATCCGAGAAATTTTTCACAAACACACAATGGTCCGAAATGGTTTTAGAAAAACCATTATTCATCATGAAAGAGTTAAATTTTTTGTACCATTGCCGCGGGGCTTGCTTGAGACCATACAAATTTTTCTTCAATTTGCAAACAAATTTTTCTTTTCCTTTTTCCACAAATCCGGTTGCTCCATGTAAATTTCTTTTTCGAGATCACCGTGAAGAAATACGGTCTTCACATCAAGTTGCTCAACTTCAAGGTTCATACTTGCAGCCATGCCAAGTACAACCCGAATAGAAGATATCTTTACAACCGGTGAGAAAATCTCGTCAAAGTCAATACCTTTCTTTTGCCCAAAGCCTTTCACAACAAGACGTGCCTTGTATCTCAGATTCTTGCCATCATTCTTCAATTTGAAAACCCACTTATTTTTCAGAATTTTCCTCCCTTTAGGCAACTTCACTAAATCATAAGTCTGGTTTTCAAGCAAGGAATTCATCTCCTCGTCCATGGCCTTTTTCCAATCACCTTTCTTTGCATGCTCAATTGCTTCTTGGTAGCTCTCAGGCTCCCCTTGATCGGAAATCAACACAAATTCATTGGGAGGATACTTTCTTGAAGGTTGTCGGTCCTTTGTAGATTTCCTCAACTCAAGTTGTGGTGGCGGTTCTTGAGTTGGATGCTCTTTCTCAATTTCTGACTCAACTTCATTGGGATTAGCATCATCCTCTACATCTTCAATAGGTGGCTGCACATCTCCCTCATTTTCATCATCCACCGAAGATGAAGGAGATGGATCCATGTCAATGAGATCACTAGTTTTTGGCTCCGGTTGATCACCTTTGCCAAAGTCTTCAATTGTTTGGTCTTCAAGAAACACAACATCACGGCTTCGAATGATTTTCTTGTCGACTGGATCCCATAATCTATACCCGAATTCATCACGCCCATAGCTGAAAAAAATACATTGTCTTGACTTGCTATCAAGCTTGGACCTCTCATCTTTTGGAATGTGAGCAAAAGCTCGGCAACCAAACACTCTCAAGTGCTTATAAGATACATCTTTACCGGTCCAAACTCTTTCTGGAACATCACCATTCAAAGGATAGGAAGGAGACAAATTGATTACGTCAACCGCTGTCTTCATTGCCTCACCCCAAAAGGATCTTGGTAATTTAGCTTGTGAAAGCAAACACCTTATTCTTTCCACAATGGTGCGGTTCATCCTCTCGGCAACGCCATTTTGTTGAGGAGTCTTCTTAACTGTCTTTTGGTGCCGAATACCTTGGCTGCGACAATACTCATCAAATGGCCCAATGTATTCACCACCATTGTCTGATCGGATGCACTTCAATTTCTGCTCTGTTTCTCTTTCAACCATGGCCTGAAAATGCTTAAATACTTCTAGAACTTGATCTTTAGTTTTTAGTAGAAAAGCCCAAACTTTCCTTGAATAATCATCAATGAAAGTAACAAAATAAAGTGCACCACTATGTGTTCTAACTTTTAAAGGACCACAAACATCCGAATGAATCAACTCCAAAACATTTTCTTTTCTAGAAGCAACATTTTTATGAAAAGAAACTCTATGTTGTTTACCCGCCAAACAATGAACACAAGTTTTAAGATGTGTACCTTTCAAACCTGGTAAAAGCTGTTTCTTGAACAATACTTGCATCCTCTTTTCACTCATATGGCCAAGCCGCTTGTGCCACAATTCGGTAGAAGTATCATCTTGAAGTGCATTGACAACACCTTTACAAATTTTTCCTTGCATCGAATAAAGTGTATGAGTCTTCTTGCACTTAGCCACCACCAAAGAACCCTTTGTGAGCTTCCATATTCCATCACCAAATTTGTTGTTGAAGCCTTCATCATCTAGCTTCCCAATAGAGATCAAATTAAGGCGAATGTCGGGAACATGCCTCACATCTTTAAGCAACAACTTGCAGCCCAAATTTGTTTCCAAGCAAACATCACCCATACCAATAATCTTGGACAAACCTTCATTACCCATTCGAACAGAACCATAATCTCCTTTGGTGTAGGTAGTGAAGAAATCAACTCGAGAAGTCACATGAAAGGAAGCACCGGAATCAATCACCCAATTACTCTCTTGGCCAACAAAATTGATACAATCATCTTCACAAACGACCATGAGATCATCGGTAGTAACTTCCGTTGTGTCTTCTTGCTTCTTATCTACACTTTTTTCATGCATTTTTTCCTTATTCTTGAGCTTTCGGTATTCCCGCTTCATGTGCCCTTTCTCATGGCAATAATAGCACTCAATGTCTTTCTTTGAAAAGAACTATCTTTTGATTTGTCACAGCTTTGATCACGACCATGAGGAGTCTTACTCCTCCCCTTTGTTTTACTTCAACCTCTCACAACAAATGCTTCCGAATGAGAGGAACCCGCTGATTTTCTTCTAGTTTCTTCATTCAACAAACTACTGGTGACTTGGCCTATTGTGACAACTCCATCGGGCGCCGAATTATTAACTGTCACAACCAAAGTCTTCCAACTTTCGAGCAAAGAACAAAGTAGCATCAAAGCCTGCAGCTCATCATCAAAAACAATTTTTATAGAAGTAAGTTGGTTAACAATACTCCTTATTTCATTCAAATGTTCTGGAATGGGGCTGCCATCTTTATATTTTAAATTAACCAACTTACGAAATAGAAAGGCTTTATTTGTGGCTGATTTCCTATCATAAAGGCCTTCTAATTTTTTCCATAAATCATGTGCTGAAGTTTCAGTAGCAACATGATGAAACACACTGTCATCAATCCATTGACGGATAACACCAACGGCTTTTCGATTAAGCTTATTCCATTCATTATCTTTCATACCCTCGGGTTTGCCACTATCACCCTCAATGGGTCCATACAAATCTTTACAAAATAATAGGTCCTCCATTTTAGTTTTCCAAGTTACCCAATTGCTTCCATTGAAGCTAGACATGCGACCCACATTCCCCTCCGTTGATTTACACAAATAAATAAACCCCAATAAATCGTAAGCTCTGATACCAGTTGTTAGGGAAAATATGTGATTCCCCACAAGTAAATCAATCAATGTGAATAAAAACTAATGCGAAAAAATTAAATAAAAAAAAACACAAGAATTTTTACGTGGTTCCCTCAATGTAAGGTACGTCCACGGGATCGAAATCTGATTCCACTATCAACCAAATAGTTTCCAAACGATTGCAAACGAGACACGAATGTCTCACAAACCACCCTTAGGTGAATTCCAAATAATCACAAATAAACAAGAGGAAAGACCTTACCAAATAGATAAACCAAAATCTTCAGAACCAGAGTTGTAGAAGACCCAAACTAACAACTCAAATCAGCTTCACCAAAGCACCCAAACAAAGATGCACAAAATCAATTTGTTGCTACTCCACAAAGCAATATACCCGAAGCACTCCACCGAATTAATTGATTTCACGTTGCTCTGTAGCCACCGCATGTACTTTTGTGAAGAACAAACAATATATATATTAGTTATAATATATATGTTGTGAATCTTGGGTTTTGTTTTATCAAAACCCTAATTGTATCCAAATTGAATTGGGTCTCCACAAAATTAGATATAATATATAAAAATATATTATACCTAAACCAAATCAAATTAAAACTCTTTTAGTAAACCAATTGGATCCCACACTCCAATAAGGAGGTATACCCAACAAAATTATCACTACACACTTCCATGGCATGAAGAGTTCTGAGTTTTGGACAATTATAAATAATCAGACTTTCCAATACTGGACTGATACTTAGGCCACCGGAAATTTTAACCAATTCAGGTAAAGTCAAGAAGTGATATCTTCTTCAAGTTTTGGAGAACATAACTAGATTTGAAGTCTGAAGATTCCTGACTTACTATGCTCTTGATTTTGAAGCAGTCTTCAACTATAAGTTCTTCCAACTT
Organism: Camellia granthamiana; assembly: GCA_036172215.1. NCBI lineage: Eukaryota > Viridiplantae > Streptophyta > Magnoliopsida > Ericales > Theaceae > Camellia > Camellia granthamiana. The sequence goes on along the minus strand of CM069908.1, from coordinate 112,016,157 downwards.
GACGAGATTACCAACTAAATTTGGGTTGAAAATAGTAATCAAATTGGGACATGCCAAATACCTCAAATTGGACAGATAGCCCTTATCAATTTGTCCTTTCCAAGTACTTCGTAAATTCTTCATGTAATGGATACCCAAGTATTGTAGCCATTCAAACACAAGTTTGTTATCAATTTCCCATCGACATGCCCTATCTCCATCAATATTGGTTTGAAGTTCATTGTATTCTACTAGCAAGCAAAATTTGAGTTGAACCATATTTTCATTCCCAAATTCAGACCATGTCTTAGCAGTATAATGGCGATCAAGGAAAAAAACAGAGGCATGGTGGAGTGCCTCAGTAATCCCACTAGGCTTGCCCTCACCATTCATATATTTGAGGCATTTCTTTGATTTTTCCCATTTCTTGAATAACTCTACAACTTCATGTGGTAGACGAAATATGATTCGCAATGATGGCAAACAGTGAATCCAAATTGAGACAAATCTGGATACATAACTTGTTTGTTATTCCATCTAAGTTGTTGCAGTAATTCAACGGATGACAGATACAACTTGAGTATTTTCAACTTTTGTAAGCTACTCGATTCATTCAACATTTCCTTCACATTAGCATCCCACACATCAACATCCCACTGGTCAGCATCTGGATTCACATCAATGCTTAATTCATTCAATTCAGAGAGTTTTGACAACACCTTTGTTGGGATGATTGAATCCATCTGCTTAAATTGTTCGTAGCGGTTTGCACATCCACAAAAAGAGACCCTGAAGCACTTCAAATTGATTAATTGTCCAATTTCTTTGGGAAAATACATTAATTCAGTTCCTTCAAGATCAAATTCCTCAAGCTTCCCAAGTTCTCCAATTTGGGGCGGTAGCTCCATGAGAAGTTCACAACCTTTCAAACGGAATCTGTGAAGTAAAACCAACTTGGAAATAGAAGGTGGCAAAGACTTTATGCTAGTGTAGGACAAATCTAGCGAATGTAGGAGAGGCGTGTCTTCAAAAAATAATCGAGGAATTTCCATCAGATCATAGTTCTTATGTAACCACAACTTTGCGAGGATTGGGCACTTGGGGTTCTCCGGAAGCTTGGATAATTTATTATCCATCAAGTAAATCTCTCTAGAATTATTCCACTCTTCAATCTTTGGTGTCTCAACCAATCCTAGTCCCTATTGCTTTAGATAAAGGCTTGATAGATAAGGTATAAAGTACTTTTGTAGTACTTTTTTAGTTTCCTTTCGCATCCGGACATCATTTACCCCAACATTCTCTAGAAAGAAGGAATCGATAAGATCTTCAAAAATAGCTTCTCCTTCACGTTTTCCTATTAAACTATTTGAGATCCAACTTGATACCGGTGAATCTTGAAATCCCGAGTTATGTGCACAAAATTTAATGTAATGTTTTGTTATGATGTCCTTCTGATCCCACACGAGTTTTAACACATGAACCATGACTTCAGAGGACTATGACGTTAAATGGTGGAGTGCAAGTTCCCACACACCTATATCAGTCACATCTTTCAAGGCCCTTGCAAGAAGAATGATCGCAAGTAGGTGACCGTGGCATTCTTTCACTAATCAGATGGCCATTTGTTGGATAGCAGAAGAAGAAAGAACAAGTGATGAGCCCACATTCCTATAGAATAGATTCCAGTTTAACAGATGATCATCCATTCTGATCTCTAGATCCACATCCATTACCTCATAAACTTTTTGAGATCGAGTTGTGAGAACTGCGAATCCATGATCAGGGATTTTTAAGTCGTATAGATTATCTTTGGCCCATCCAAACAATCCACAAGCAGCAAGAAGCTGCCAGGTGGGAATTAAAGCAGCAAGTCGACAATCAAAATGCCATCAATTTGATGAAATTTGTCAATTTGTTTAGCAATGTTCTGCGAAACCTCTTTGGTGCTATGATGTCTTGAGACAAAGACACAGAAGATGATACCACACTTGGATTGTATCATTGGCATATCTTTCAGTGCTTTTGCTACTTCCTCCCATCCTCTCCCTGAAATCCTAATCTTTTGAAGTGTTCCATCCTGAAAGCATTTTGAGGCCTAGCAAATAGCATAATCAATAGCCAATTCCAACATTTCATTCAGTGCTTCAAATCCACCACATGTTGAACACATTAACCAAACTTCGATTCTATGTGTAAAACTCTTATCTGACCTTGTAGTAATAACATTAGATTCTTGAGGTAAATAAGCCACGACATGAAAATCATATCCATCCGACATTCTTTCGACCTCATGAATAAGAAAAATTATCTTCTCGCCTAATTCATGTCCTTGTTCCTTATGTATGTCATCTAATAGAAAAGCTTTTATTTCTCTGCTTAATTGATTCATATCAGAAAATCCCCTCTTGAGAAATATAGGATTAAAAAAATCTTCATCTGGTTCTGGTTTCATAGGGTATGACAAGATAAGGTGTAGGAAGTCTTTCTTCCTTGTCAAAATCTGAGCTTTTCCTATAATCTGTTTCCCATCTTTTGCTTGTGGGCAGAAGGTATCCTCCAAGACTTCCATTTCCAAGGCCTCATCCACATTCAAGTCTTTCTTCTTCTTTTTCTTCTTCTTCTTCTCCTTCTTCTTCTTCTTCATCATCATCATCGCATTGAACAAAATGTCTCTCAGCTTTCTGATCCACCTACATATGTATATGAACAAAATGTCTTTCAACTTTTCCATCCACCTATGTATGTATATGAACAAAATGACTATCAAACTAAATGTGTATCTCAGCAATGGCACTATGGACATACCTAGGGCCACTACAATGAACCATGCCATAATTATCGGTACCAATCTTGTCACGGACTGGGCGCTTGTCATCCTCCCGAGAAGCCGGCTCCATGAGTGGTACTGCGTACCCCATGCATTATGCCCAAGGACCAACTCAGGAGATGCGATAGAGTTCTACCCTGCCTGTCTTGTCGCTCACAAACTAATGTGCTTGCAAAGTGCTTGGTGTAGAACTCGTATCCTTAATGAATCGGTATGTGATATGCTACCACCACCAATCCCTAACGCCCTCGTCAGGGGGACATTACCATTCCTGCCTTCATGCTTGTCCGTTTCCTTACCCATGGGAAACCCGCCCTGCATGGACACTACCATTGGTTTGGACCTCACAATGAAGGTGCTTGGTGTAAGTCCCACGTACCGTCCCATTACAACACCCCTAGGCTGGCTCTAATAACACTTGTCACGGGAACGTAGTGGCCATAACGGCCACATAAGGAAGCACAGTAGTGATTATTTCCATCATTAGACTTCCTGCTTTGAGCAAAACGTCATTCTCACAAAGGGCCTCAGCCATTAGTAATCTCACCATCAACGTCGTTGGGAAAAATTGAAGTAATGGTAGAATTTTCAAACTCATAATTAACATTTCTATGGATAATTGTTCTCCTATTAACAAAATTCGTACCGTAATAGCAACCCATACCACTATTTTCAACATGAAAAAACCCAATACTAATTTGCACATTGAAACAACCGTTTTCTTGAAATCTGCTTGCTTGTATAACTTTAGAGTGGGCATCCGAGAATCTGACAAACATGTACTTACAGTCATACTCGAGTCTACCAAGAATGTTTAGTGGGTATTTGGTAACATAATAATAATAATAGATGTACGGGGGTGAAATATTCTCCGTTCTCCATACTCCTTGAGTCCAAGCTTCACGTAACGTTGCTTAACCTAAGAACAGAAATAAAGTGAGCTGCCCGGCGGTATGCTGCCGGATAAACCCTCCGACGATCAAGTCAGCATGCTTGGAGAAGAAGAAGAATGTAGAGAGCACTGTAGAGAGAGAGTTGGAAATTCTTTCAGGTTGCTTACCTCTAATGTCCGCATGTGCCTCCTTTTCAAAGCTAGCCATGTAGCCTCAGAGATTGTGGGCGCACTACCTCTGTTGTCATTCTCTGGGTAGGCGGTTGTGCTCCCCTCTAAATTTCTTACACGTGTGGAGACCAAAACCTCCAAACAGTATTTGTCGCACTGCCAAATAGCATTGACGCATACCAGGAGTGGATTCCCCTCTTCTTGCCATTGGACCACGTGTAATGTCAAACCGAACTATTACTTCGTGAACTACAGACTATGTTGGATAGTTCAATGCCAAGCTTAACCAGACTGGTCTATCAGAACAGATTGAAGATGAGCACGCTGCACGGCATCTCAGTTGCTGAACGCGATCTTATGAGCCATCTCTGCCTTGACTATTATGGAGCGAACTACCTATAGCCCGGTAACCAAGTGGTTTAGCCGCCTAGAATCCCAATGACAAGGCAGTTATGCGCCTCGACACCGTCTCGACTAGGTCTTGTAAGACGTATCATTCAATGTATATCTAGCTCGGTCCAATACCAGATGCCGCGTGGAAATAGCTCAGCTGAATACGTCTGAGGTAACCTTAGTTCGGCTTGGCAATATATTCAGTGCGGACCCAATTCGGCCGAACAGTGTGCTTCAGGTTCCCCTTACGCGGCCCAACATCACATTCTGTGCCGGTGCAACTCGGCCCATTATGCGGCGCAAATCTTCCTTTTAGCTCAGCCCAATGTTTGGCACAAATCTCCCTCTCAATTGCCCCTTAATCTCATCCAAGTTGAGCGCGATTGGGATCACTATTTTTGACCAATCTATCCGCTTTGGTCAGTCATGGAGATTTTGCACCGGCGGTCTTGTCATCAATCAATCAGCCACGTTGTCATCCCATTAGTCGTACTGACAAATCTGTGACATCCATGCCACGTGGCGCTCCCCTAGAGGATCCGTGCTATCTCCCTAGCTGTCATCGTCATGTCATAATTTGAGATTTCTCCCATAAATAGGCCATTTATGCCTCCTCAGCCCCTTCACTATTCATCTTCTTCTTTCGTGTCAAACCCTAAATCTTCGAGCTTCTGCCTCCATCGCTGTTGCCGCCGTTGCTTCCGTTCGAGCCATTTTCAGCATTTTTTGTCTTCATGAACACCACAACAGGAGCCAAGGCTGATTAGGTTTTGATTTGGCACCCAAACTCGTAAGTCCTTTTTACTCTCTTCCCTTTCTGTTTTACTGTTGTTCTTCGTTCTTCTTCATTTTTCTCTTCGCTTGGGATTGTTAGTATGTTGCCAATGCTCCTCTCATGGGGTAAAACCGATGGGCACCTGTAGAAATTAGGCAAAACTGGAATCTAAAACATACATGGGGCCACCATGCCCCTAATTTTCCTTAGCTTCAGTGTATGAACTTCACATTTAGGATGAACAGCGTAGATTCTGGGTAGGGTCGAGTAGAATCCTATTTTTAGATCCAAAAATAGGATATAGCCAGGCTAAAGCTAGTTTGTGGTCTTGCCAAGAGGCGGTGATCACCCTGGAAACTCGTAGGAACAATTAGATGAGTGTCTAGAGACTAGGACGAAAGCCCAAAACCGACCTAAAATAGTAGGTCAAACACCGAGTTGAAATTTGAACTGAGTTGAGACTATAGATAAACAAAACTTTCATAGCCGAGTTAAGCGCATTTTGATAGCTGTGCACTTGATGCTGTGCTAATACTTGGATTTATTTTTCTAATAATGCAGAACAAACTAGGTCCAACCAGGCTCATTCTTCATCACTATCGGTGAGGCTCAAAGACCGAGCAAATAAGATCACCTGAGCCACTCAATTTTAACCGAGCTACTATCAGATTTAACATATAGAATAAAACCAGGATAAATGGGGAAATATTGCTTTTTGGTCAGCTCGCCAGGGGCAATGGCCGAGTTCCATAGAGAATATAACATTCCAGATGACGTCCATCTTGAGCTAGCCACGGAAAGAGATACTCCATGGGGCAAATTGGACAAATGCCCCTTCGCGGTTGTGTCCATTGTGGAAGCTAGCCTACGCTTTCCTATCCAACGCCTAATCTGCAAATTTTTTAGGCAAACTAAGCTGTGCCCAACCCAGGTGTCCAACAATACATACAAGATACGACGTGGCCGCGCTAAACTGAATCCTCGGCTTGAATCTCAGCCTCGCTGAGATATTCCACCAGTATACACTTAGCAAAAATAAATTAGGCTTTTGCAGGTATTTCAAAGTTAGGAAGGGCCGAGCAAAACTTATTGAGGGTAACCCAGATAAAGAAACAAACGACGACGATTTCCTATGGGTGTCTGGCAATTACGAGGACACCGAAGTGCCCATACTGGGCTGGTACATGAGAAATTTTTTTGGGAGCGCTGGTGAACAGCTTAGCATGGTTTTAATTTTGTATCTATTCTGATTTAGCCGATCTAACCCTTGCTTTTCTTTTGTAGATTACAAACTCTTGGAGGACGATTACTCCCGTGCCAACCAAGAGGCTATAAGGGTTGCTTTACGGCACCCGGCCGAGAAACGAGAGCCTTAAAAGGTGCTCGGATACGAACCGAGTTACCATCAGATGGCGCCCCGCAAGAGCAGGGTGACTGACTTCCTTTGTGCCCCTTCTCTAGAGCCAGATCCAAACCTTTTGCCAATCAAACTAGTTCCTTTAACCACCAAGCGGGAGATGGCCAAAATCCGAGCTATCAAATCGATGATTACTGGAGAGCTGAGCAACTCTCAGCCGGCAGAAACAGCTGAGGGCCAATCCTCCATGCCAGTCGTGCAAGACAAAGGACCAGTGCTTGCTACCAGTGAGCAAGCTGTCGGTTGGTCAAAGAAAAGGCCGAGACGGGCATAGACCAAGCAGCACTTGGTTGACGAAGATTCAGCCGAGTTGCAGTCGGCTGATTAGGGAGAGCAAGCTGATCAACCGCTTGCCAAGTAATCTACTCGCTCCACTACCCCTCCAGTCTGGTCAGTTGAGATGAAGTACAAAGGCCGAGCAGTGACCACCACTGACTCGGTCTGTGCTGACAAGGATTATTCACTCAGTTTTAACATGACCAAGGGATTACTCTTCCCAGCAGACATGAAGAAGCACGAGGAATTGTCCGACCTGAAAGTCCTTCATTCTGCAGCAAAGTCAATCATGCTAGTAAGTAAACAATCACCATTGTTATCAACCTATTGCTCAATTTTGATGGGCTAACGTTTATTTTCTTGCATGTCGCGCAGAAGAACTATTTGGCCGATGAGCGTATGATCGCTGTGCAGCAAAGTCTGTGGGAGGCCATCACTGACAATAAGGCCAAGACCGCCAAGCAAGAGAAGTTAAAGTCCTCTCAGGAGGCAGCACTGGCCGAACGGGATCAGTTGGCTGAGCGGTTGGCCAGACGGATGATGACAAACAAAAAGCCTTGCAAGCAACTAAGGCCAGATACATCGCTGAGCTACGCAAACTCCGCGAAGCCCACAAAGCCGAGCTAGAGAAGAAAATCGATGATGCTGAGGACTGCGGCTATGCAGAGGGCAAAAAAGCCTACGAACGGCAAGTCGAGGGGACCAAGGACATCTTTTTCCAGTGTGGCTGGAAATTTGCCGTGGAAAAACTTGGCCTTGGGCAAGACTCTAACGTGTTCAAAAATCCTCCAGCAATCTTCATTCCGGTCCACATGCAAGCTTATGCCAGTGCCATGCAACAGAAACTGATAGAAGAGACAAAACTGGTAGTTGCAGCAGATGCCTTCTCCAAGCAACAAGCCAATCAAAATCCGCCTTCAGAGGTGTTCGAAGAGAGAGTGAGCCAAGTCCAAGAGCAGCCCGAGCAGGAGGAGAATCTAGTGCCCGGCGTCGATGGAGAAGATGCTGAGATAGAAGTGACCGACTAGGCCACCACCATGGATCTGGGTTGATCTTTTTTTTTTTTTGGTAACTGGGCTATGAACCCCACTTTTGTAATCAAACTTTGTTATGAATGGAAAATGATCAACTTTTTGCTGACCATGCATTTGCCTTTTTGTTATTTGTATTTTTAAATTTGTCCGAACGATTGGAATCATTGCTTTTCATGAAGCCGAGATACATACTGCTCTGTTTAGCAGCATCAAGCTAAATCTCCATGCAGCCGAGATGAAAATCTACTTGAGGTGCTCTAAGCTGAGCTGATTTCTTCCCAAATGCACATAAATGTAAAGTTCCTTTTCCCTGAGCAAAAATTCAGTTTGGTTTAAGGTAAAATTAATCCATGAGTCACTCAAAGCGCAAAATTTCTGGAAGGCGAGCAAAAACCAGCTCAGAGTAATGATTGAACTCAGCTCAGTATCACCTTAAAAATCGTTCACAACACCAACTTTCTCTCAGGCAAGCGAAATTCGCTCTGGGAAACGATCATTGTCAGCTCGATTCCTAATCTTAAGTTGGGGAAAGCACCAACTGTTTGAGCGGGTAAGCAAAGTCAGCTCAGAACAAGCAGTCACAGCTGGGGAAAACACCAACTGTTTGGTCGGCAGGTAAAGCCAGCCCGGATTGAGTTAGGTCGGTTCAGTCTAAAATTGTGAGTTAGCCAAAACACCGACTGACAACGAAGCGAGCAAAACCAGTTGGGGGACGCTTAGGCGAGCGAAATCAGCTCGGGTTAACGAGCAAAATTAGCTCGAAAATGGCGAGAAAAAATTAGCTCGGGCAATTATGGGCAAAATCAACTCAACAATGGCAAGCAAAAATCAGCTTGGGGGATTATGAGCAAAATCAACTCATAACAGGCAAACCGTTTGCTTGATAGGCAAAGTCAGCTTGGTTTTAGCATTGCCTCTGGCACTCACAGTAGCTTAATATCTTTGTACAGAAACGCACAGTATAAGAGAAAAAAGGGGGCTATTTTCTATTACACATCACACATTACATCCAATAGCAAAAAGCTAAGTTAAAAAAAACAAAGAAGGAAAAGGTTACATTTCAAAAGTGAAATAGCTTGAGTTTGGCCGCATTCCATGGTCTGGGGACAGCTTTGCCATCTAAGTCCTCCAGGTGGTATGGCCCTTTGCCTGCAAGGCTGGTTATCTTGTATGGCCCTTCCCAATTTGCTCCTAACTTGCCCTCTCTAGGGACCACTGTGTTGCCCATCACCTTCTACAAGATCCAGTTTCCAATCTTGAATAGCCTAAGATGTACGATCTTGTTGTATTTCTTGGAGAGCTCTTGTTGGTAGGCTGCAATGTGAATTAATACCTGCTCCTTTCTTTCTTCGACTAGGTCCAGTTCCAGGGCTACAACTTCACTATTTAAGTCTAGTTCAAAACTTTCAAATTGGATGGTTGGTATCCTGATTTCCAATGGTATGACTGCCTCCATGCTATAAGCCAAGGAAAATGGAGTTTCCCCGGTCGAGCATCTTAGTGTAGTGCGGTATGCCCAGAGCACATTGGAGAGTTCCTCAGCCCACCTCCCTTTGGCCTTCTCCAGTCGCTTTTTCAGCCCGTCCAAGATGGTTTTGTTTAAGGCTTCGGCTTGACCATTTGATTAAGGGTAGGCCGGTGTAGAGTTGTAAAACACAATCTTTAACTCCTCGCAAAATCTGCGAAAGAGTTTCCCGTCGAACTGTGTGCCATTATTCGAAATGAGGGCCTTTAGGATGCCGAAGTGAGTGATGACATTTTTCCAGACAAACTTCTTTACATCTTTTTCCTTGATGGTGGCCAATGGCTCGGCCTCTACCCACTTAGTGAAGTAGTCAGTAGCAACGATGAAAAATTTGTGGTTGCCTGGAGCGGTTAGAAGCGGTCCTACAATGTCTAGCCCCCCAAAGTGCAAATGGCAAATGACTTGTAAGGGGAAGCAACTCTCTGGCCGGCTGGTGGATTTGATGAGTAAATTTTTGACATTTTTTGCATTTGTGAACATTTTTTTGCGCGTCAGCCTACATGCATGGCCACCAATAACCTGAAAAATTGCTCGGTAAGCCAAAGATCTGCCCCCAATATGGCTTCCACAGATGCCTTCATGAATCTCGAAGAGGAAAGCTTCAACCTTGATAGGGTGGACACACTTCATGTACGACCCAGTAAAGGGCTTCTTGTATAAGACGCCAGATGGAGAGAGCCAAAACCGCTCTAACTTGGCCCTGATCTTGTTGGCCTCCTTCTTTTCAGTGGGCAAAATTTGATCTTTCAGGAAGGTGATAATTGGATCCATCCAGGATAGCACCAAGTCGGTGCAGAGTACCTCGGGCACCTCCGGTTCCTCAATGCTTGGTCGGGGTAAGAATTCTATCATTAGAAGGTTGGGAAAAATCATTTGCATAGATGCCAGGCCAGGCAATTCGTTGGCTTCATTGTTTTCTTCGCGGTTAATTTGTTCCATTCTTATCGCGGCAAACTTTTTGATCTCTGCACATACCAGTGCTTGATACTTAGCCATCATTTCATCCTTGGCCTCATATTTCCCAAAGACCCAGTTGACCACCAGCTTGGAGTCGTTGAATACCATAAGCTCTGATGCCTTTATTCTTAAAGCACTCTTCAGTCCGGCGATGAGAGCTTCATATTCCGCCTTATTGTTGGATGTTGGAAAACCAAGCGTGATCGCATGCTCAATGGTCAGCCTATCAGGGGATGTCAATATGACCCTCAGCCCGACGTCATCTCTGTTGGAGGCCCCATCGACGAAGAGCTTCCACATCTCGCTAATGAACAATTTCTAGCAGTTGGAGGGATTTTGGGAGTTTCTCAAATTGAAGGCACTGGCTGGTTTCGTGCGAAGCTTACCCGCTTGGGCACTCGTTTGGTCAGTTGACAAGTTAGCCTACTCTTTAATTGCTAGCCTGGTATCATCTTGTCGTTCTATTACTTGTTTCTCACCACTTTTTTCTACTACCGAAGCCGTGGGTTGAGCCAAGTCCGCACTAGCCAAATCAACAGGGCAAATAGGGTGTGTGCCAGGGGAAAATTCTACCACAAAGTCAGTAAGGGCCTAAGCTTTGATAGCTGTGTGCGGCTAGAACTTGATGTCGTATTGTCCCAACTCTACGGCCCACTTCAGAATTCTGTCGGTGAAGTTTGCCTTCTCAAAGAGCACCTTGAGCGAAAATTCGGTTAGCACTACTATTGTGTGGGCATGAAAATAGTGCACCAACTTTCTAGAGGCCATCATAAGAGCTAGAGCCAATTTTTCAAGCAATGGATATCTCGATTTAGCTGGGAGCAGTGTCTTGCTAACGTAGAAAATAGGGAGGTGTTGGATCCCCTCAGTGTGGACGAGGACCGCACTTACCATATGTTGAGAAACTGCCAAGTAGAGATATAGCTCTTCGCCCGGCCGTGGTGTGACCATGATTGGGGCCGAGGAGAGGTAAACCTTTAGATCCGCTAATGCGCAGTCGCACTCGTCATCCCAGAAAGACTTAGCCTTCAAGGTCTTGAAAAAGGGCCTGCAATGATCTGATGACCAACTGATAAATTTGTTCCGCATGGCTGCCATTTCGACAAGATGTTGCACGTCCTTTGTGGAATTTGGTCGTTCCAACTCTCGGATTGCCCTAATCTGTGAAGGGTCGGCCTCAATTCCTCAGTTGGTAGCTAGGAAGTCCATAAATTTTCTAGTTCCCACTTCGAAAGCACACTTGGATGCATTCAGTCCCAACTTGTGGTATTTGAGGATGGCGAACATTTCAGCTAGGTTGGTGAGATGTTGAGATTTTTCTTTGTTCTTCACCACCATGTCGTCAATGTAAACCTCCATAGTGCGGCCCAACAGAGGGGCAAACATTTTGGTCACCATTCTTTGAAATGTTGCGCCGGCATTCTTAAGACTAAAGGACATGACCTTGTAGCAGTACAAGCCCCTCGTCATGGTGAAGGACGTGATCTCTCTGTTTGGTTCGTACATGGCTATTTGGTGGTAACCACAGTATGCATCCAAGAAGCTAAACCTTTGGTGACCAGCGGTAAGATCCACTAGCTGGTCAATCCTCGGGAGTGGAAAGCTATTCTTTGGGCATGCACGGCTGACTGTTTTGTAATCGATGCACACCTGCCATTTTTCATTCTTCTTCGGCACTACCACCATGTTAGAGATCCATCTGGGGTATTGCACTTCTTCTATCGCCCCAGCTTCCAACAAGTTTTTCACCTCCTCTGCTACTACCTCGGCATGGTGCAAGGCCGAGTGCCAAGTTCTCTGAATAATCGATCTTGCATTGGGAAAGACATTTAACTGGTGATAAATGAAGCTAGGGTCGATGCCAGACATATCATAAGGCATCCACATGAAGGCTTCAATGTTGGAAACCAAAAAATTTACATAATCTAGTGGCTCGGCGCTGGACAAAGATGACCCCAAGAGAAAGAACTTGTTTGAATCATTCTCATCAACGTGCACTTCCACCAAATCTTCAACCGATTTTTCTTCGACTTTTCTTCCCACATTTTCCAAGACTTCCTTTCCTTCTGGCCCTTTTATCATTTGGACAAAGCCTTTGGCAGCCTGGCTGCCATTTACCGCGACGAAGCATTGCTTTGCCATTACTTAGTCGCCCCAAACCTCTTCAACTTGCCCGGCTAGTGTAGGAAAATGCATGACCTGGTGATAAGTCAACGCTATTGCTTGCATGGCGTGCAACCAGGCCCTCCCCAAGATCAGGTTGTAGGTAGATGGGACCTTCAGCACCCAAAACTCAACTTGTTTTGTGATTGACCCGGCCTTGACTAGCAATATGATCTTTCCGATCGACCATTCTGGTTGAGAGTTGAAGCCAACCAAAGGAGACGTCGCTGGAGCTAGGTCTTTGTCCTCCAACTTCATTTGTTTGAATGCATCGTAGTACATAATCTTGATCGAACTCCCCTGGTCGATCAGTATCCTTTTGATGTCGAAGTCCTTGACACGAAGAGTCACAACCAAGGTGTCATTGTGAGGCGTTTGAATTCTTTCCAAGTCCTTGCTTGAAAAAGTCAAGACGTCTTTTATCTCGGCCTTCCCTTTCTTCACAGCAGGATGAACAGAGAGCACTTCCCTTATGTGCTTAGCCTTTTTGATTATCCCCCTCAGCTCGCAAACCCATGCTGGCTCGATGATGCCGTGAATGACATTGATTACTCCTTGGGGTGTCGTATCCAGGACGGCAAGGTCATTTGGCTCGGCTTGTCCTCGTGGAGAGACCCTCATACCCCCGTCTATGTATTGATCCAAGTGCCCAGCCGCAACTAGCTCCTCCAAGTGTTGTTTAAGCGGCACGCAGTCCTCCGTTCGGTGCCCCATTTCTTCATGGAAGGTGCAGCGATACCTCTAATTGAAACCCCTCTGTGTGTCTCATAATTTTGCCGGCCAACGAACGTTTGGCTCACCTCAGATTTCACTGAGTATACAATAAATCGAGATCTTAAAGACTGTGGTGATGCCGATTCGTGCCTTTAACTTCCTCTTGGCATCTTCTTCTTTGTTGCGAGGAGCGTTAGCTCAGTCATTTCCTCGGCTTTCGTTTCTATCATTGCGGTTTAAACCGCGATGTTGGTCTCTAGCTCGGTTATCAGGGCAGTTATCCTCCTGCATGACCAAGTGAACCTTCCCAGCCACACGTCTGTCTGCCACAATTGGATTTGTTTTCTCGGTTATGGTGGCGGTGGCGGCGGCGGCATCATCTTCAACTCGGATGTGCTCGTTGATCCGCTGCATTAAGGACTCCATGGTTGTGGACTAATGCATTGTGAGCGAGTCTCGCAGCCTATGCTCGACTGGTAGACCTTACTTGTGTTAGGCGATCGCCAAATTGGTGGGGCAATCGAGGATCTCATTGTAGGTTTCCCAATACTTGGCATTGTATGCTTTCAACGAACCACCTGACTCCGTCTTGATGCTCAGGAGGTGGTCGACCTCATTCGGTGTTCGAGTATTGGTCTTGAACCTGGTGACAAAGGCCTCCGCTAGTTGTTGTCACCCCTTGATACTCCCCTCCGGGAGCCTTTCGAACCATTTCAAGCCCAGCTCTTCCAAACTTGCTGGGAATATGAGACACATCAAGGCATCATTGTGCCGGTGGCCAGCCATTACTTGTCGGTAATGACTAATGTGCATGTACGGATCCGTCTTGTCGTCATACAGCGTGAACTTAGGTTGGTGGAATCCGGCAGGGAGTGGTGTGCTCTCGATCTCTGTAGACAGTGGGGTAACGGTAAGTCTTGCCAGCTCTCTATCCACTGGTGCTGGAGCCACCAATCTAGGCGTCGGCATGGTCACCTCCTCATTGCAACGGATTTGGGGGCTCAGCCTTTGCAGTGCCGGCACTCTGTGGGTCTCTCTACGGCGAGCTCATTCCTCCAGCACATCCCTCAAGTCCCTCGAACGGGCGGAGTAAGAGTATCTTGATGTCGTCGATGGATGCGAAGGACGATAACTACTGTCACGCGTATAGGATCTCTCCACCGGAGGGTTGGAGTCGCCAACTCCATAGCTTCTGGTGATAGAGAGAGAGGGCGTACCATGTTGGCGACGATTGTTAGAGCGACGGGGTTGGGTGTGCTTACTGTGGTCGCCCACTCCAGCAACACCCTTCCCTTTGATTTGTCGCTTCAACGCCTCTATTTTAGCCGCCATCTTTCGAATGAGGGCGTCTTAGTCTCTGAGTTTGTGCTCCAGATGCTAAGCATGCGATTCTCCTCATTGTTGGTGACCCTCAGGACTTTTTGAATGGTCAGTGCTCCTCATGCATTTGTCTCGCGAGTCTCTAGGCTGCCCTCTAGAAGAGGTCTCCAGGCCCGCCAAGGTTGGAATAGCGGGAGGGCCACCTCTCCTTCGGACCAACTCTGGTGTGATGCCGTCGATGACGGACAACGGTGTTTCGTCGTTGTTTGACATAGAAAATGGTTAAAAAAATCTTGGAGACCAAGGTTTGTCAGTCAAAGACTTCTCACAGACGGCGCCAATTGTACGGGGGTGAAATATTCTCCATTCTCCGTACTCCTTGAATCCAAGCTTCATGTAACGTTGCTTAACCTGAGAATAGAAAAAAGGTGAGCTACCCGGTGGTGTGCTGCTGGATAAACCCTTTGACGATCAAGTAAGCACATTTGGAGAAGAAGAAGAATGTAGAGAGCACTGTAGAGAAAGAGTTAGAAATTCTTTCAGGTTGCTTACCTCTAACATCTGCATGTGCTTCCTTTTCAAGGCTGGCCATGCAGTCTCAGAGATTGTGGGTGCACTACCTCTGCTGTCCTTCTCTGGGCAGGCGGCTGTGCTCCCTTCTACATTTCTTACACGTGTAGAGACCAAAACCTCTAAACAGTATTTGTCGCACCGCCAAATGGTATTGACTCATACCAGGAGTGGATTCCCCTCTTCTCGCCATTGGACCATGTGTAATGTCAAACCAAACTATTACTTCGTGAACTACCGACTATGTTGGACAGTTCAATGCCGAGCTTAACCAGATCGGTCTATCAGAATAGGCCGAAGGTGAGCACGCTGCACAGCATCTCGGTTGTTGACCGCGATCTTATAAGCCATCTCTACCTTCACTATTGTGGACCGAACTACCTATAGCCCGACAATCAAGTGGTTCAGCGGCCTAGAATCTCAATGCCGAGGTAGTTCTGAGCCTCGACACCGTCTCGACTAGGTCTTGCAAGACGTATCATTCAATGTATATCCAGCTCGGTCCAATACCAGATGCCACGTGGAAATAGCTCGGCTGAATACGTCTTAGGTAACCTTAGTCCAGCTTGGCAATACATTCAGTGCGGACCCAATTTGGCCGAATAGTGTGCTTCAGGTTCCCCTTACGCGGCCCAACATCACATTCTGTGCCGGTGCAGCCTGGCCCATTATGCGGCGCAAATCTCCCTCTTAGCTCGACTCATTGTTCGGCACAAATCTCCCTCTCAATAGAGATTTGTTTAAAATACGATTTGTCCCTTATGGTTCTATAAATTACATCTCGTCCTTCTGAATTTTTAATTTCATAACAAATAATCCATTTTATCAATAAATCATCAAGTTAACAAACAATTTTTAATGATGTTAGAAATTTGTTTCAATTAATAATTCAAGTAACTTAATTATTGTATAATAGAATAGTTAAAAATTTTATTTTTTCAGTTAATTCTGTTAAATAAAAAAATTCTTATAAGGGAGTATTTGTAATTTTTCAAATCACATGGGGACAATCTGTATTTTAAGTAAACCTCAAAGAATGTATTTATAATTTATCTTAATTAAAAACAGAAAAGACATAAACCCAGAAAGCTTGCCATCAAATTTGTCTAGAAAATGTGTTTATGGTGGCAACAATACTTACATATCTATAAAAAGTACTCAAAAATTTATTTAGAAAAGTACATCTATGTATCACACTCATTCTAAGTGTGATTCACATTTGCCAACTTCAAATCTACACCACTCACCACTCACTTTTGGGATAGAATTTGGGACAAAATTCATGATCCATAGCATTTTCCATATCGTGGAGATTGAAGTTGATGTGTTGTGAGTCATATCAACAATGAATCTGATCTAAACAATTCAAATTTTGAATAATTTTTTAGATATTTTTTGTAAGTTTGTATCATTGCTGTATTAAAAAAGTCAAAAAGTCACAACGTCCTTCTTCATCGGTTAAAAAGCTAAATATACCATTAGCATTTTTCACTCACAAAAAAAATAACATTTTTAACAACCTTCCAAATACATTAATAATAAAAACAACTAAAATATTAAATAGTAAAAAGCCACCAAAAATATCAACTCCAAACTTACCCTTAGATGAGTGACCTTCTCCACCATGGACCTTCGTCTAAGCTTACCTTTGGACGAGCTGCCTTCTACACCATCGAGCTCCATCCGGCCAAATTATCATTAAAACTGTAAATTCATAAATTTTATATCAACAATGATAAGGGTATCAATCATTAAATAAATAAATAATGGGTTAATTACATTTTTAAGGAATTTTTGGACAATACCCCATCATTAGTTCTCTTTAAAGTGAAAAGAACAATTTTCGTCAAGGACAAATAAATTTATTTTCATTTTTTTAAGACAATTTTACCTTTAATAACTACTTTTAAATTTCAAAATTTAAAATAATAAAACTTTTGATTTATATATTGATTTTTAATAAAATTAGTAATTTTAGAATTCTTTTGTCAAGATCTATTAAGTAAGATTCATGTTGGCTATAAAATTCTTTATAAAAAAAAATCATAATTTTTTTTTTTTGTTTTTTGGTTGAAACTAACGTCAACATCAAATTTTACTTACTATAAACAGAGTAAAATTTTAGTCAATTTCGATAGTAAATTTTTTTTTGAAAAAAAAAATCGTAGTCAACCAAAAAATCTCATTGATGGAATAGCAAGTCTCTGGCTATCTCCTTTTTCCTGGAAGATGAAGCTTTTGCTATTCGTCAAGCTTGTTAATGGCTCAAGCAAAAAACCTTTCGAACAGTGAGATTGAAGGTGATAAGCAGTCCGTTATCCATCTCTATGTTTCATAAATAGTCCCTCCTTGGGAGTGCAAGGCCATTATTCATTACATCAAATGTTTCGCTCAGCAAGGGAGCTTTTCCTTCCATTAGAGTCCTCGATCGGCAAACATGACAGCTCACTAGGTAGCCCAATCCTATCTTCGAGGGGTTTTGCCAATTTCTTGGATGTCTTCCCCTCCCCCTGGCTTAGTGTCGGTGCTTGCTTTGTAATTACTTGGTTTCTGGTGTCATGTTTTTCTCAAATTAAAAAAAAAAAAAAAAAAATCTAAATGTTGTTTGATAGATCTTGATGTGAATACTAATTTTATTAAAAAAAAAGTAAACATTTAGCTCAAAAGCTATATATTATTTTAAAGTTTAAAATATTAAATTAATTCCTAAAGATATTTTATAATAATGATGTATACTACATTTTTTAAGAAAAATATTTTATACTTATACTTAATGCATTAAAATTTTGCGAGTAAAATTCATTTAACCCTTGTGGTTTGACCATAGAACACTTTACCCCTTATATTTTAAAAATAGCCAACTATCTCCTTATGATTTTGGTCGTTTTGTAAATTATCTCTGTATTGTCAATATTTTTGTCCAAATTCACAGAGTTTGTACCTGACGCTCCATAAATTCGAGTTGACAAGAAAGTAAGTCAATTTAAAAGGCCAAATATAATATAAAAACACAGATTTGTCCTTAACTTCATCTTCTTCCCCATAAAACCCTTATCATCTTCGACCCTAATCATAAAAGCACCCCAATCACGCCCCAACATCCAGCCACCTTACTGTCACCATTAGGCTGTAAAGTCGTTGTCTCCCATCGCCGATATGGTGACAAGAAAGATGACGTCTTGTGCTGCAATCATCGTCGACATCTACGCTTCTCATTATTGTGACCCTACTTCAAACTCCACTCTTTGATTGTCGACGTGTCTGTCGTAGATGTCCGACAATGAAAATCAGGAAGGGATGTAAAATTTTGATATTGTTTTTCTTGATTATATATATACATATATAAAAACTTATGTATAAGTAAACATGTACGTGTACCCAATTTGATGTATATATTGTGTAAACATGTATATATAATGAGTTGACACATTGATTCAATAGGGTAAAATAGTAAATTTCTAATTCTGGCGCTGTTTGGGAAGTGCCTAAAGAGGCTATTATAGCCTAAAGAAAAATTTTAGCCAAAAAGCCCATTTTTGCAAGCTTTTTCAAAAAAAAAAAAAGGACTGCACAGCCAGCAATTTGTCCCTAAAAAGAAGTTGTTCCATCAATGAATAAATTACGATTTTACCCCTTGATAGCAATTTTAAAAAATATTTTTTTAGGGACAAATTTGTCATTTTAATTTCAAATATCATTTCAACACATTTTTTAATACAACAACTCAAATAAAATCCATCTCATCTTCCCAAACACAAAAACTAAAATACCCTACTAAAATAGTCAAAAAGCCAAATAGCCTACTAAAATAGCCACTTCCCAAACGAGGCCTCTGTTAACAAAATTAGGTGTTAGGTGTTGCAGACATAGGATAAAGTGCTCTGGGCTAAACCACTTGTAGTAAAATGAATTTTGTCTAAATTTTATGACCAAATCCCTTCATTTTTAGTCCCCAAAATATGAACTAATGTCATTTTTATTTTTAATATTTAAATTGTCCAATTTGGTCTCAAATATATAAAAGTGTTTCTATTTCGTTCTAATATATAAAAAATATTTCAATTTAATTTCCAAAATTTTAAATTATGTATTAACATAATTAGATTGGAGGAGAGTAAGAAGCCGCAAACATATCGACTAGCATAATCAATTCTTACTTATGCTAGAGGAGTCCAGATCCTCTATAGGACTATCCTATAGTGCATCTTGTAGTGCCCCAAAACAACATCGTTTTGGGGTAAAATTTAAAAAAAGAAAAAAGAAAACAGGGAGACAAAAAAGAAATCCATCACTGGCTACACTCGCTGATGACCCCTTCTGTGACAATCCTCACCTCTGATTAGTGCTAATCTATGATTAAGCCTGATAAGTAATTGAACAGACTGCAATTCTGAACTGAACGCATGAGTATGTTGTTTGATTGCATTTTCTATCTGTTTGCCATAAATTGATCTGTTCATGTTTTTAGTTTCGAATTGCGAATTGAAGGCCTTATCGGCGGCCGATTCAGAAATTGTTGGGTATTTTATGCTAAGTAGAATTTATGTGATTTTATGGTAGGTTTAATTGAAATATGATTTGGTATGATTAAATTAGATTAAATAAAGTTAAATTACATTAGTTGGTTTTATTTTCAATATTACCCTTAGTGGGCCACTTTAGAAGCTTTGTTTGGAGTGTGATTCATATCAAGTGTTGCACCACCATCTCATCCTTTTCTTAGGCCAAACCGTGGGAGAGAGAGAGGTAGGAGAAAATTGGTTTCATTAAGAGTTTTGCTTGGAAACTTAGAGGATTTGAAGGTTGATTGCATAATTGAGCTTCTATACCTAAAATTGAAGACCTAAGGTAGAGATTTCACCTTCTTCATTGTGAATTTGAGTTGTATCTTGCAAGGTTCATGGTAATTTAGAGTTTAAAGTCAAGGATTAATTTGAAGAGTTGAATTATGAGCTAATTCATGCATGCATGTTCATATTCTTGCATTTTGAGGTTGTTTTGCATGAATTCCTTCCATGCATGTGTATATTTTGAATATAGTCCATGAATTCACCATGTTCTTAAGCTTAATCTTGCATTTGGCAAAGTTTTAGAGCACTTAATTCATAAGAGTTCTTGCATGTTATGTTTTTACATAGATCATGAGAGTTTCTTTGAAATTTTGTTCATTGACTTACCTTTGGGCTTGATTTTACAAAATTGATCTTCAAAATATGTTGTAGTATAAGTTTTCAAGTGTTTTCCAGAAAATGGGCCCAAAAGGGTGAGTTTTGATGTGTTGAATGCTTGGTTTGAGCTTGGGAGGCAAATCCAGATTTTGGCTTCCACGCTCGAGCGACCATCTTTTGTTCAGGGCTACGCTTGAGCGAAGGAATGCTGGCTCGAGCGTAGATTGCAAGCTCTCAGGTTTTTGGTACACGCGGACGCATGCTCGAGTGAGGGAACCTACGCTAGAGTGAGGACTGTGTCTTACGCTCGAGCGAGCGTCGAGCGAGCATCGAGCGGGGATTTTCAACATCCAGCACTTTTTGCATTTTTACAGACCGCTCGAGCAAGGAAGTCCACGCTCGAGCGACCCCACTGTTTGACAAGCTCGCTTGAGCGAAGAAAGCCATGCTCGAGCGAAACCCCTGTTTTCTGAAAATTTTGAAAAGTGTTTTAAAGTACATCTTTTCATCCTCATTTTATCCTAGGCATTCCTAGGCCTAGTTTAAGGCATCTTAATGAGGATATTGATGTAGACCCACACCGAGTCAAGTTAGGGACTAAGTTGTTGATTCCCAAGTAGGTAACTTAGTGTGTGTTCGTTTTGTAACTGTGTAGAGTTGGCATCCGAGGACGCTCATTAGCTGCCTATAGCCCAGTGCTCCGTGAGTAACAATGTTGTAAAGATATGTTCAATTATGAATATTTTCTGAATGATCAATTGTTTTGTTTACTAAAACGTTATTGTTTAATGAATGAATGTTTGTCATATTTGTAAACTGTATTCGTGGCATCCATAGCAATTTACTGTTACTGTACTGTTACTGCTACTGTCACAGAGATCTCTGTCGGTTCCCATGTTTGGAACCACTACTGTTTACTGTTATGATGGCCATCAACTGACTGTTCGGTCTATTAAGACCTACTGTACTGTTTTGCTATGGGATGCACCACATATGACTGCTATGGTTTCTAAGTGACTGTTATGACTGTTTATTTACTGAAATGACATTCATTCTTAACTTTTTTACACAACTGTTATTGACTGGGTTTTAGCCCACTGTTTGTATATATATGTAGGTGTCCAGGCACCGGACCGGACCTAAGAGCGTCGGGTTAACTCCCTTTTTGTCCAGCCAACCATCGTGCCTCAGTTCGAGGTTCCATGTTGGTTCAAGCCAAGGCTGTTTTAGGGTGTTTTAGATTTCCCCTTTTGCCTCTGTTTTGTAATACTATTTAAGACTTGTACTGTACTGTGCTAATTAGGGATTTGGTCCCTAACCTGAATGTTGTACATATGGTGTATATATATGCTTTGCTTATCAATGTGAATATGTTTGGAAAAGTCTTTTTGCATACATACTGTCACAGCTCATTGGACACCTTTTATTACTGTTTTGGCTTCCGCCAGGCCCTGTACTCTATATTACTGTCTTTACTGTTAAGCAGTCCTTCGGTAATCATGGATTACTGGCCGGTTACGGTGCTAAACCCATAGGGGTGGGTTTGGGTTGTGACACCTCTCTAGGGCCGTCTACCATCCCAACACCACCACCTCTTTTGTGTAAAAATCCACTGTTGCTCTAGTGGCCACCCCAGCCAACCCCTCACATTCTTCTCATCTATCATCATCTTGTTCTTCTTCTACTCGATCTCTCTCTACCTCAAGATCACTGAAGCTATCTGTTAGGTTTTTATTCTTAGCAATCCCGTTTGACAAAACTCCTTTCAGTTGTAATTTTGTTCAAGTTTTATTTTAGTAAGGCTATGAGTTTTTAGATGCGAATCTAACCCGAATTGTGTCTTACAGAGATGTTTCAGAAGTTAATTCTTTCATGTTTGCCACTTCACTGACTATGTCGAGGATCGAGCTGCCCGGTCAGCTCGCGAGGGTCCAGGGGGCAGCGCTCCTTGGCGGGTCTGGGGTAGCGCCTAGGCGGGATCAAAGGCAGTGCCCCCAAAGCCAGAAGTAAAATTGCAGTCGAAGTTGCTTGTCCGCTCGAGAGAAGAATCTTTGGTTCCAAAAGTTTGAATTGTCTGCAAAAGTACTGGAAGCTGTGTTTTTGCGCTTGAGCGGAACTTCCTATGCTCGTGTAAAACCCAAGTTGTGTGTAGGATTATTTTGTTGGATAGATTAGTAATTAAATTAATTTATATGGGTCATTTATTAATATCAAAGAATTAGTTATGAGATGGCATTATATTTCCTATTACTTAGATGGGTAATTTTGTAACTTTGAGAAATTAGGTTAATAAGCCCACCTATTATGGCTTTAAGTCTTGGAAAACAAACAAAACAGAGGCTGTGAATTGCTCCATAGGCGGCTAGGGTTTGAGAAGGTAAAAGAAAAAGAGAAGAGAGGTTCAAGTGAGGCTACAATAGGGATTGAAGGCAGCATGTTGGTGATTTTGGGACACTCATTGGTTAAGGTAAAATCTGCCTTTACTGTTAATTATTAAGTTTATGTTGAGGAATTTAACAATCAATGCATTAAAGGGATTTGGAAGATCTATAGGTGCCTACTTAGGTTTTGAGAATTGGGTGCAATGTGTAAGTGTAACTTTGGGTGGGTAATAGAAACAATGGAATTTTGTATCATGGATCAGGGTGTGTTTTGACTTTTGGGTTTTGTATATTAGGTAAGGTGTGTTTGGCTATTGAATTGGGTGGATTGATTTGGTGTCTCTTGGATTTTAAGCGCATATATATATAATGGGTTCTTGTTGATGTGTGAAAGACATCAAAATATTAATTTATTTGAGGTTCTATTTATTAGGTTTATGTGATTGAAGTGGTGGAGTTGGGTGTTTGGAGTTGGTGATTGGAGTGTTATTTCTAAGCGTTTGAGGTAAGTAACCCTCTATCACTGTTGGTTCATTTTTATTCCTATCGAATCGTTTAAAATAATAAATATACATTTATAGCCTTCGTGTTCTCTTAAAATAAAACATGGGTCAAGTATAAAACAACATCGAATATTATTATGAAAGTTATTTGAATATTTTGTAAAACTATTCTGAAAATTGTACCAAATGTTTATTCCGAAAATATCGAATATTTTATTTGAAAGTTGTGTATTGTTTGAATTTTGAACATCACTCTAGTCTGACTATGATTTGGACCCTAGCCAATGGGGGTTATTTATTGGCACAGAAACTAGTTTCTTTTGGGGCTTTACCACCGGCCTATGTGTGGTTCTGGGCCTTGTCACGGGCTAAGTGACCATAGTCATTAAGACTCGGGTTTTGTGAATCGAATCATTGAACTATCTGAATATCGAACCATCGATTTGAACAACGAATTACTTTGAATTATCACATTGGCTTTTTATTTAAAATGTATTGTACATTGTTTATTTTTAGCTTTGAAACCATCTTACAAATAATTGTTCATTTATTGAACTGTAGAAAAATTATATTTATTAGTTATCGATTTCTTTATTTATTTTTGTATACTTGATCCAGTTAGCAGTGATGGTTGGTTATTTACTGGGCTTTCTAGCTTACCCTTATTTTTTTTTTTTTTCAGATTCTGAAGAGTAGAGCTGCGTGGGATTTTTACATGTGAAAGTGCTGAGAGTAGGACTGTGATTTAAGTACTTACATTATTGTTTTGTTAGTGGATTAAATTAGTGGACTTGGTGGACTTTTTCATATAAGAACTATTTATTTTTATGGATTTTGGCATTATGACAATTAAGGATTTAATTTGAGTATTTTACATTGTGGGTTATGTGATTGGATTTTTAGCCTTGTATGCTCACTTATATGAGTGTGCGGCGTTGTCACGGAGCTTGGGGCGTGACAATTTTATGGTATCAGAGCCAGGTTGTAATTTTAAAAGTTGGTATAGAATAGTGGTGAGATTGGGTAGATGTAGGATTGGGAACGCTTATAATTTGATAAAATGTTAATTTTATTTACGTGCTATAGGGACTTGAGAATAGAATAAGATGAGGTTTTATTATTGATGCATATAGGTTGCAATGGAACATGAGGAGACATTGGCAAATATGGCTAGGAATACATGCCAGGGTCAAACTAATCGACGAACTGATAATAACAATCGGTGAGGGAATGTGATTAATATTGGTAGTGGTTCTCAAGCAGTCAGAGGAAATCAGGGGCAAGAGTTGAAGGAACAATTATAAGAGTTACTAGATAAGGGCTTTATTAGGCCTAGTGTTTCTCCTTGGGGTGTGCCCGTTTTATTTGTGAAAAAGAAGGATGGTAGTTTTTGCCTTTACATTGATTATAGAGGGTTGAACAAGGTAACAATTCGAAATAAATATTTGCCTAGGATAAATGACTCATTTGATCAATTGCAAGGAGCACAAGTCTTTTCTAAGATTGACCTTCGTTCTAGATATCATCAGTTGAAGGTTAAAGCGGAAGATATACCTAAGACAGCCTTCCAAACTAGATATGGGCATTATGAATTTTTAGTGATGTCGTTTGGGTTGACCAATACGCCTGCAGCTTTTATGGATTTAACGAACAGAGTATTTAAACCCTTTCTTAGATCAGTTTGTGGTAATTTTTTATTTATGACATTCTTGTGTACTTGAAGAGTAAAGAGCAGCATGAAGAACATCTGAGAATAGTGTTGCAGATATTAAGGGAGAAGAAATTTTTTTTGCTAAATTAAAGAAGTGTGAATTTTGGCTGGAGAGTGTGTCATTTTTGGGTCATGTGATATCTAGAGATGGGGTGTCTGTTGACCCCAAGAAAGTGGAGGCGGTCGTAGAGTGGAATAGGCCTACTAGTGTCACTGAAATTCGTAGTTTCTTGGGTTTAGCAGGATATTATAGAAGGTTTGTTAAGGAATTTTCCTGAATTTCTATACCTTTGACTTGTTTAACACCAAAAGGAGGGGTTAAATTTGAATGGTCTGAAGATTGTGAGAAGAGTTTCCAGGATCTAAAGAGTCGATTAGTGTGTGTTCCAGTACTTATAGTTCCATCCGGAGATGAAGGTTTTACCATCTATAGTGATGCATCGAAGATGGGCTTGGGTTGTGTTCTGATGCAGAACGATAAGGTAGTGGCATATGCGTCTAGGCAGTTAAAGCCATATGAGCAGATTATCCTACGCATGATTTGGAGTTGGCTACAGTGGTGTTTGCATTGAAAATCTAGAGGCACTAACTATATGGGGTGAAATGTGAGATATTCACTGATCATAAAAGTCTGAAGTATATTTTCACTCAAAAAGAATTGAATATGAGGCAAAGGCGATGGTGGGAGCTTTTAAAGGAATATGATTTGACTATCAATTATCATCCAGGAAAAGCCAATGCAGTGGCTGATGCCTTGAGTAGAAAGACCCCAAGTAATTTGGCTACCTTGATCAGTGACCAAAAGAATATGTTGGAGGACTTGCGAAGGTTGAATATCGATATTAGATGGCATAACCATGGAGTGCAGTTGGCAAACCTTAGAGTTCAACCCACATTGATTGATAGAATTAAAGATGCTCAGGGAAAAGATCCTCAGTTACAAAAACTTAAGGCTGAAATGGAAATAGGGCTACAGATGGAATTTGTGTGAATAAAGATGGAACCTTGAGATTTGGAGAGAGGTTGTGTGTGCCTAATGATTTAGAGCTCAAGAGAGAAATCCTAGGAAAAGCTCACAGTTCAGGTATACTGTACATTCAGGGAGCACTAAAATGTATAAAGACTTGAAGAGGAACTTTTGGTGGAATAATATGAAGAGGGAAATTGCTCAGTATGTTGCTCAATGTTTGGTATGTCAACAAGTGAAAGTTGAACATCAGAGACCTGCAGGTAAGTTACAACCTCTTCCTATTTCCGAGTGGAAGTGGGAACATATTACCATGGATTTTGTGACAGGGTTGCCTAGGACCCAAGGTGATAACAATGCTATTTGGGTTATCGTTGATTGATTGACCAAATTCGCTCACTTTCTAGCTTTTAAGGTAGGGTTCTCCTTAGAGAAGTTTGCAAATTTGTATATCAAGGAGATTGTGAAGTTGCATGGTATTCCGGTGACCATAGTGTCTGATAAAGATAGTAGATTTGTATCTATGTTTTGGAGGAGTTTGCATACAGCTCTGGATACTAGTTTGAATTTTAGCACGACCTTTTATCCTCAAACTGATGGACAGTCAAAGAGAACTATTCAGACTCTTGAAGACATGTTGAGGGCCTGTATTATTGATCTTAGAGGTTCTTGGGATGAGCATTTGGCCTTAGTGGAATTCTCTTATAATAATAGTTTTCATGCGAGCATTCAAATGGCGCCATATGAGGCTTTATATGGACGGAAGTGTAGATCACCTATTTGTTGGGATGATGTGGGCGAAAGGAAGTTATTAGGGCCTGAGATTGTGCAACAAACAGTGCACAAGATCAATTTTATTAGAGAGCGACTTCGCACTGCACAGAATAGACAGAAAAGTTATGTAGATAACAGGAGACACAATTTGGTGTTTGGGGTTGGAGACCATGTGTTCCTTAAGGTGTCTCCTATGAAAAGAGTAATGAGGTTTGGTGTTCGTGGTAAATTGAGTCCTAGATTTATTGGACCATTTGAGGTTTTAGATGGAATTGGTGAGAAAGCTTACAGACTTGCCCTACCACCTTCACTAGTTGGAGTTCATAATTGTAGACACCCCATTTTTGACCGTCCTCAAGACTTGGACGTCACCGCCTGAACACTCGGTGATTATCCATGTTCGTGTTTGTTCGGAGTTCCCGGAGTTCTCGGCTACGCGCCCTGCCTCAGGACCTCCGAACTTGACCGTTTTGTGTTTGGTTTTGCACCAAACACTTGTACTTTGCCTTGGAGGGGCAGGGAATGCTTTGTAAGGCATCCCCACATACCACCGGCTGTGGCTAGAGGCCACCGGCTGGCTGGTGTTGCCATCGGCACTATATTGTGCCGGTCGGCACTATTTTGTGCCGGTCGGCACTCCTTTTGGCAAAATGACCATTTTGCCCTGCCGACCACTTTACAGTTATTTTTGGAGATATTTTCAGACAGCTTTCTGGTGCTTGTTTCCCCTCCATACACGTGTATGGAGGGATGAGCCCTTTGATGCCTTATCTTGTAAGTTTTGGTTGCCTATAAGGAGAGGCTTCTTCTCTTGGCTCAAGGGTTGGAAGGGTTACACAATTTTCAGACATTCTTAGACAGACCAAGCTCTGGTTTTTAGGGTTAGGGTAGATACACATCCTATCTCTCTCTTTTCCTTTGTGTTCTAGGTGTTTTAGTTCACATTATTGCACCTAAACACCTAGTCTTTCACCTTTCCTTGGTGTTTTCAAAGATCAGAGCTTGTTATTGAGATTTTTGACTGGTTTGGAGCTCAAGGAAGCAACCACACCACCATTGTTGAAGAGGTCTACAAGGGTGAGACACTAGTCCTCTTTTTACCCCATTTTTGCACCTTGTTTTTGCCTAGTTTAAAATAGTTTTTGTGCTTAGTCTATAAAACATAAAAGTTCTGTTTTTTAAGCCTCTTTATTGTTTATTAAGAGTGCTTGGTGGTTTGGGTGGGTTTGACCACCCTTAGGCCTTGAAAAGGCCACTTTTTGTGCTATTTTGTGAGGGATCCAAGACTTTGGTGTTAAGATCTCTTCACCACTGAAATCTTGAGGGATTTCAGTGGTGAAGATGATGCCATAAAGTCTCCAAAAGGGGAGGGCCACCCCCTCTCCTTGATGTCCTTGAAAAGGACAAGTTTTGGCCTCCAAAGGAGCACCATGTTTGGTTGTGTTTTGAGCATGTCTTGGTTGTATTTCACGCTTATTATGCCATGATTTAACTTTCTTTTAAGTTGGTTTTAGCACTCCTTGCATGCTTTGCATAGTTGCTTTGTAATGCCTTAATAGTCCCTTAACATGTCTAGGTTGTATGCCCTAGTTTGAGCATGTTTTAGGCTTAGACTTATGAATGTTTTATGCTTATTTTGACATGTTTTAGCTCTGTCCATAGCCATTTGGGTTGATCTTGGCATGCATCATATAGCCCCTTTGCATTTTAGGCTTGCTAGCCTTTGAGTATGCATGTGTAGCATGTGTTCCTTACCTCGTTTTGATGGTTTGGAACCATTTAGCATGTTATTTCAGACCTTTTGGTGTGCTTGTATGCTCACCTTAGTTGCCTCTTGAATGCTTTAAAAGCATGTGTTGAATGCTTCATTCATTGGTCATGTTGCATGCCTTTGTGCTTAAGACTCTTAGATGCCATCTAAGTAGCCATTTGGCTTTGTTTTAACATGCTAAAACTCTGTTTTAGGTTGTTGAATGCATGCCATATTTGTTTTGCATAAGTGCAGTTCAATGCTTCCATGATTTGCCGCAAGTGTTGAACCTATGTTGCATGCATTTGTTTATCTTGCTTAACATGATGTGGCATCGTTTCATAGCATGATTTTCAGAGCTTTTCATGTATGCTAGTGATCCATGTTTGTGCCTCTTAGATGTGTTTAAGAGTTGCTTAATTATGCTTAAGTGTTGGTGCCTTAACTTATGCATGTGTGTGTGTTTGTTTAGTCCTCATGTCTAGACATTTTGGCCACTGATTTGAGGCCTATTCGAGTTGCCTAAGTCATGTATAAGACCATCCTTTCATTGGTTTGCATGCTTGTCTTGTATGCTTGCTTGTATGCTTGCATAGGTATATTGCATAGTCCATGTTGCATGCTAGATAACATGACTAGGTTGCATTGCATCAACATGCATTCCTTGTCCCTTGACTTGGTGATAGGGATTGGGACTTTGATTTGTTTGGTTTGCATGCATTTGAAATCAAAGTTGCACACTTTGTTCCTTGGGCCATCATGCATGGAAATGCGCGATTGGTGGTCCGGGAATCGAGGCACATGCCCTTTTGAGTCAATAACATGATAAGGGGTGTGTATAGTGCATAAATACCTTGAATCACATTGCCATGCATGTTGTTGTCCTCTACTGCTGTGGGTTGCAGGTTCTGCAGGTGTTAAGTGCCGGCCGGCACTATTTAGTGCCGACCGGCAGTCGATTGCCAGCCGATAACTTCATCTAGTGCCGGTGGCCTCATCCTTTAGCCGGTGGTGCTCTACCCCAGCCGGTGATACTCCCCAGTGCCCTGAGAGGCACTCCTGGGACTTTGGCAATTTTCAGAGGAGGATAGCAGGGGAAACAGAGGCAATCCGTGCATGGCAGTGCGGTTCCGAGCCAGTCCCGAACGTGTGCTGCATTTGGCCCTCATCCCGAGGCGGTTTAATGTTTAATTAGATTAATTATTCTATTTAATTAATTTAGTTAATTTGTAATAATTAATTAGCTTGCGTAGTTAATTAGTTATTCGGTTTTGTATATTCTTTTGGTCCCTCCGAGCGAGGGCAAATCTGTAATAAGTGTGTGTGAGTGGGTGTATGTCTTCCAATCCCCATTTCTTTCTCCCTTTTATTTACCCGCTTTCGATGGTAGATTAGGGCATACTTATTTTAGCATACCTTATGCAATGCATGCGTGCATTCATGTATTTGTTTACATGCACCAGGCTTGGTACATCATACAAACTGCATTGCAATTTTCAATTCCAAATTGAATATGTGGTAGTTGCTGCATTTCATGTGCCATGCTTAGGGTAGCCGAGCCTACTCTAGATTGCATCTATGCCTGTGTTGCATTAGCCACTTAACATGAACTAGGTCATGCATGTTTGCTAACTAGTTTATTGTTGTGGCGCGGAGTACGATGTAAATATTTTATGCTTTAGCATACCACATGCGTGTGAATGTTGTCATGACAGTATGCTTACCATGCGGCTAAATGCTTATGTGATATTACTGTTTGAATGACTGTGGGTGAAGGTTGGATTGCCTGAGTTGGAACAACTCATTGAAATCCGTATTTTAGCCTACTTGCGAGTAGCAAAATCTAACACGATTTTCGAGACAAAACGGATATGCAATGTTTATTTCCAATTTAGGCAATCTAGTCTATACTTTTGTGTTGTGCGCATCACATAGTAATTCTAGGTTAATAATCGGAATAAGAACGCATAAAGTTTTCAAAAACGGATATCACGGTTAGTAGAGGCTGGTCTTCGGACCGGGCGAAAGGGGGTGCTCATAGCTGACCTTCCCCGATCGTACCCAAGCTCCCGAGCCAAGACCACTTTGCTGATGACGGACACGTGGCCTTCGGCACCGAGTTAGGGTTTCCTAAATTTCCCATTTTAAAAATATTTAGGTGGCGACTCTGTAATCTGGCAAAGCAGTCCATGTTTGGCACTACTTTTCAAAAATCTGTTTTCTCAAACGATTTACCGGATTTGGACTCTTTGGTTCAGATTTAGAACCAACACAAAATCGAGTCCTTGA